>VYXD01014804.1:1454224-1475800 GCA_013397195.1 Hylia prasina | reverse complement strand
AAAAAAAAAAGCTTTTTTCACTGGAACAGGTTGTCCAGGTGTCATCTCCGTCCTTGGAGATACTCACAACCCAAGTGAAAAAGGTCTTGGCCAGTCTACTGTAGTTGACTGTGCTTTGTTCACTGTGACTGAATTAGAAAATCTCTAGAGATGCTTTCCAGCCTCAGCCATTCTGCCACAAGACACTGAATAACACACAAGACACACAAAGAACAGCCCTTGTATGTGGTATGAAAGTGGGTACAGTCCTCACCCCTCATGACAGAGCATGGAGAAACTCCAACCAGATGAATACAACTGGAAGAAAGAATCTGTCGCTTAAAACTTCTCAAAAAGCTGGGCAAAGTGAGACACAACAAGAAATTAGAGTCCAGATTACTTTGAAAGAAATTACAAATTCTAAGTTTCTTTTATTTTGACTCTCTTACCCAGCACTATCAAAACTATCTATCGAAACTCCTGGTAAGAAACCATCAGACAATTAATGCACTCAATTTAGAAATGCTTTCTAAATTCTTAAATTTGCCTTTGAAAATTTTAAATGAACTTCTGTGATGAGCAAAGGCAAAGTTAAGTGACAGCTGGAATACAGACTTACATGAGCACTGTGAGCTCTGCATTATGGAGCTACACTGTGCATAACTCAGGGAGTATTTCAGGGAGTCCACTCTTCAATAATCTGTAATTTATTATCAATCATTATTAATAACTTAGTCACTGGTAATAAAAATAAAAAAGAAATAAAAACCCCCAAACCCACTCTTTCAAGTAATGTGAAAAGAAACAACCCTGCTGTGCATACTCTTACCCATCTCTGCCTGCCGTCTGCCCAAGAATATCCATTTCTCTAAAAATGCTTGAGATCAAGTGTAATTTTAACCCATGAAAACTATTAGCAATGGGCTACAGTAGAGGGAAGGCGAGAAGGAGGCAGACTGTTTATTCTATGTCTACATACACATAGAATAATAATAATAATAATAATAATAATAAACCCACTACAAAAGACATTCTTAATAAATAGCTGTACAAAAGAACAAAAAGTAGGTAAACATTATGTTAGAATATAACATGGGCTCAGGGAAACCAACATAGTTCAGTGCACTAGAACTACAAACTTGTTACTTCAAAGGAAGAAGAATTAGACCGTGAACAGAGCATTTCTGAAACCCTTTGAGCCTACAATATGTATTTCACAGTACTTCAGCTCTGGCTTATGTTTGCCTTTTCACCAGATGAAAACTAATTTTCTCTCAACCACTCCCCCATCTTTTTTCTTAAACTGAACTGTATTTCAGCTGTTACTGACCTTGTTGCACGGTGTGGTAATTGACATATAGCTACCCACAAAGAACTAGAGATAGCAACACAATTTTCCCCTATTCCTTTTCTTTATCTTTTCACATGAAGGGCAGTATAACAACTAGGTTTTTTATTGTTTTGAATTTAATCTGAGATGCACAGCACCTGAATATTTACCACAGCCGGACTTTGTAACTAGAATGTACCAAAACATCAAAGCTTCCTTCATACAAAAAAGCACTTCCGCATTTCTGCAAGTCGTACTAATTTAGAATAACAGAACACCTCTCATGAAACAACAAGGATTATCAGCCTCGCTATAGAAGTTTGTCTTTTTTAGACAGACTCAACAAGCAGAGACTACTTATCTAGAAGGGAAAGCCTCCAAAGGCAGTTTCAGATGCTTGGCCTGTGATCTGAATGGCTCTCTGAAGGAATTGCTTTCCTTTCCAGCTCTTAAAGAAAACTTGAGAGTATGTGATGGTTAAATTAAAAGGAAAAAATATAATAAAATTTTAGAGGAGCAACTTCATGTGTTGGTCTGACATTATAAAAATTTAATTTGGAATCCCCAAAAATTTACTTTCAGTAAAATTGTTTGAATTAAATCATTTTTTTCTAATTTTAAGACAAAAGGACATATTCTCCCTCACTGAAACCTTCCTTAGCATGCAATGATTAATCATTCTTTTGTGATCAAAAACATGTTGGAATATCACCACTGCCTTCAAAAAGGCTACAGTGAAGTTAAAACAAAATAGCCTTGAAAAATCCATATTTGTGTTAGATTGTATGCTTATATATAGATATTAGCATGAATAATCACATTCAAGAGCACCTGATTTGCAAATAGTTCATATTTTTAGAACACAATATGTCTCTGTAAGCTTTGCTTTGACACTTGGTTTGGATGAGTCCAGACAAACCTCAAGGTGAATCATCATAATACTCTGCTGCTCTCCACAGCCCTTCCACAGAGGCTACAAAACTCTCTTTGGTTTCTTCTGAACAACTTTTGTTGCTGCCATTAAATTAGGACCTAGATGCCTCATCCAGGATTCAAACCATTTAATAAGACATTCAATGCTCTGTTATTTAACTGGTCTTTAAAAGTTATCAAAACTTTTTTGAAATGTCAAATATGGAACTGAATGTCTCAATGGCCTTGAAGAAGTAAATTTCTGTGGACTTCAAAACACAGGTCTCAAACATGATCTTCTCATGTGTACCACTTTTTCCTCTAAAGAAAGAGCACCCAATCTCAGATGCATTACTTCAGTGACACAGGCATACTCAAAAAGCTGTGAAGTGTTACCTCATTTACAGTATTGTACTCTTCTATACACACATATATTTCTGATTTTGGGAAAATCTTAGCCACTTAGGATATGAGGCATCATTTTAAATGGTTTCTGAATTTTTCACTTATTCATCATAAAATATTAATCTGAGAAACAAATATTTGAAGAAATACAAAGCAGAGAACTTCAAATATGCAGGCATATTTGGATGGTTTGTAATTCTGGCTTGTACGTGACGGACAATTTTCCAGAAAACCAAATATTACACCAGAGTAAGACACGGAAATTACAAACTCACAACAACTTAATTTTAGGTCAGGAGTCCCCAGAATACAAAGAAACAGAAGCACCTACAAACAGGTTAAACACAAGCCAAGAATCATGGCAATCACCTACAGGAATTAGTCAGCTGCTTCCATTATGTAACACACAGAGACCCCCATGTGAGAACAACATCTTGTGTTTCTGTAGCACTTAAAGGAATTCCTCCTGCAAAGACCTTGCAAACAGGACAGAGAGGGAAACAGGGCATACTGCAGGCACCAAGCACACTGATGAGGGGAGATTGATATCTTTAAGATTTTTGCAAAGTGATGAAATCACATTAATAAGAGAACCTGACATAGGACAGGGTCTATAGGTACACAGAAGCTGTCAGCAAGCTTAGAAGGAAGTAGAAACAACATATCCATGTTAATTTTTCATAGTTGTGATTCATTACATGAGATGATTGATGTCCAGTGTTATTTCATGCATTAAAAGTAACTGAGATGAGTAAAATTTTCCTTTTAAATCTATGATGGAAAAGTGGGTTTCTCTGCTTAGCAGCAAAATGATTTTTGTCTTTATAAACATCAAGATTCCTTTAGCTTCTGTTGCTAAACAGCCAAGTAGTTTTCAGTTCATTAAAAACAAGCTTCAGTCAAATTTTCCTCAGGAAAAGCATATTATAGATGGCCAAAGAACATATAATCTGAATTATTTCATGAAAACTTACCCCACAAGAAAAACTTATTTTTGCTGTCATTGAATTTTATCAAAGATTGGACAAGTTTTTTTTTACACTAGCTTCTAGATACATTAGGCTTCAATTTTGTCTTTTCAATTCTAAAGAGCTATTATCACAAAGCCTTTAATTGTTGAAATAGTTATTTGCAGTGTTTGATAAGTAACAGATTTTATAGACCTTATCTTACAAGTAAATAAACCTTTCACTGCAGCTGATGTTTTAAAGAACATTTACACTGAATGTCTTTTGACAATATGTTTCTTTACTGTAGAGCCTTACTTGTTTTCACAAGACAAGGTTTAATTCTAAACTGACATGTTCTAAGAGTGTGATTCAGCAGACACTAAATGATACATGGAAGTTTGATTAATACTTTGGCATATTCAGCAGTGGAATACAAACCAAGAAAACAGACTCACTGTATCAGGCAGTTAAATTGAATCACAGGTTGAAGACTGAAAATTATTTTCATGTTCAATTAGTTTTCTGTGATTTCACCAATGTCACTGGGAAAAAATAAATGATATCTTTGATAATTTATAAATTAATATTATTAATCTTTAATTAATTAATTAATACTAACATCTTCCCTACTGGAACTTGACAGCAATGCAAGAGACTTATTCATGCACCTGGGTGATCAGTTCAACTCATAAATCAGAACTTTTGAGAAAATTCTGACCTCTGCTGCAAGTGTGTACTGTCATTTAGCAATAGCAGTAGGACAAAATAAAGGTAAATGTTAATGATGTTCATGAAGCTCATGGAAAGTAAGTCCTGTGCAGGAGTGGGGAAAAAGTCCAACTCATATTCTGCCCAAGCTCTTGTCCACTCTTGGTCAGTGTCTGAGGGTTCAGCAAATAAAGACAGAAGACCCAACACACATAAAATCAACCGTCTGTCTTTTTGCCCTCACCAGATATATGGATATACATATACTTGCAGTGATTTTGATGCAATTTTTCCTGTACCTACACTTAATTACAAGGAAGCTTATACATTTGTAAATATCACACATAAATACCCACTATCAGTTCCAAAAAAAAAGTTCAAAATTTACATCTAGCAACAAGCTAAAGTTAAATCTCCTGATTTAATAAAATGAATTCTGTATCCATGCACTTTTGCATCTAGCTACATACAAAAAATAATGGATTTCTTACCAACTGACTCAGTTTCCCTTCTTGTTAGGGTTACAGCTGTGGAAAGTGCTTATGCATGATCAATTCCGTTTCAACGGTGTTGGCCTCTTCTTTCAAAACTCAAATTCACTTTTGAAGCACAGATTTCAAGACCTCAAGAAAAATCGCCTCAAGCTAAAATCACCAAGTTTCTTGACTATTTGGGGGAGAAAAACAGAAAAAAAAACCCCAAGAAAATACACATACACAACAAAACAAAAAAACCAAACCAATTTCTATGCCCACACACAAAAAAAACCCTGCACTTGATTCCGGTGAAAACAAAAGCACAACAAGCAAAACCAGGGCTATGGATGACTCAGTGCTTTTTCATCAACCCCAACTGGATGAAAACAGTTGGAATTAAAACTCAGTGGTTTTGGTAAACACTTGCAATGCAGAACATTGCACCTGCCATCACAAACCTATGAAATATATAAAGATGTTTAAATACATTAAAAGCTTGTTATTTTTCTCCCTGTTCTTTCAACATCAGCACTCTAAATATCCATGGAAGAGGCTGCATTTGTGAACAGCCAGGAAAGAGATCTGAGGCTCCTGGTCAATAGCAAGTTGAGTATAAGTCAGTGGTATATCCTGGAAGCCAAAAGGTTCCTGGAGTGCATCAAGCACAGCACCAGCAGCTGTTTGAGGGATGTATGTGACTGTCCTGCTCTGCTCTGCTCTGGTGTGGACCCACCCCAAGCACTGTGTGCTGATTTCAGTATCTCAATATAAGAAGGACATGAAGGTATTAGAATGTGTCTAGAGGAGGGGACCAAGATGGTGAAAGGCCTTGAGGGTAAGACTTTGTAAGTCTTGCCTTGTAAGAGCAGCTGAGGTCACTTGGTTTGTTCAGCTTGGAGAAGATGCAGATGTCAACCAGTCAAACAGAATCACAGAATTCATTTTACACCTCAGTGAGACCAGTTCTCTTGCTGCTACCTCCAAAATAGGTAAAAGAATAGCAAAAGCTCTTTTCTTACCCATAAAAATGATATTCATCCCTGTCTTAGCAGGGGAGTTATGTAGCACTTAGTCTGTGACTTATCCAATCTATCATGTTAATCCCAAACTTTAGATAAAGCAGTGTTTTTAATTACTGCTGCATAACTTTAAGAGGCCGATAGAATTTTAAACTGAAAGGAAAATATGTCATCTTTATTTTCAGGTTGCAGAAGCAATTCCAAGTCCAACCATCACTTGTCAAACTAATATAAACAAAACTACTGTCAAACAAAATAGAACATTTCTTAAGCCTTTGGGACTCAAAGGAAAGTGCACAGATGGTTTAGCAAAGGCACAGAGGCAGGAAGGGACACAATAAATGGTGGAAGTGGAACAAAACTGGGCTTCCAGCACATGGCTGGGATCAGGAATGTGAAAGGCTACTTTTCTATCTTTTCTATGTAACTTTGAGCAAGAGGTATCTTCCAGTAGTAAGGAAAAAAAAAAACCACAAAAACAAAAATGAACCAAACAAAGAAGAAACCCCCACCAAAACAGGAGTTACAGATTCTCATTCCAAATATAAATATTAGTACATTCTGAATGTACCGGAATTAAGAGAAAAGCACATATACAGTGTTTCTGAGTACACCAGAAGGTAAAGGGGGTTTAGGAATTTAGAAGACATTCAGTAGAGAATTTAACAGTCCACTTTTAGGAAAACTCAAGTTTTAAACAGAGAGGAATATAACTTTCAGCTTTTTATCCTGTATAAAAACCACATATGTAACCAAAAGAACTGTCACCTCCCATTCAAGCATAAGTCACTCCAGTAACCATATTTCCATAGTAAAAGACGTTAACAAAAGCAGCTCTAGATTCTTTTCCCACAACAAGAACCATAAGAGAATATAATTAAAATTATATTGTTACGTTTGGATTTGCTGCCAAATTCTTGTAGCAAGTAAGTCCAGATACACAAACAGGAAAAGATTTTATGTTATTTTTACTGGCAAAGTCCCAACAACCTGTCCACAGTCCACAACTGCTCATACAGCCACATACCTCCTGCTGCAGACTCCTCACTGCAGATACCTAATTCCTGCTTTTTGTTACAACACCAACCATACTGAAAATTCAACGAGAAACAACTTCAACACAAGCTGCATCATTATGCTTGAAGACATTATGCATGCCATACCACAGACTGGTAAATAAACATCACATTGAAATATTTTCCAGTAAAACCAGGGTTGTTTTTTTTACTTAGTATAAATATACTATTATAATTTTTATTTTATTTTTAAACTTTAATAGCATGGTTTTCTCTTGACTTTAGGACACATGAACATCTTCATGGTTAGATTTGTCTAAACAGAGCTACACAAAGTAAAACCTAACACAAAATTTGAAAGAAAGCAAAACAGAAAAAGAATGTGGTGCACCTAGTAAAAATGCCTAACTAATTAGTTACTAAAAAATTAAAATTGTTTATTTAATAAAGACGGACAACATAAATAAAGGCACTTTCACAATAAGAGAGCTCTTTGTTCAACTATGCTTTATTGGCAATATAAAATTTGAGCTTAAAGCAAGTAATTATAGAACAACTGCACTGTCCCACAGCTGGAAGAAGCTACTTTCCTCATGAACATAAAAATCACTAACCATAAACTTGTGGCTAAAAGAGCCTGTATAAAACCGGATGAGGTTTCCCAAAAAATGAGTGCTGTCACGTCATCTCCTTTCAAAACCCACTCAAATTTTGCCTGAGCCAAATCTCAGGTCATTTCAGGCTCCAAAAACAGCAGCCAGGCAAATGCAGCTTTTTTTTCAATGATCTCTAGACTAGCAAAACACTGAGTAAGACTAGGAAGCAATATCCAGCATTTGTGACTGAAGAATTTTCTGATTATTATCAAGTATAAGCAAATGAGTGATGTAGTGAAATTGAAACCAAAATAATAATAAAAAGTTATCTTCTACTTGCCTACAGAGAGAAAATCATTGAGCATTCAGCTATTTTGGCGCTAGTTCACAACCTGACTTCCCAGTAAAATGAAGAATTGGCTTCACAGAATTGATATTATCACATACGAGTTAAGAGAGACCTTACTGCAGATGTTCAGTATATGTAAAGGAGACATAAAAGGAAGATCAGAGAAGCTTTTTTACCAAGACATGTAGTGACAGAACATGAGCAATGGTTTGAAACTGAAAGAGCGTAGGCTGGACATAAGGAAGAAATTCCTTGTGATTAGGGCAATGAGAAGCTGGAGAAGTTGTCCAGGGGGGTTGTGGATGCCCCATCATTAAAGTGTTCAAATTCAAGCTGGATGGGGCTTTGAGCAACCTGATGCTGTGAAAGATGTCCCTGCCCATGTCATGGGGGTTGGAACCAGATCATCCTCAACGTCCACTTCCAACACAAACCATTCAATGGTTCTAAGCTCACATTTACATACATTTTTGAGTATGTGAAAAGAAAGAGTACTTGATGCTTCCACTAAAAATTTGAAGTTGTTATAGATGTTGGCTTGAGATTCAGTACTGACAAAACAGCTAAATATTGATAACACAACTACTAATGCGAAGGAAAGAAAAGTCTTTTCAGTTATTTATTGTTTGTCTGCACTGCTACAGGAAACTCCATGAGCACACAAGTGAACTTATCCAGATGAAAGCTGACAGCATGAAGCCTTTTCACTTTTCAGGGCTAAAAAAAGAGCTGTATAGATGCTGTATTTATGCAGCACATGCATTGCAATAGTCCATGAATACTGTTCAGTTTAATCACCTTACAACATTTCTGAGGATTTTTTAATGCCTAGGAAAATCAAAAAGTTTCTCTCTCACTATAGCTGACAAAGCCTTATAAAACTGGAATGTGACATATTCAACCCTTCTTTTTCAGTAGAACTAGGAAGAATACCAGTTTCCTAGAGGCAGGTAAAAAGATCCAGTTGCAGCCAGTCAAGGAGACAGAAGAGGACATGGAAAAGGTTAAGCAAATTTGCTAGGCTGCCAGAAGATGATGTAAGGAACTGAACTTTACCCCAAGACATGCCTTCAGCTAAAATAGCCAATTATTATGATAAAGAGACAAGGAAAAGAACCAGTAATAAAAGTTAGGATGGTTTACAGAAAAGCAGAACTTCCATTCAGAAATAAATGTAGAGTATGACAGCCTCAGCTTGGGGCAAGGGGAATGGGAAAAATAAAAAATAAAATAAAAAAAGAGCTGCAAGGCAACTCATGAAGTAGGCAAATCAAAGAACCCTCAGTTTCACGTACTTTTTAAAGTTTAAATAGAGCAAGATAGCAAACATTTCCATTTCAGCAGGAGGAAGGTGCCAATTTTTATTATTGCATATTTATCAATGCAATAATAAAAATTCAGTCCTGCTGAAATCTAGAGGAATGTCCTTCTGGTTCCACTTAATAACATTTTAATATTTATTTACACAGTTCAAATGCTGGACAACAAAAAAATAGTAGCAGTATTTATCACCTCTTTCAAAGTTTCATGGGATTTTTTTTTATTCTTACCTTAACAAAAATAAAAGATCTTCACGTGCAGACAAAAAAAAAAAAAGTAGTCAATGTGCCAAGACCCAGAAAGAAATTCTTTGTCTTTCCTCCTGATACAGATATCAGAAACATGGGGGTTTTTTCATGATGTAGTGCATATAGCAAGGAAATTAGGCATAATGTTCAGAAAGAAAAATAATAGAATTTCTTGACCTTTTTCAAGTCAGGAATATCTGGTAGTATTGTCAGTGAGAGAGACACCTTTTCAATGGAATTAAGAGGTTTTTGCTACCTATGTTTAGGCACAGAAGTCACAATTAAACGTCGGAATCTGCCAAAGAAAGTGCATTACAGACTACAGCAGCAGCTTTGATGAAAAATATGTACTGTTACTGATTCCTGGCCAGAGTCAAACCTTCATTTTGAAAAACTGGCCTTTAAAGCTACAGCTCCACATTCTCAAAATGAGAAAGAACTTCAGTGTTATACACAATCAATTAATTTTAATATTTTTGTTCCTCAGGTCATGCTTTAACAACCTCTCCTAATTGCTCTCTTTACTGGCACATTTCTATTCATAGATGATATGTATCCAAACTGTTGAGTGTCCCAGGTGTCCATCCAGCACCACTTTCTACCTGGGCTTCTCTAATATGTTTCAACTGTGATAATATTTTGCCTGGTAATTTATGTCAACCTGTCCATCTATGGCAAAGGAGTAAATCTGTATATTCACATAACTTTTTTTTTCTTGTAATGTATTTTCAGATATCTGTCCATCTATTTATTTACTAATAATATAACTAAGATGGTCCCCTTTAGATGTACTTCCCAGCTGCTAATCCATTATTCTGATTTTTAAAAATCCTCTCACTTCAAGATTGCCTACTGCTGTCACCAAACGTTAAGATTTGCCTTGCTCCATGTATGGTTTTTTTTCATTGACTACTGTATTCCTACTGTTGCTGAAACATACTAATATTAAAAGGGTTCCTCCATTTCACATGTCACATTTGTCACTTAAACTAAAAGAAAAAGCATAAAAGAAAACTGAAATCCAAAAAGTATACCGAAGAGCTTCCCATTTAGATATGCGTCATCATTGTTCTCTTCAACAGGTCTTTGTAGTTTGAAGACACAGATAAAATTCTCAAACTGTGCAATCTTTGCTTTGAGCTGGACCACTCACTTTCTACCAAGATTTTTAGAGAAAATGCATTTAATCTCTCTATATTAAAAAAAAATAAAATCACTGAATAAATCTTCAAAGAATAGCCCTATAATCAAACTGAGAAGAAAAGATCAAAAACAGTAGGGTAAGCATCTTTAAATTTAGGCAGGTACAGTTCTACTTCTACAGAGAGCTGAAGTCTAGGATCTGCCATGGGTACTTTGAAAGGCACCAGCCTTTATTTTGGCTTTATGTTACTTCAGTGTATGCTGAGCAGAACTGAGATTCAAAATATGAAATTGAAATTTTAAAGCATCAAATTTCAAAGTATATGCCTAGATTTAACAGACACATTTATTTCTGATAACATCAACTCACTGTATATAAGAAATTTAGTTACTGACATTAACTTGCTTACTGCATACCATTTGCTGGTGCTAGGTGTATGACAGCTTTCCTCTATGTGAGCATTTAAAATAAATGTGAAAATACATGAACATAGATTGTGCAGAGAAGAAATTAAGTTATGTTCATACTGTACATATGAACAAATACATAGTATTCAAAAATATTGCATGTATGTGTTGTAATAATGTATTTATTCCTTTTCACAACATGCTTTTCACCACATGCTTTAATAAATAACAGCTTAAAGTTTTTATTTAGAAATAGTGGCTTTGAGGCACACAGTTTTAGGCATACTTTACTACTGAGATTGTTACTTTCAATAACATTAATTTGATTTTTAAAAGCTATGACATGTATCTTAGAAAAAAGGAAGTTCAGTTTAAAAGCCTGTGAAATCAATCCAAAGAAGCATTGCCAGCAGGTCAGTGGAGGTGATTCTGACCCTTTATTCCACTCTCATGAGATCCCCCCTAAAATACTGGAATACTGCATTCAATTCTGGGATGCTCAGCACAGGGAGGACATTGCTCTCTTGGAATGAGTCCAGAGGAGGGCCAAGAAGATGATTAGAAGGATGGAAGACATCTCTTATAAGGAAAGGCTGAGAGAATTGGAGAAGGTTTTGGGGTAACCTCATTATGGCCTTCCAGTGCCTGTGAGAAAGATGGAGAGGGACTTTTCCCAAGAACATATAGTGACAAGACAACAGGGAATGGGTTCAAACTGAAAGAGTGTAGGTTTACATTAGATATTAGGAAGAAATTCTTTACTGTGAGAGTGGTGAGGCACCGGAACAGGCTGCCCAGGGAAGCTGTGGATGCCCCAACCCTGGAAGTGTTCAATGCCTGGCTGGATGGGGCTCTGAGTAACCTGGTCTAGTGAAAGGTGTCTCTGTCCATGGCAGAGGACTTGGAACAGATGATCTTTAAGGTCTCTTCTAACCCTAGCCATTTTATAAATCTGTGACTTCATAAATCAGGTGAAAAAGGTGCAATATTCAAAACTGCAGATACCTAAAAAGTTTTACAGAAAATATTGGGTTTACTAATTCTGAGGGGAAAAAAAGTCTTCATGGCTTTGTGGAGCATCCAAGAAAAAAAAAGTGAAATCTCTGAGTATTTAAGCCACAAATACTGAAAAAGCAATCCTGTTTGGTGCAACAACTCATCAGAGAAACAACTGTGATATAAAGGCAAAATGCCGTGGAAATTGCTCTAGGCAACAGTGACCACAGCATGAGTTCTTTTACAATCCATTCAAGAAACGACACAGCACAAAGGAGAAATGAGTTGGGAGAAAGATACTTTCTAAAACAGGTACTTAGAAAGAGGAATTTGAACGACAAAAGTTGTATTTTGGAAAAAGCATTCATCCAGAAAATTAAAAGTTCACTTGGAGGAAAGAGGTAAAGCAGCACTTTTCTTTTTAATCCGGTTATATGCTTCCTGTTAATTTCCTAGCAACTGTAGGTGAATTTTCTCTTATAAATCTAAGAAAACAGTTACGAAGAGTCTTAAATTATTTAGATGCAGAAGTCTGACTTAAGCCCAAAAAGCTTTGTTCTGTCACTTACCTACGCCATTTTTAGAGACTACATTGTTGTCTTTCTTCATATTATAACCTGCATATCAACATTTGATGGTGTGTCAAACCTAAATGACAGCTGACAGAAGGGACCCATAAATGCCACAGGAGAAAGGATTACTTGTTATGATCACTCTGAACAAAGTAAAGATGTGATCTCTTCAAGACAGCAGTGTACACCCCCTTAGAGCTACAGAGAAGCAGCAGTGATATTAACAAGTTCTTCACTGATGTTCTCATGGATGTGAGACTTTCCATAGCACTTGTCAAATACTGTGTATTCTCCTAATTTCTCAAATGTTCAATTCAAGAAGAAATAGATACCACTTAAAAGGCAACTTTGTAGAAAAAACATTCAAGGAACAAGAGTTTGTAAGTTTGTTGACACATTGCCAAGCCATCGTACTTCAACCTCCCCTTAGCAAGCCTCTACCAAAGGTGTGTATGAAAATGAGACAAGCAGCCATTTCATTTCTAAAGGAAACCCCTTGGCACAAGTCAGAGTATTGCAGATTATATAGCAACGGAAGGCCTGGGAGCCATATGTGACCACATTTGGAAAGCCACATGTAGATTTGTAATTCTGCTAACAGTAAGATTTTATGGTCAGACATCAGGATCATGAATAATGTCAGGTGTTCCAGGAGAAGAAAACATTCTAAACTGAAGTTTATAGAAGCTCAGTATCCAGAAATTGTGAGCACTTCATGTAACATCCGACCCTTCCATGAAAAACATGGAGAGGTGGCCACAAGCCCTGGTACTGTGTCCTAGGGTCACCTTCAGCGAAGCACCAGAATTACTTTCAGATAACGTCTTCCTGCCTCAGGACCTTCTTCCAGACCCATACCAGAGGCACAGCCTAGAAACAAATTCACAGAGCCTTCAGACAAGTTTCCTGGAGCTAACTGATTTTGCCTAAGATACTAAGGAAGAACTAGATTAAGTTTCTGTCTACAGCTGCTAATTTTACCAGTTGGGCAAAAAGGAAACTGAAGGATAAAGATATTTATGTTCTGCTTAGAGGACACATGGTCCTTTAGATATTTGCTAGAGAACCTGACCGAGAAGTAAAAACACGGAAATTGACACCTTAAGAAGTCAGAACAGTCTCTTTCCACTCATCGCTCCCAAAATTGCTCGTACATGAAAATCATCTCAGAAAAAAAATTTTAGGCTAGATACATGTACAAGTAACTCAATCTGATTCAGCAGAATAAACAGCCAGATGACAGGCTATGTATACTGCCCAATTGCCAGCCCTGAGAATTAGGAGAATTCAGATCTATCATACCACGTGTATCCGACCGGAGGAGAAGACACAAACTTTCCCCAACTCCAATATAAGAGGAAAATAATGATTTGTAATTCCACTGTGCAAGATTGGCAACTAAGCTCTCAGGTACCATCATGACCTTCTGAGTACAGCTCTTGAGACTCCAGCTCTCCCAACATGCTTGTTCTCTACTCAAACTGCTGTCTGCCACTCAGTAGATGCTTAGTTACTTAAGAAAGGAAAAAACAGAAAACTTCTTACACTGCAGGATATCCAGGCTTGATTTCAGACCAAACATAACCATCCCACTTCTGGTGTTGCTACATCACCTCTCTCCTGGCAATGACTGGGACAGATTATCAAGTGAAGCAGCATCCTAATGAACAAAGAGAGCACAGGTTTCAAGTTCATTTCAAGTGTCCACTCCAGGGTGAAGGAGGGAACTTGAGTGTCTCGAGCCACTTACTCAGTTCAGCCTTGAAATAAATGCAATAAAGATGGAGCATTACCAAGTTGCTTTGAATTATTTTTCTCTCCAGGTCTCCTATCCAGTGTGTACTTCACAGTGTGCAAAGCCAAAAATCCTGAGTACTGTCTCTAAATGCCTGCTCACTTCCACATATTTTAAACACCTCAGACATTGTTTATACCTATTCTCCTGGTCACGAGCAGAAAAATGATCAGACTTGTGTGGGAAGTTATTGACCTGGAGAAGCAGAGACTTGAGGAATAAATAGGAAATCTAAGCTGGTTTTGAATGTGTAACATGAGCAGGACCCAGCCAAAACTGCTGACTGTCCATGCTAGGAGCACATGCTCATGCTGCTTAAGCATCCTTCACCAAAAAAAGGTGAAGGATGGAACACCAAGTATGGGAGACATTTGAGAAGGCACTCATGCCACTGATTGTCTCCAAGTTTTATACTTGGCTTGTCCAGAATTGTGTGCTGTGAGCTAGTAATCACTTGCATGCTGAGCAATAGCAGGATGCTGTTCAAGTTTCATTGTTTTCAGTCTGTCAAGACAGGGTTTCTTTGGTTGTCATCTCTTTCCTGCCATCAAAGGTTGGCTACAAAAATTCATTCACCTCTGCTGTAACTGGACTTCCATAGAAATTACACAAGAAGCACTAGAAGTTGCAGGCTGAATGGTGGTTGGTGCATGTTTTGCAACTGAGAAGAATCCATTTATCCAGCAGGTTTTTGTGATTTGGGTGCCAAGCATAGCAGGACTTGTCTCATTCAAAGAAGAACCTTTTTTTCCTTCTGCCTTTGTACTTCTTGATTCTGAATCACCAAGAGCCATGTAATCCAAAATACTGCATCATGGAGGGCAGCAAGAGGAAAAAATTAAGCTAAGACTTGTCCATGTGGCCATGTGTGGTTGGTAGAGAACTTTCTGTTCAGAGCTGTGAGACTGACTGGAACCTAGGGAGTGGGAAAAAGCCGGGGGAAAAAATGTAAGGAAGAACATCCTTACTCACAAAGGGAAGCCCCATCATGCATTGGAAGTCCTTGTAACAGCACAGCGTGTATCAATATTGGCTCAGTGTTGTCCCATTACTGTGTATAGGCAACCCCATTGTGATTACCCATGGCTTCACAGTCACCAGGCCAATATAACAGCCAGCTGTGTTCTCTGGGCAGCATTCCCTCTCATCACTATTTTAACCAGATATTTTACACTGAGTTTGAGAAGAGACCACATACACAGATACCTTGCAATGCCCTTCACAGCATATGGTGCAATGCAGCACTCAGAAGAAAGAAAATAAGCAGAAAATTAATTGGATTGCTGGACAATATAGCCAGCACCTTGCATGCTTAAAAATGCTTAGCCATCTAGATGAGCCTACAGGAAGATATCATAGCTTGGGATGTAGGCCTGAGCATCTAGAGGATATAAAGCTGTACATATAGGAACTTGGTGCTACAATCAAGAGCAATTTCCCCACAAATAAACTCAGATTCATAATTTTAGAGTGGCATCTAATGTGCAGGAAAATGAATCCCAGTCTTTATGAACAATCATGCATAGATTTCTATGTCTTAAACACAGTCACAGTACTCTACCTAATCTATACAGAATTTATGCCCACAGGACACAGTGTCTAGAGAGCTACTGAAATCTGAATAAGAAACAAACATTCTTTCTGTATGAATCATATTGCTGAAACAGCAGATTGAAATTGACTGCATTTCAAATTACTGTAGAGACAAATGAAGAGTTTAGCTCTCTCTTACAGGTGAGGGCACAGCTTGTCTCTAACTTACTATTCCAAAAAGTGAAGTGTTGAATGTGTCTTATTTCTTTCAGCATCTTTACTTCAGTTATTCAGTTCAGTTATCTAAACTGTCTCCAGTGCTTATACACAAAAGCTGCAATTACTTTCTGTGGGCAAGCAATAAGAAAAAAAGGGAAAACGCACCCCATTCTATAACAAAATGGCAGATTTTACAGCCTTACTCAGAACGGAGGGCTCTTCTGTTGATGCTTTATTGTTCCAGGAATTATGCACTCAATAGTGAATAAATTCTATTATAGTATTAAAACTGATTTATGTCCATTGGAACATGAAAGATGATTCCTTCTAATCAGGAACTCAGCACCAAAAGAGAGTGGGCCTTCAAAAAAAGCAAGAAACAATCAAGCTTTGCTATTATTTGATGTAATTGTCTATCCAAGCATACATTGTTCAAGTCCGTATATTGTACAGATTTCCAGCACAGTTGGCATATGGGTATTCAAATAACAAAAATGTGGGGGTTTTGTTTGGATTCTTTATTTTTCACATTGAGACTGCCTTTATTAGATCTTTCAGTATTTACCTCACTCATGATACATCTCAGAGCTATGTGAAAGGGATGTTTTCTTCTACAGTACCAAAGGTGTTGGTATGACAGGCAGGATGGAGATAGAAAGTTCTTTGATTACATATTCACCTCCCATTGCTCTCCAGTGACACTTCTCTATTAGAGACAGTGATTTCTAGCTGCCATCAGCCAAGATGAACTTGTCTAATCCAATTGCTGTGTTAGCCTTTATATCCAAGTCCAAAGCTTCTGCTTGCTTCCCAGAAATACTTCCATTTACATCATTAAGATTTTACTGGTTTTATCCTCACATGCAATTTTTATTTCTCCTCCATTTTTGCAGAACTGTGATAAAATAGCAAGACCTTCTATCAATTTTCAGATACATTGCAAAAAAAAAAAATCAACATAAAGTGAAATGACAGAATTCCAATTTCTTACTATTAGGAAATGAGACCCACAGCATTGAAAAACATTGCAGTTACTAAACTGAAAAGTCACCTCATCTACTGCAAATTGAAAAAAGATTTTTTTTTCTTGCTTAACCTACCCTTTATTTCTTCTAGCAGCACTGGTTTTACTGTCTAATCAATACAATTTTTAATGACATGTAGAATGAAACATAACTGGTTTCAAGTACCAACTGCTATGTCTGCCCATATGCATTACAGCATTACTTTCACTTTCAACAATTAACCAGATGCCAAATGGTCAGAACCAAATAAAATCCTCATTCAGAGAGGATTGTTTCTTCAGCTATCTTCCACACAAAAATTGTATCTACTGTATTCCTACTTCTGGTAATGCCATAGCCAACACTATTCTATACCAGGGTAAATGTAGAGAATTCAGCTGTAGCAATCATCTTTTAAAACAGAAATATTGGTAGTAGCATCTTCTTTCATAACAAATGATGAAACTTCTCTAATTCATTATTACATAATAGACTATTGAAATAGATAATAAAATAAAACAGGTGAAAAACCTTGAAGTATATATTTACTATTCATGTTAATCCCCTATATTTATTAGTTGTTTCTGACAAAAACCTTCCTCCCCAAAATGGTTATTTTCTTTAAACGGTGTCTGTTTTTTCCAGAAATGTAAATTTTACAGAGACAGTTCCATGGAATTTACATTGTTTTTTTAGATCACCGTTATAACTTTACAAGAATTCAATTACCATTAAAATTCTGGGGACTGGATGACGATATGCAATTAGATTTAATTCAGTATAATTAGACTGAGTCAATAGCTAACACATTTTCAATCTGACACAAGTCAGATTTTCATTTTGTTTACCTTGATATGTGTCAGCAATAACAGTTCCATTAAGATCAGTATAGTTAATTATTCCTTTACCAGCAACATTACTGGGAAAAGTCTGTAGACAAGAGGACACCAGCCTGCATATGAAAATCTGACAGATCATTGCACCGATGTACAGTTACTGCTTTAAGAGTGAAAAATAATTGTCTTTGCTTTGCTTTATGTGTGCTTAGCACATAGTCCACATCCTGTTATGATGTTGGGCTTAAAACCCAAATATGAACAAAAAAGATACATATATTAAACCCCAGTTATGGCCTTGCCTGTCTATGCACTCCCCATTCACTCTGGAATATAACTACACACCATATGACAGATGTTGGTATCTTCATCATATTGATTTCAACATACTTGGAGCAGGAAGCTCTGTGGTGTTATTTTTCACAGAGGTGAGAAATATAAAATGCCAGTATAACACAGCAATGGCAACCTAGAGATGAGGCCATCCTATGATGTATTAAGAAAAATACTTTAGGTTACATATCACATAGTTAATCAGTTTCATGCAAGATAATCACCCTCAATCAGAATAAGCAAGCAGAATTTAAAACACTTTTTAAATGTGGGTTTTAATTTGTTTTGATTATATTTATGGCCTTAAAATACAAAAAATATGCCTTTTTACTTCTCTCTCCTGAAATACCTAGACTGAAATCACTGAAAAAAATCCATATCTTTTTTCTCTTAACATGATAATGGATTTATTATGTTGCTTCATTATCTACACAGAAGCGTCATTTGAGCTGACATTTCTATGCATAAAACCTAAATTATGGTCCAAATGTCAACTGAAAAAGACTCTCAGTTGTGTCTCCTGCTGTCTCTCCCAGCTCAGCCTCTTTTTGGAAAGACAGCAATACAAACACTCCATAGAAATAAAAAGACTGAGGAAAAATGATGCATATAGACTCCACAGCCAACCAACATCCCCAGCAACTCTCTCCAAAAGTACGGATGACCATTCTGAGGATAAGTAAATGTGAAGCTGTGTGAGAAGCAACACTCATTTTGTCACTGCGAAGTCAATCAGCCCTTCCAGATTTCTCACAAACATTGTATACAGACTCCCCAGAAAAACTGCAGTGAAACTGTGGAAGCAGCTCAGTTGCTACTCTGTGGCCTAAAGAAAAACGATTTCATTTGCCAGACACCCAGAAAAATCTCCTACGCATAGCAGCATGCTCTGTTTGCATGTAATCAGAGTACGCTGAAGAAGCCACAAACTTATATTTAGGCATCGCTAAGGAAAACTAGTGATGGAGGGAATAGAAGCATACAGACAGTTTGATGTAGGGAAAATGTACCCAGAAGTGCATGCCAAAATCTGCTAAATTTATTTAAAGGTAATTTGCAAAAGACAGCAGGAAAGAATAATCAGGAATTATCTTTTATACACTTTTCTAGCTCCTCCACTGCTTTGACTGCCTGTCTAAATTGAATCAGCTTCTATGGTTTGCCCTAATGAATTAAAGAACAATCAACTGCTGCTAGCTCCAAACCCAGATTCCATGTTCTGTACCATTTTTGCTCTGGCTGGGAAGGAAATGAGTATACTACTTTCACCAGCTCTCCTCTTAATCTGATCTGTTTCAACAACAAACAACAGCCCATCAAAGAGGTGAAAATTTCACATGCAAAGGTGACATCCCGATCTCATCGTCAATTGCAAAACTCCTCACAGACAAGTAAAATCTTCGACCTCTTCAATCAAGGTCCTCATGCAGTTAATATGTGTCATCCTCAGCAAATTTTTAGATGTCCTTTCCTAGCAGCTTCTTTTGAAATCTGCATTTTCATCATAATCTGGATCAATATAAATGACATGCATTAGGACAAGGAGGAAGAATGGTTGATCAGCTCTCAGACATCCTAAAGGAAGTCTCATCACATTAATAGGCTGATACTGATCCAGTCATATGTATCTCACTAAAATTGTACAAAAATCTAGGGTTACACACCCATTAATCACATTAAACCTGTACCCTTTTTCACTTTTTTTCTGAAGAAAGCCTCTTGACAAAAAAATCCACTTACTAATGTCACTTTCCAGTCAAAAGGAAGCCTTGAACTCTTGTTCCAACTGTTCAAAAGATAGCAATATTTAACCACATTTTCATAACAGTTTTTTTTGTTGTTTTTTCTTTTGAGGGGGGTGAAAGCGTACAGCCAGATGGAGTGGAAGACAAGGTGTATGCAATGGCACAGAATAAATATAAACACTTCACAGTCTTCCAAGAGACTCTGAGTAAGCAACCTGGATGT
Organism: Hylia prasina; assembly: GCA_013397195.1. NCBI lineage: Eukaryota > Metazoa > Chordata > Aves > Passeriformes > Sylviidae > Hylia > Hylia prasina. The sequence goes on along the minus strand of VYXD01014804.1, from coordinate 1,455,685 downwards.
ATTGAGAGCAGTTGAATATTGTCTTAGGTGGTTTCTTCATTCACAGCCTTCATAAGAGACTAACATGGTTGAAATAGGAGAGTTAACACCCCTAAAAGATGTTACTCATCTTTTCTTTGTTACACTCTGCTCAGCAGTGCTAAGAACCAGTAATAAGAACTTTCCTGAGAAGAAATATCAAATTAACCTTGTTTTCATGTAAGCTGCAATAACAAATTCTTAAAAGTATACAATAGCTTGAATTAATTTTATGGTTACAAGACAGTAGAGTTCTGTCTAAGGTCTCATTCCTGGACTGTCAGAATCTGGTGAATATTATTTGGGAGTTTCATGTTTCCACTTTACTCAAGCACTAGACCTCATCTGGAATGTTCCATCCAGTCTTGATGTTCCAAATAACTGAATGAAGCTTCCTCCAGAGTCTGTCAAAGTAGGAGAGGGCTGGAGGACTTGCCCTGTTAAAAGCTGAGAGAGCTGGACCTGTTCATCCTGAAGATGAGGTGGCCTTAGCAGGGACCTAACACCAGCCTGTTAGTGCCTATGAGAAGCTTTACCAAAAAGATGGAGCCAGGCTCTTCAGAGGCATGCATGCCACAAAAATCAGAGAAAATACTCATGAATTGAAACTGGGAGGCTATTACTCAACATAAAGAAGAAACGGTGCTATCAGGAAAACTAAGTATTGGGTATGATTGTTCAGATAAGTTGTGGAATCGCTTTCCTTGGATCTTTTCCAGGCAGAATTGAACAAACCCTTAAACAACATGGTATAAATTCGATGTCTCTATTTTGACCAACAGGTCCCTTCCAACTTCTGTGATTTAGTGTAATCATGAGCATTACAAAAAGTAACAGGAAATTAAACTTTCAGACTGACCTTAATACAACCTAGGACACATCACCAAAGCTTTTTTAAAAAGGAGATGGAGTATTATCACCCTTGGACAACACAATAAAGAGATTTCTGTGGGCACAGACTATTATTCTGATCACATTTACTGAAAAAATCTAAATTCAGACTGGAATTTAGAAAGAAGTTGCAGACAAAAAAGGATGCAAAGAAGGACACAGAGATATCAGGTGCAATAAAAATGTTCTCACATGAAAATAAATCAGAAGAGTAAATTCAGGCTGACTAAATAAATACTCAACAGATGTATGATTTCTCTTTGAAAAAGAAGCAAAACAAGGAAGGTTATCAGATCATTTCTATTTACAGTTATAAATTGACCATGTACCCATACATTCGCACACATACCTAAACTTCTCGTTACAAGTATGTAAACATCTCTATGTCCCTTCCTGATTTACTTGCAGAATTTATAGCTGGTGACAAGCATCAAAGCCAATAATAAAAGTTTTTTTAGGGGAAAAAGATGGCAGGGGGAGAGATAAAAACATAAAAAGGGGGGAAAGGGAACTGGAAAAGCAAAAGGAGAAAATGGAAAGGGAACTGGAAAG
>VYXD01014804.1:1402573-1448777 GCA_013397195.1 Hylia prasina | reverse complement strand
GGGGGAGGGGACACACCTGCCTGCCCTGCCAGCCGAGGGACGGCGGCGAGGCAGCGGGGCCCGGCGGGGTGGAGTGAGGACACGCGTCTGCGACGGCACCCGCGCTGCTTCCAGCGGGCTTTCGCCGCAGGGAGAGAGGAAGTGTTACAGGCTGTGTACGTGATTCTGTTCCTTTGGGCTTTCACAGCCCGGGATGATTGCACATTTCTCTAGTGCTGCTATCCTCTCATGGTCTTCTTATTAGTTTCAATATTTCTTGCCATCTTCAACTAGAGGATGCCCACCTTTCTGAATGCACACTAAGTCTCTTTGGGGATCAAGAGTCCTCAGAATTCTGTTTTCTTAATACAGGTTTATACAGCATATAAAACACTTTAGTCAGTGGAATCTATCTTAGCCATACTTACCTCTCATCTAATTTTTTTGATAGAGCTCTTCATTACTCAGCAAAGAAAGTGTCACCTTTTATTTTTCCCCTTCCAGTGAAAGGCTGGGAGTTTAGTTCTTGGATACCTAAGCAATCAAAGGGGAAAAAAAAAAACAAACCAAAACAAACCAAAACAAACCAAACAAAAAAAAAAAAAAAAAAAAAAAAACACACCACCAAACTATCTTCCACCTAATGTTTTTGGGAGTTGCATGCTGCATTTCAATTGGGATTTTTTGGTTGTTAATTTTTTTTTGTATGGCTGGTTGTTTTTGTTTTTGGGTTTGTTTTTTTTTTTTTTTGAGATTGCTTGTATTTATTCTTTCCAGATTGTATTGCTTTCAGACGTGCTTTTCAGAAACAAAATGTTTAAATTCTTTTGCCAAGACTGGTGTAGAACTAGTTAAGTTAGAAAAAGGTAAAGCTGCTAAAAAAGAGGTTTGGAATTCGGGCCTGAATGTCATTTATTGCTCAAGGAATAAAACAGATGAAAACTCAGCTTTGGTAAGCAGTGATTTTTGTGACCCTCAAAGTAAGTCTCACTTCCAAAGCTAGAAATAGAACTGTGTCTGTTTCAACTTGGAGAGGAATCTCATTAGCTTGTTTTGGTTTGTGTTTTAGTTTGGGAATCAGTTTCAGTGGTATTGCTGGATGTTAAGTCCTGGAGTGCCATGAAACAGATCCAAGTCCAGACTGGCTAATGAAATCACACAGCACTGTTTCCCTGACTGATCAATACACTTCAAACTGATCCATAACTTTTGTTTCATTATATACTCTTGTCCTCTGTCTACTCAAAGGAAGCATCAACATTATAATAAGGTTTTAAAAGGCTAGTCACCATTCTAATGCTATATTGGGAATTCCTGAATTTCTGTTGGAAAATAACAGACATCTCTGAGACAACTCCATGTTTTGGTTACTGCTGTGCTTGCCCCACTTATTTCCACATGGTGCTAATAAATATAATGAAGTGGTGGTGCATGGCAGTTTTGTTCACCAGTTTTTATCTTGCTTATGCTATATCTACTCATGCTTTTCCATTTCCTCATTATCTGCTTCTAATCCAACAGACCAAAAAATGATTTATAGGCTTGACTGACTTGCTGGAGTGAATATGTGCTGTACTTCATTCAAATGTAGCATTCCCTATGTTATCACTGTCTTTTTGAGTTATTACAAACATTTACTGAAAGTCATGGTGGTGACAAAAGAATGTGCTGTGCCTGCATTACAAGCTTAATTTATAAAAGTTGAGATGGGATGCTGAAGCCTTTAAAAGATTTTTATCCCTAAAATGAGGCACACACCATCCTCGGAGCTTCATCTCTGCCACATTGTAAACTGATGTCTGCTGACTATGAAGGGTACGATGCCCTTCATATATATTCTAATTTACAATAATTACTGGATTTTTAAATGGAAAAAGTTTGCATGTTTATCACACAGATCATTAGAAAGGTCATTTTTGGGAGGGCCACAAACAGTTTTGGAAACTGCACTGAAAAAGAAAAATTGTCTTCCCCATGGTTCCTTATTTTACATAGTGCCTAGTAAAAGCACTAGGAGAAAAAACATAAATATTCTTTCTTCTTTTTCTCCCCAGTCAAATAGAAACACTGAAAATATTGGAAGCTAATACACATGAAACACTGTAACATTCAGTAAACCATTTGACACATATTTTAGTATGGTTAACACTGTGGAGAAATAGCTTTTGTAAATTTCATGCTTTCACTGGAAACTAACTTAGGTATTAAAAAGGCCCTGTGGTATAACAGCTCATCAAGCAATACCTAAGACACATCAAGTGGTGAGCAATTCCCTCACTATGATACTGAAAGGGAACACCTAAGATGTTCTGTACTGTGTGACCATTAAAAATTAAGATGATATTCAGCCATGTCCCTTTCCAACCCAGTTCATAAGTCATCATTTCACAAAAAGTGAAACCAAAAAAGATTAACAGAAAAACTTGGACATTTAACAAGACCAAACTAGACTTCCAATATACATGTGCTTGTTAAACTGTGAATCTGAGTGAGATTCGTTTACTAAGAATATTTGCATTAGGTCCTTCTCTAAAATTTTAAGATTTGTCATCCCTAAGAACACCATCAAAATTTGGTGAGGTGAAGGGGTGTAATTTATTTTTGATGTCTGTTAATTAGACTGAGAATTAGTTAAAAGCTCTTCTTTTCCACGAGTCTTCCAGTCTTTTAGCAAGTATCTTGCTCAGTAGCTCATAAGCATTTTTACATGTTTTAGGTTGGGTATAATTGTTGATTTTGTTTACAGAAAGTGGTTGGGATTTTTCCCGGGAAAAGATCACCTATTTAGCTGATCAGTTTTAGACAATTTGTAAATAACCTCTTAACTGCCATAGTTAATTGCAATCTAAGTAAATTAACACACATGCCAACATTTTAAAGAAAAAGGATTTTCCAGACTAACACTAAAAAAAGAATGATTTTATATATACTTAAATGTTATATGCAAATATATTTCCCACACACTGGAGATAAATTAATGTGTGATTAGCTCTTTCAGTGCCTGGGCTTTCAGGAATGTGTACACATACCTACATTCAACAGCACTATTCAGGTGGTTAAAATTAAACATGTTATTACACATTTGTTTTAGTGCCAGTGGTTAGCAAATATTTGGAAATTTGTGGGCTATTTCTTAAAAACATGATAGAGTCAAGTGGTGTTTGATCCTGATCTGTTTGTATGCAGATAATATAGACATATTTTGTTTCTCTGAATGCATGAGAAGTCATGAGAAGTCATGAGGAGTCATGATATGGTTGACCATACTGGGCTTCTCACTCCCAGTGCCAAGCCTGCACACAACCATGCCCCCAAAGTGGTTCCTTTACTCACACAAGCAAGGGTGTTTAAATGCCCCCTAATGCTGTGGTGAGCAGCGCAGAATTCACAAAAACTCATATAAAAAGGGGATCTAAGTACAATGCGTGGGTGTCTGTTGGAAGATTTCCCATTAGCTTTGGACTAACTGGAGCTGAAGCTGAGTCCTGTCCTTGCTTTCCTATACTGCTCTTGATCCTGAATCCTCTTCTGTCCATATCATAAACACCTCTGATTGTTGCAGTTTTGCCTTCTTTTTGTCCAAATCCTTTTCCCCCATTTTTAATGTTGCCTAACTATCTGAACTTTGTCTTGAAGACATTGGTATGTCCCATTGTACTGGTGCAGGACACCTCAGGTATCCTAACCCTGTTCTGATCTCTGTCTTTTACTCATTCTGAATCAAGTGTCTTTCTCAAAGTCATCTGACAACAGACTCCAGTGATAGTCTTATCTGGAGTCTTGTTCAGGCAGAACAGCAAGTTCTGCCACTCCATCCCTGTTTACATATTTGTGGTGTTTTACTGTCTCCTTGATTTTCTGATGTCCTTGCTTCTTCCTGGCATAAATATGTACTCTTGCAGCAAAGGAGTACATTTGTATTCACACCTTATTGTACAAATCTTGGCACCTTTTTCTGTCTTATGCTGATCCCCAGTTTGAAAGATAGTTTGTATTCTTTGCCGTTGCTAAGCTAGCAGGAATAAAGTTTTTCTTTACTTACCCCAAACAAAACATGGATAGAAGGATAGATCACAACTACATCAAGAACTGCCCACAGATCATAAATATATCTAGGTTACAAAATTCCAGATGCATTAGTCTTTGCAAAAGTGCTTAATAATTGCAAAAATAAAATTACAAGCCTTGATGTGTTTTATTTGTTGCTCATAATCATTGTTAGAGGGTAAAGAATGTCATAGCGGTGAATTTCTTTAGTTCCTAACTGAACAAACTGTGTTTAAGTTAAGAAGAGGAACTCTGTCATCAAACCTGTCCACATCATGCTTGCTCAGATGGATGCTTGTGTCAGGTTTTGTTATGCATTTATTACAATTAACAGCAATAGCAGATAATATGTGATTCTGAATGAAAGAGTGAGTCTGAAATTACACAAACCTTCCTCACTATAATGATTCATCAGGTAGGATTTGTTTCGGCTTTCAGATTTATCTCTTTTTTTGTTATTATTATCCCATGCTCTGTAGTGATGACAGAGGTGTGATGGAGAACAGGCAGAAGTTACTGCTGGGAGCTTTTGTCAAAGCTTGGTGCAGGCAGCCTGGACCTGATGATGATTCATTGATGATGAAGTGCAACAAGCAACTCCATGAGAGTATCTGAGCCAGCCATTTCCTGGGGTACAAAACAATTTGGTGACACTATTTTTCCTTCCTGTAATTTCTTGTTCTGAATTTCTAATTGCCAGTATTGTTTCTTGCCTGAGATCCCACAGCTTAGTACCAGGGCAGTATGAACCATGATGTTCACAGAAAGAGAGCTTTTCCTGCAGTTTTCAGCCAAGAGGAAAGGTCTGGGGTTTTCAGACAAGGATACACTTCCATTATATCGGAGGCTACTGGTAAAATAAAATTTGACATGTAACTGCTAATCTGGTGGAAATGGAAGAGATGGGCTTAGTCCCCCTGTCTTTTATGAACTTTTGCAAATGCAGTAGGCACTTCCCACTTACAGGTATTACTGTCAGGCTGTGTAACTCCTCTTTCAATTTAAGGTAGGGCTGCAGACACCCTACAATTATCAGGTCTACTTGGCAACAGCCTTGTCAGCACCTATTTGGTGTTCATGTATTATCAATAAAATAACAGTAGTTTGTGAAAATGACCAGTTCCATTTACATTTCATAATCTGTTGAAAGGAAAAACGTTTGCGACTGAGTAAGAGAAGGAAGGAGCTGTCAACCCTGTTTTGTGATTACTGCCCACAAATGTTCTCACATTTTGCTTTCGGAAAGTGTTCTGACAAAAATATTAGCACTAATAGTACAGTATACATATGTTCTCGGAGTATAAATAGTGCAACTTCATCTCATGAGATAGCTCAGGGCTCTATCCAATGACTTTAATGAGGTTTGAGGTTGCTCAGCACCTCACAGCAGATGCTCAGCACACCCGTGGAAGGTGACACGGTAGCTATGTGAGGTGAAAAGCACCATTCGTACTCATCCAAGACAATGGGAGTCACAGAGCCTTGGCACCTGCAGCATCAAAACTTTCATTCTCCAACGAATGCAAAAAACACATTTCTTTCCCTATCACACTGCATCAGCATAGTCCAACAGATGCATCCTCCAAACCACAATATGTATTGGCATCCTGTTTTCACAGAAGTGAAACTCTTTTGCCCTTAGGTGACTGCATTGCCCTCAGCTCCCTGTTCTAGCAATAAAGAGAAATAGTTTCAGAGAAAAGCTGTTCATTCAACTGTAGGTGCTGAACACACCTGCAGTCTCTTATTCATTCCTTACAGGTGCCTTTTTCATTACATTATGTCTTACAGGGGTGTTTTTACCAGTCAAGTGGCCAGAAAAAAAATCATATTTGTAGACCACCAAGGAGGCATGTCTACTCTTACATAAATTTTGTCTTTGTCGTTTTTATTAGTTTACAAATTCATGTGACATCAAGGTGATCTATTGTGTTCAAGAATATTAAATGGATACTCCTTCTAAAATTGTAATGTTTTGCAATTTTAACACTACAGGATGAAGTGGACATCAACAATACTAATACATTTGATTTAGAGACATTGATAGGGTCCTGAAAAATCTGAGGGTGATTTCAGGGGAAGAATCAGAAGTGGGTTTTAACAAGGGTGTCTTTTACTTATAAAAAATCCTATTAGTAATTAGTTTGTTTCAAATATTCCACTCTGGGTTTTTGTGTGTCCTCCACAGTTTCATTCTGTTCTTTTTGATCAATCATCACGATTATTATCTCTCAGCAACAGACATTCAGGAAATGTTGCTGAAAAGAGCCTACCATTTCTTTCTCATGAAACCGAATATCTTTGTTGAGGTCACTTTACTGAATGAATTCCCAGTCTCTGAAAGCTTTCACACAATCTGTTGTACCCTAAAGAAAAAAAATGTACTTTTTCACTGAATACCACCTATTCTGTAGGAGTGACATATTCTATACTTTGGAGCCTTACACATTTTTTGTGTTAATGGTTATGAAAAAATTATGTGGTACAGCATAAAATTTTACATACATATATATAAATATATATGCATACCTGCATATGATTTCTAGCATAAAGGTGTACCCTATAAATATATATATGTCGTATTTATATGTAAGTATGTATAAGTGTATGTATAATATTTAAGCATGAACATACAGATATATTCCAAGTTATAGTTGAAATATCCCTCTTCATGCCCCTACACAAAGGGAAAAATTTTATCTCAACTTCATGCTGTTTTTTATTGTATAAAAAGAATTCATGATTATAGCACAATTCACCTGTACATAACCTTTGAAACTCCTCCTATTCCACTGAGTCACAGTAACTAGAATTACATAAGAGAAGTAGACAAAGGCTGTTCTTTCTGGATTTCTGTCTTTATATGTAAGGGGGAGGAACTTTGATCTCTGCCCTAAACCTTTTCTGCATCCAATATAGCTGCTAGAGAACATTCAGCTACTTTAAAAGTGAGACTAATGAAATACTAGTAATATTATTTGTTACAGAATTCATTTAACAGACACATTTATTTGCATAAGCCTGTTCAAATGAAAAGTGTTATGACATTTTTTCTTGAGCGTTAAGACCATGCAACTTAAGTAATCAATATAACCAAAACTCTAGAAAATCTTAAACTCACCTATAAAGATTCATATTAAGCAAGGATTTTTTAATTGGAAAGTTTCTATTTATTGTTATTTGCAAAACATAATATGTGAGGTGAGGGTCTATAGTGATGCAGAGTCCCCAGGCAAGTCCAAAGGAGAGTGCTTTATTCCAAAAACCCAGCCTTTTTGAGCAGTTAGGCCTTTATCAGTCAGTTCTAAATCTTAAACATAATTCAACCAACCACCATACACCACAATGTGAACATACCAGGGTTATGTAACTTGTTTTTCTACCTCTAATTCAGCTGAAATAGGCTCTTTCCTATAGTCCTTTTCTGCTTAGCCGAAGTAGCAGGCCTGAGCCATGATTTTACAAGGCCTTCCTTTTATAAGGTTTTGTCTATGTGCAACAATAATACACATATATTTCTATGTGATTGCGTTGCCTATATATGACATAAATTGTCAAAGCTATTGCTAAATAGAACAATTCTTATCTTACTTGTCAGTAGCATATATGCAAGACAAAATTCAAGTACTCTATTTCCCAGTTTTCCTCTCCTAAACTTCCCTTGTAAGTTTGAATTTGTACAGCTTCTTGTCTAGGATGCAACAAAGGACAATTGTCCATTCTCTAGAAAGCCACAGTTTGGTCATTTGTCAATGCCTTACAAAGGTATTTGTGCATTTTTTGATGGTTGTTTTATGTTCTGATACTATGATACCATTAAAATTTTAGAGTACAGAGAGTTCTTGGCATAATAAAAGGAAACTACTTCATTATGATGACTCAAACCCATTTTGTCTTTAAAGGTGATGTACCAGTCAGCAGTGACCAAACTTTTTGTTATCTTGAATTGAAAAGAATTTTTTCACTGTTGCATCCTATAAAAATTGTCATGCTGTTATAATTCTGTGTCTCTGCCGTGGCTGATGTCTGGCAGGATTTAGTACAAAGCCAAATACTGTCAGCACTGCTGAAACAGAATGATGAAGCATTATTCCTGGTAGCATGATAAAGAATGGGAAATCATAGAATTGTAGAATCATAGAAAGGTTTGAGTAGGAAGAGACCTTAAAGATCATGTTGTTTCAAACTTCCTGCTTTTGGCATGGACACCACCCACTAAACCAGGTTGCTTAGGGTCCATCCAACCTGGTCTTGAACACTTACAGGGATGGAACTTCCACAATTTTTCTGGACAACCTGTTTCACTGTTCCAATTTCCAGTGCTTCACCACCCTCCGTAGGAAAGAATTTCTTCCTGATTTCCACTCTAAACCTACCCTCATTCACTTTATGGCCCTTACCCCATGTCCTATCCCTACATGCTTTTGTAAAAAATCAGTCTCCAGATCTTCTGTGGGTCACCATTAGGTACTGGAAGGTGCTGTAAGGTCTCCCTGGAGCCTTCTCTTTGCCAGGATGAACAAACCCAACTCTCTCAGTCTTTCCTCTTAGGACAGGTGCTCCAGCCTTCTGGTCATCTTTGTGGCCCTCCCCTGACTCACTCCAGTAGGTCCATGTCCTTCTTGTGTTGAAAGTAAGGGTTACATTTCCCCTGTTCCAGTCAGTGGCAACGTCACCAGACTGCAACCACTTCTCAAATATCGTGCATAGTGGCATAGTCACCTAATCTGTCTGTTCCCTCAGGACCTGCAGAGGCATCTCATCAGGTCTCATGGACTTGTGCACCTCCAGGTTCTTTGCATGGCCTTGAACCTGTCTTCTCCTGCAGCAGGTTGTTCTTCATTCTCCCAGTCCCTGTCTTTGCTTTCTGTGATGTGGCTGGAGCACTTGCCAGTCGAGACTGAGGCAAAAAAGAAAATTCATTGAGTATCTCAGCCTTCTCCATATGCCAAGTAACCATGTCTCCCATTTCCATCTGATAGGGCACATTTTCCCCCTGGTCTTTCTCTTATCACTGACATACCTGTTGTAGTTTTTCTTGTTGCCCTTTTTGCCCCTGGCCAGATTTAATTCTATCTTTAAATCTACTAGCTTTCCTAACCTGATCCCTGTCTGCTTGAACAATTTCTCTGTATTCTCAGGTTCTTTGTCTATGCTTCCACCCTCTGTAGGACATTTGTCCAGGAGCCCCTTATCCGTCCATTCATATTTCTGGGTATTTTTGTTTGACTTCCTCTTTGCTGGAATGCATCACTCCTGATGCATCACTTCTTCACTCCTGAAGGAAGTGATCCTTATCATTTTCCTCCATGGAAAAATTGTTTTCTGTAGAACCCCATCAGAACCTCATTGCCAGTAGGACCATATGAATGAGAATTATTTTGGTACATGTGGAAAAGTACTTTTTAGCAGGAACGGAGGACTGGTATAAAATTTAGCATCTCAGTGCTTCTTTGTATAGACTGGTGACTATCTCTGACTGTTAATGAAAAGTGATCACTAATAGTCCTGGTAAAAATATATGAAATGTGTCAGATCTGCTTGTGACACCTCAAACAGGGAGGTGAACAATTCGAATGTGGTTATCTTTAACAAGCATTAGGTCCAAAGAATGTTCTTTTTTCCCTTTGCTCTGTCTGAACCAAATCATCCCAATTATATTTTCTGGTGTTTTCTCTTTTCCTCTTTACCTTCACTTTACCTGAAATCACCTAGCAGCATTGTTTTAGGCCAAGTTGTTGTTGGCCTTTCCCAGTACACCATTCATAGAAGGAATGGCTGCTACATTTTTACCCAATTCTTGCAGCAACTAAACAGCAACTCATTAGGATTTGATGATATACTGGGCGTGAATACCTTACAATATCTTACATCCTGTGGAAGTTTGGGCCAGTGCTTTGGCCAATGATGCAGAAGTAGATTACCTGAAATTGCAGGTGGTTTTGAATGGTAGTCAGAAGCTAAAATATAAAGCAACTTACAAATTCCAGCTGTTGGCAGCTGGAGGGGAGGTGACATCCAGTCATTTCTTGTAGAATGATGGTTTTGTGATTTACCCCCAAATCCTTTCAAATACAGGAACATAGCACTGAGGACCCAAATGTACAGTTATATATTTTTCTGTCTGATGTCAATGCAATAGAGTGACTTCAGCTCAGATAATTTTTTCTCTGGTTTGACCATGCAGTTCACATAGAGCTTGCCAGAGGCCAGATGTGATTCCTCGTGCTGCTTAGTCTTCACCTTTCAGATTTTTTTTACATAATGGAGGACACCTTACAGACATATGAGCCGAAGTCTCTCTGGTTTTGGGACTGCAGGCTCCTGGGGATGAAGCTGAGGGGAGTGGAGTCAGTCAGGGCTGTGGTAGCACAGCACAACATGCAATTGCCTCATGGGCTGGAGAACTGACAGCCTCAGAAGGGGCTGAAATGGGGCTATGGTTAGGCTGAGGTGAGCTCCAGGGGAGTCAGTAAGGCTTGGTAGTGCCTCCAACGCCCTGAAAATAGAACAAGACTACCACACACCTGTGTATTTAATTATGGTAGCACTAACTTCAAGGAACTTTTACCCACATGAATTGTTCTCTTCTCATTGAAGAGTACCATCTTGATCCATGTGGCCTCTGTGACACTCAGAACAGACATAGTGACAGAATGGTACAATATCTTTTTCCCTCCTCAGCATCAACAGCAGCGCCATTAACTGGTGTATGTGGGTCTCTAATGTAAGAATTTGGAGGTCAGGATTTTGAACAGGTATAGTACAGAAATACCCATATCCCTCAGCAGTGAAGGTTCTATTTGCCTTGAAGAAGATCCATTTATTGAAAGGAGCCTTAAAGTGCTTCTATCTAAATGTGAATGTTTTGTTATCATTATAATTTTTCTCAAGTCTGATCAATGGCTCCCTTACGGACATTATCTGAGAACATGCTGGTTATTTTATCCTGATGGGATATTTTTTCCTTATTTTTTACTGTAATTAGAAATATGTGAGTAGATACAGGAGAACAAGTCTGACAAACCTCAAACAATTATAATCCTAAAGATTAGTTTTCTGACACTAAAAAGAATTGAAATTGTTGGTGCTTCTAATTTTTTGATAAACCTCATAACAATCAGAATTACTGCCTAAAGCTTTAAAATAAGATGGTGTACTCCTATAGCATTCCAATAATGTGAAGATTACTTCTGAAGTAGCTAATTCTTCTTTTTTTGGTTATTTCTGAATGCATACATGCAAATATGACATTTCCTTATAAGAGTCAGAAATATTTCTCAAACAGACCAACATTTTGCAGTATTTTATTGCCAACCAGGATTCATGGGTTGAATGATTGTGAAGAAGAGACACTATAATTTATTCACACATAGTCAGGTAGAATTTATTCACATATAGTAAATTAACCCATTAAGTCAAGAAGAGACTTACAAGCTCAGCTGAGTAAGGAACAGAACAAATTAAAAAAAATGTTGACTTGCTACATTTCAGTAATTGATAGGAAAATTAATTATGCATACCTGAGACATCCTGTAATCTTTTACCCCTAAGATTTTTTCATACAAGTGAATAGAAGGGAAATACCTGGGAATATATAGCCCTATTCAGGAAGAGCTCTGAGATGCAAGATGATTGTCCCTGTTCTCAAAGCTGTGTTTGAACAGAGTATAAATGAACCAAATAACTCTCTTCTTTTCCCAAATGAGGCAGTAAATGCTGATGTCTTGGAGCACAGAAATAGTAAATTTATTTTCACATTTGTGAAATAGCAAGCATTTATTTGAATGCATATCATTAAGGCTGAGTGAATGGTCTGTAACCAGAGAGAAACAGGAGAGCTACCCATTCAATATTCAAGGGCTTAAGTTGTATTACTCAAGATAGAATCTCACAAATATTCTTGAATATTTTATGATCTTTAGGAATGAACACGAGTTCATCTATATGCTAGTTACATAACACTGTCACTCTTATGAAAATAGAAAGTGCTAAAACTTCAGCTCTGCAAAAGGTATAGCTGCCCACAGTGTTCCAGTTTATGGGTTCTGTCCTCCAACGCAACGAGCACTTTGGTCTCAGTCCAGCAAACAACTCATAGATCTGCTTAACAGTTTGCACGTGAGTAACTGTCTTATGCTAAACTGCTACTATAGCTAAATAAGAGAATCACAAGGTCCTGATATCACAGATTACATCTCTTCCTCACTGTCTCTATGAAATGTTAACTTTACACTTACCTAATTCACTGGGGTTTTATACACCACCATTCATAAAAGTTAGTCCATAATGTGTCATATTCCAGTGAGAGAGGACTACAAAATGGATAAGCAGATTTTTTCCCCTCTTACCAGTTTCTTCCAGGAGGACAAGGTTCTGGGAGCTTGAGGGGATTATTGGCATTTGGGGCAGGTACTAAAGGAGCTGTAGCTGCCTTCTCTCCATTAACTGTATATAATGCAATGTATGCTGGACATCACCTAACTGGGAGATGTTGCCTTTCTCTTTCTCACCTCATTATCAGCCTTTGCAGAAAGGGTGAATGCAAAGCGTTTCACTATCTGTGCTGGTTAGCAGATTTAGGCAGTGGCAGTCGACAGGGCTTATGCTGCACTCATTGCAACATTGAGGCATGCTCGCCTTCAGAGCTTCCAAAAAAGTTCTGTCTGACCCAGCCAGGATTCTTGCCCATGGCAATATGATACTTCTTACCTCTCTTACCCCATGCTGTTTGTCCTCTTAACATCAAAAACATTTTGAAATCCACGTCAGGTCTGGCCTTTAATGACACACAAAATAGTTTATCATCACATGAATTGTTCTTTCTGATGCACATTATTACTAATACTTCATCAACATTTTGCACGTCTCACATGATGAATGTGGGCTATTGCATTATCCCATTTTCTGTATGCATCATGAAGCTGCTCCCTTCAATCAGCATTGTTGCAGTCTCAGTTATTTGCTTTCTTGCTATCTATCCATCCGTGTATAATACGACACATTTCCTAGTCTCATCTCAGTATGAAAACACCAAAAGAATTCTTACATATCCAGAGCACCGTAGGTTACTTTTTACCTAAAACAATGTTCAGATGGCTGTCACAAAGAAAGTTAAAGTGAAATGTCAAAAGCTGTAAGGATGAAAAGCTGCACATGGTAGATACAAGATTCAGTGCACGGCAACTCCCTCTTAATAAACAAGCAAAGATTTATTGGAAGGAAAATTTCCCTGCATTTGAAATTTAACTGCCAACCATCCACATCCTACACATAACTGTCAGAAAGGATGTCTAAATCTGTCCTCATTTATAACATGTGTTGTGACAAGATTTGACAGTCTCTGAAAGGGCTATAATTGCCACCTAAACATCCAGCATTTTGTCAACTGCAATCATGTTTAGAGAAAGCATTTATTTCACTTAAAAAAAGCTAGCATTTTTTCTTTCTTCTGAATGAGATGACAGATTTTTTTTTTTTTTTCTTTTCTCATTAGGGGTTGCAAGTCAGATTTAGGGATTTTTTTTTGTTCCTTTTTTTATTTCAGTTTTTTCCCAGTGACAGGAGTTAGAACTTTTGAGACTAAAAGAATGATTAGCTTGAGGAAACCAATAGCAATTTTACAGAAAGGATGTTTACTGACACCACTGAAAATTTCTGAATGTCAAGCTGGTTTTGATAAACACTCTTCTGAATATCGCAACAGGAACATAGGTCAAAAAGGGGGAAGAGTACCCCAGTATTTGCCATTCTGTTACTCTGGATAAATGTTACATAGTATTAAACTGTGCACATAGTCATCCTAATAGGACCATAAACATTTGTATAGGATAGAGATGGGAGCTGTTGATGATACACCCTCATCACGTGATGGAAACTGTGGGCCTGAAAATTGAAAGAACATTTTGGATGAGGGAAATGAGACCTATCTCTTGGGCATTAATAGCCCATGTAGTCAGGATTGCAACCAATGCATAACCAATTAACTGCCCTAATGGTTCAGTAGTACACAAGCTGTTACCAGGCTTATGACTTAATTGTATTTTCTTCAACTACTGAGCACTAAAACTCCCTGAGACTACAGCGAATGCTCCCCAGCAGTATTGCTTCAACTCACTCTGGCAGCATACATAGGTCTTCTGTGTTTATCTACCAAAAACAATCCAGCAATCAAATTTTATTAACAGGAACATTCGCAAAATTCAACAACAATCTGTGCTTTGGAGAGTGTGGTTACTAGAACTGGCACTTTTTCATACATGGTGGCTGCAGTGGAGACATGGCAGCAGGGCTGCATGCAGAGAAGTCCTGGGGGTCCCCAGTCCTGACCTGCTCATGCTTGCCTGGTCTCCCCTTGCCAGGTGCACTTGTTGAGAGCTGTTTGCCACCTGGCACATCTGTACTGGGCAGTCATGTGGGACTGACCCCCTCCAGAGGAAGAACTCTTCCTCTGTTAGCTAGAGGGATCAATAATGTGCAAAACATTTCCTCCTGACTGGGATTTGTCTAAGAAATGGATTGGAAAGACAAAAGAAGAAGATCCACTGGACAAGTAAGAGCACAAGCTTGCATTGAGTAACTTTCTCCACCTGTTCTATACTAATTGCAAGATTCCTACACATTATATGCTTTAACTGCCAGTTAAGGATCTCTTATTCTCAAATCACAACCATTACTGGTTCCTTCTTGCACAGTTAATTGGACATAATGGGTGTCTACAGCAATGCCATACTACACTCCTGAAAGGGAGGTAGGATGGCTACACTGTGTAGTCAATCTAAAGCTCAGTTTCAGATCAAACAACTCATAAAATAATAATCTGACACCAAAGAGTCAGTTTAGAAACAGGAAAAGCCTCACGAGCTATTAACTGCTATTAGCCAAATGCATTTCCTTAAATGTGACTGGAAAGGACAGTCCCACATCTCCAACATCCACAAATGCAGTGCAGGCATTTGATAAGACATCAGAAGATGTTTAAAGGAAGAAAAACAATTGATGCCTCTATCAGCTGTTATGAGTTTACTATGAGATACTGACAACTGGTACATTTTCTTAGGATTAACCTTAAAAATGGAAGACTTCCTTCAGGAAGAAAGTAAGTAACTGATTCAGGTCTATCTGTTTATCTGATTTATCTGGGAATTCAAAATTACTACTTCTGGATCATTTAGATTTGCTTAAAGTTAATATCCATCCATAAATCAGACTCAGTTGAAGCAATTAATAATGAGAGTGTTGGGTGGGGTTGTTTCTTTTGCTTTGTCTCAGATTATATATCCCTTATGTGTTGAGAACTTCCCAACATTCTTGTGTTGGAGTGATGTTGCTTGCTTAGCAAAGCCAGTCTCCTACATACATACTCTGATTCCTCTGTTGTACGTAATGCAATGGAACTTTTGAGTTCTATCCCTGAGTGGCTATGGAAGCTGGAGGAGAAAATATTAGAAATAAAGGACAAATTTAGATACTAACATTATGATCAGATTTCCAGCAGCTCCAAATGCCTTTGCAGCCAAAGACAGAAGGATATCTCAGGTTTTGCCAGCTGGAAAACTCTTCCAGAGAAACTATTGTTTTATTGTCTCTCTATTCATCTGTACTATGCAGATTGTAAACTATGTACTATGTAGCATCCTGAATGACCTAAAAAAGAAAAAGTGGTAGAGGGAAGTTGGTAAAGAGAAATCTTAGTATAAGGGGAGGGAATGGAAATATTTTCTGTGGGATGAGGGTAAGAAAGCATCATCTAGGACCTTGAGATGTCTGTGATAAATGCAATGCTCAGAATTTTCAGCAAATTCAAAGTGAATGACAGAGCCCCTTTGATATCAGCTTTCAAGCAGCTGGACTTTATGGTCAGAAGTATTATCAACAAATATCTTCAAGGAGAATTGAAAATAATTTTTTTAAAAAGGAGATATTTTAGAAATTTTAAGTAAGTTGCCTTTTTTTTGAAGGAAGGAAAGTTCTGCTCTCTACTGGTAAACAATGAACAACTTAAAAATTTGCCTAAGGTTATGCTTCTAATCAATTGCAACATCAGTGCAGTATTGTAATTAGACAAAGCATTGCGTTTTCACTCTGTTTTTTTGTTTTTATGATTCCTTGTATATGTCGACTAAATAATTTTGAATTCTCTCTGGGCTACCAGTGGTTAGTAAGCAAAGTAGAAAGATAAACTCTTAGGTCTGTGAAGCCATGCAGCAAAGTCAAGGACCGCAATAGAAAAGATCCTGCCTATCCTAAAATGTCATCCTCACTAGACCTAAATAAAGGCTTTTGAACCTACATGCTAGCTTCCATCAAAATTTTAATTACTTAGATATGAAAAAATGAAAAGAAACCTTATAAAAAATACAGTGAAAATTCCATTCCCTACTCCAGAGGAGTTTTAATGGCTATAGTCATTAATGTCTGGTAGTAGGTGTCTTTGCGTTTTTGTGCTAATTACTCCATTGCCAGAGGCTTTAGTAATCAGACTTTGCATTTTGCTTTTGAGATCAGAAACATGGTATGCTGGTTTTCTTCTGAGTCACCTTTTTCTTAATAGTGAGCAGCAAGCATTTGCTTGTAAAAATAAGACTAAAATAGCTGTTTTGATGCTCAAATGGATGGAGTTGTGCAGCTCTGAATGCTAATAAGCTGCAGGTAAAGAACGTGTTTCCCCATGTGGGAGTTTGCTCAAGCTAAAAATAACCAGCTGACCTGCCCTCATCACAATAACATTGTGGAACTTGTTTCTCCTTGAGTGACTGAAGAGCAAGTGACATAGCCATACATTTTAAGAAAAAAAGAGGCCATTTTTCTCATCTACGAGCTGGCTTATTGCTGGAATGCCATTATTTATGTGTCTAATGGGAAACTTGCTTCATGAATTTGTACATAAAAATCATTCAAACATAAAAGTCAATTCAGGAATTCTCCAATTGTCCTTTGTAACAAAACACCGCTGTATTATTCCTGCTTTGCATCCTCCTGTGTTGCTATGATACAAAGATGCTAACTTTAGGTGAAATGTTGCCCGCAGGCTAATGGCCACGAGAGGAGCACAGAGGACTTGATGATCTTGAAGGTCTCTTCCAACCTAGAAATTCTGGGATCTGGCTTCAGCTGTCTGTTGGGAGGGCTATAGGAAGATCTGTTTTGATGCTTGTCAGAGGCCTCAGCTGAATGTCCTTGCAAGAAAGCTTCTCTGTGTGAGATAAAGAGCTGATCTTGATGGAAAGGGAGCAAAAAGCTTGCTTTCTAATCCTTACAAATGTGCTGTAGAAGAGCAAAGGGCTGGGAAATACTTCAAAAAGGCAACAATAATTTCAGATTCAGAACGGGCCACTAATATATTAACAAGCACTTAAATGAAAACATGTTTATCTCAAATGGCTATGTTTCTCAATTATATTTGTTCCACATTAATTCCCTCATTACAGGATGACTTAGATGCTGTTTGAGAAAAGTTTTACCTTCTGTTTACTAATTCAACTGCAGGGAATGCAGCTGTGGTTGTGGCCACTTCTTAAAGACAGTCATGTTTGACTGTCATGTTTGACATCATAAAAAGATGACTATAGAAATACACAGGCAACAAATTAATTCTGTTCTCCAGTTTTTCTCTCTAAGATTAAACAATTTATTTGAAAAATAGTTAAATGGATAGAGTTCATCTTTATCACATGCTCAGGGTTTTACGGGAAAAGCAATAAACTGGAAGTGAGTATTTTGAATGCTCCATGTCACCAGCATTAAATGTAATGCATTTTATTTTCTATAAAATGTTATATGTGCTGGATTTTAGAAAATAAAATATGATCACAGAAAAATAGATCAGCTGTGCCTTGTCAGACTTGAGAGAGATTTTGCTTTATCGTTGCTCTCAAAAACCTCCAAAGGAGATGATTACACAACCTCCCATGACATCTATTTTAGTACTTAGTAATCCTTACCACAAGAGTGGCCTTGTCTAATTTAAACTTTCTCTGCTGCTACTTTGCAGCAGGGCTGAGACAGTTGGGTGACTCGTTACCTATAAAAGGAACAATTCTTTTTGCCTAGCAAAAACAAAAAAAAACGAAACCAAACCTCAAAGCCACTATCTGACCATGCAGCCTCTATGCTGAGTTTCTGGGAACTATCAGCAAATGCTGTGCAGACCATGAGCTTACAAAGCATAACCTCTACAATTTAGTTTTGTCCAGATTGCCTGCACAGAATTTATAGATTATTTCTGTCTTTGGCAATACAGAACACAACTGGTTTACTGATGGCAGCATAATCCACCCACCTTGTTATATGAAAATAGACAAAGCTGTTTGTAAAACAACATAAAAACCTGCATACCTCAGTTGTTGTTTGAAGAAATGGAAATGAAAAATTGTACGTAAAATAAACAGAATTCACTTAAAATAATTGCAGGCTGTTCCTTTGGAAGATTGCATATGGATATGTGAGTTCCTTGTGTAACTTCTTCATTCCCTAGATTCTGCCTTTCTCTCCATTGCTCCCTACAGTCACACATAGAATGGAGGCTCCGAATCCCCATTTTGCCTAAAGTTTTGGATTCACTCAGGCACCCACACCAATGCCCTAACACATTCTCTTTGAGGTATTTAATATCACACATATTAAATATTATAGAAAATATTAAATATAGATTCATTTAATGAAGCCTGTTATCTCCAGTATATTCTTTACTAGATAACAACATGTCCTGTTTGGATCCACTGTGATGAAGGTCAGTAAGAAAGAGAAAGGCTTTGCCTTCTCCAGAAGTAATTTGGAGAAGCTTCTCTTTCCCCTGCTCTCCAGGAATGAGTACATTCATATGAACACCCTCTCTCACATTTATGTGCCAGACTCCTTGAACAATCAATGGTGCATGTGAGGAATAATTAATTTATTTCCTCTTTACAGTAATCTTCTACATATTTGTCTGGTTGTTAAGTGTCAGTGTATGAATTTGTAGACCACAATGATTTCTGAACTTGTCTTACCTCTGCGTGGGTTTTAACAACTCTTAAATATTTTCCCCAATAACAATTTCTAAGCCATTCAATTTAATTTAGAATCATATTTTCTAAAATCAATTATCCTGTACAGAGTAACAGTCAAGTTTTCAAATACAAATCTCATGTATATGTATAACTTTCTTCAACTTTTCTAAAATTTTACTTGCTTCACATAAAACTAATTGTCACCTTTGATTAAATATAACTTATTTCCTTTAAGTTGAAATGTGCGTTTTTCCAAGAATGTTTCTGCACTCTTCTTTGAAGACTGGGATTACATAAAGTCACTGGCATTTCATTTTTAAATTTAAAAAGTCAAATGATGATCCTGACCCCTCAAGGGTCATGGCTAATAAGCTTTCTTTCATTCAGACTCATTAGCAACTTCCAAAGTTATCTGAGATTTTTTAGAAGGAATTTAATATACAAATTTTTTTCCAATGTGAACTCTGAGAAGAGAAATTATATTACTCACATATTCAAACAGGATCTTCCTGCAAACACAGGTTAAAAAAAGAAGGACTGAATGGAGGAAAATAAAAGGCTGGAGATTTTGCAGTTCAAAGTATAATTTCTTGGAAGAGAAGGACTCCCCTTGGAAGTATCACAGTCAGATATGATAGTGTTTCACATACAACACAGAGCTCAACAGGCTTTGATTTATTTATATGAACATAAACATTTTAAAAGCTGTAAAAAATTAACCTGATAAAGTAGTCATGAAATATAACATTGCTCTTCCATAGTTTATTTTCATCAGTTCTATTAATCATTGCAGAGTAGATGGATCAAGGGTGTTACAAGGTTAAAGCAAATGAAAAATAATAAAGTGGAGCCATAGCTTATAACCTGAAAAATGTTTTGATTTATAATTCTAAGACAGTCTGTTGTAGGTTTCAATATCAACTTAATATGGGTCTATTTCCTTTTTAATCAATCCATCTTTGATCATGGTGATGTTTATTTTGCATTAATTTTATGTGCCTTTGGAGGTAATGTAACTGTGATAAAAGCCAATTAGTTTTGCACCATCAAGAAGGACAATGAATTGTGACTTGACAAAACAAAGATAAAATTAACCATTTGCTTAAACGGTGCTGTTCATTGGTTTTTTCCTCAGGAGGCTTCTTCTGTAATGTTCAGCTTCATGAACAAAATAACTCAGGATAGGAGAGTTCACCTAAAGTAAAACATTCTGAAATGAACACTACACGAATGTAGTAACACTGTGCAGTAATCCAAGTCATTAGATCTGTCTAAAGATTGTATTTCACACACATGAATAAGTGATGCAATGAGGAATAAGCAAGCAGTTTGGTTCTTGTGGCCAAGGCTTTTTAAATAAGTAAATTGAATTGGATGGAGGACCAACCCTATGAAGTGCCAGGGGCAAGGGCCAGATTCTTCAACTGGGACAGGGTAACTCTGGATGTGCAGACAGTTTGGGGAATGAGGTGCTGCAGAGCAGCTCCACAGAGTGGGATTTGGGAGTCATTATCAGTGTCAGGTTGAACATGAGCCAGCAGTGCCCTGGCAGCCAGGAGGGACAACCCTGTCCTGGGGGCATCAGACACAGCAGCACCAGCCAGGCAAGGGAGGGGATTGTCCCCTCTGCTCTGGGGCAGCCTCACCCTGAGTGCTGGGGGCACTTCTGGGTGCCACAATATAAAAAAGAAATTAAACTGTTAGAGAGTGTCTAAAGGAGAGCAACAAAGATGGTGAAGGGTCTTGAGGGGAAGACATGGGAGGAGCAGCTGGAGCTGCTTGGTCTGTTCAGCCTGGAGAAAAGGAGACTGAGGAGAGACTTCACTGCACTTACAACTTCCTGGCTGAGGAAGGGCAGGCACTGATCTCTTCTCTGTGGGGACCAGTGACAGGACCTGAGGAAATGGAGTTATTATATCGGAGGAAAAAAGACCTAAAAGGAACCATAGGTATGCTGAAGCAGAAGATCAGAACTCAAATTCCTATTGAGAGTTTAGCAGAGAAACATGAAAAAAAAGAGATGAACTACAATTACAAAAGTAAAAATACTATGCTTGGGCAAGAAGAGTGCAAAAATACAGTATTTCAGTAAAGGTAATTTGAAACAAGAGCTAAGAGTTATATCCTATTAGAAAGTGAGCGTGAGTTAGCAGTTTCATGCTGCTATGAAAAAGCCAAACATCACACTAGAATCAATTAACAGCCATAGAGACTGCAGGAGACCTGGCACAATATTCCTGTTCTGTTCAGTTAGATTGATTGGATCACCTCCCAAGGTTGCATCTATTCCTCTTTAGAATGCTGCCAGAAGCACTGTTACAATACTTTCTTTATTTCAGAAAAGTAACTTTCCTTTAAATCATTGAGATGTTGATTTAAGGTTGAGATTTTCAGAAGACCTAAGTAGCCAACTACTACAGAATTCAGAAAGGTTTGGATGCTGATGGTAACTGAGAAATTCCTGAAATATTACAGAACATTAGTAAATGCATAATTCCATAAAAAAGATTAGTCACTTTTTAAAGTGAGTTAAAATGTTCCCATAACTAATACTTGAATTAGCTCAGATATTATTTTTTGTTAATTACCTCTATTTGTGATGGATTGCTGCAGCCCAATTCACAACATAAGATTCCTCTCTTTTGGGAATATGCTTTTGCTTTTCTGTAAGGGTAATAACCACTGCATTTTGATTGGGATTTTTCTCATTTTCAGGCCTGTATTTCTCTGATGACTCCCGCTGCTTCCAGAGAGACATTCCATCTCTCTTTGTATTCTGTATCTAAAATAAAGTAATACTTAGGTCCGTCTTTATTAAAACAGCTGCGTTCTCTCACGTTTCAAATATTTTTTATTGTTCAAAAAGAATATTTCAGAATCAAATCTGTTTTTCAAAATATCTTTGAATTTTCATGCATAAGAAACTTTCATATCTTTAAAATAGCCTTGGGACCTGTTAAAGGCTTAAACTTTTAAGGAGAAATAGTCACATTTCATGGCAATTATAAAGTATTACTCAATCATAGAAACAACCAAAAAACGGAGAATCAGTCCACAAAACTATTCTGTCAAAATAAAACCACTTATAATTTCAACTAATAGGCAAGAAAGGTGTATTACAGTTTCTTATTTTCATAACAGAGAGCACAGGAATACATGCAATGGATAGCCTAATGCTAAGAGCAGTGATCTGTACAGAAGATAACACAGCATAGTGTTTCTATACTGATGTTTAAAGGAGAGCAGAGACAGCTGTTTCAGCTTATAAACCTAATTTGTTCTTCTAGAATACAGGCTAATTTTTTTTTTCTAAATTTCATTCAGAGACATGGAAAACAAGTCTTCTCAAAGAATGAGGCTTCCTATTAGCACATTTGGAAATCTACTTGAAGATGTGAACCTCTGGAGGAATTCTGCAGCTTTGGAAAAGGTAAAGTGGTAGCTATAACAAAAGTGTGTAGCACAAGGGGAGAATGAGAGAAAGATGGATAGGCTATCTGTTGACTTGAGCTTAGTTTACCTTTCTGACTGTTTATTTCTGCTTATCAATGGCAAGTTTCTAACATGCTTCTGTAGTAGTATGAATTCCAGGGGCTGACAGAATATGAGATGTAGGAAATAAGCATGACAGTTTAAACTGCAGAAGAGCATAAAATTAATTACTGAGTTACTTTAAAGCAATTTGTTTTTTCACGGAAATTTCTACTTTCCTAGCTAGCCTCTTTTAAAAAATAATTTCACTCTGTTCTTCATGTAGTAATAGAAATATTGCAATTTCAGCAGTTAAATCAAAAGAATTTGGCACTGTTTTGATGAGTTATAAATCAAGATAATTTTAAATAATATTAATGTTTAGAGTGTTTTTGACCTACAACTGAATGTTTTAAAATGAGAATGCCTTAAACAAAACCAGCTCTGGATGTCTTAACTTCTCTATAAATATAATTTCAGGAAAATGCAACCCATGGTAAATCATGTTTTACCATCATGCTTTCTGCTATGGAGTTGGTGACATTTCTAAGACATTCCCATGTAGACACAAAACTTACAAAACTGTAAAAAGTACCATCTAGAGCTTATAGTCAACAATCTAAACTGGCCTATCATTTTTT
This sequence comes from Hylia prasina, assembly GCA_013397195.1. Taxonomy (NCBI): domain Eukaryota; kingdom Metazoa; phylum Chordata; class Aves; order Passeriformes; family Sylviidae; genus Hylia; species Hylia prasina. The sequence continues at coordinate 1,425,649 of VYXD01014804.1, read as the reverse complement.
TTATGTAGTATGTATTTTTGAGTAAAAAACTGACAGTATGTCTATCCTTATTTAGTGTCTGAATCTGGAAACAGAGATGGGAGAAACCCTGGTAATGAAGTCCTTTCAAGCCAGAAGCCTGAGAGATAAGGATTTTTATATTTTCACAATTAAAAACAAAAAGCTGAACCTCAAGAGACCCCTATACCATATGGAAAAGTTTATTAGAACAAAACCAAACTGACAACCTTTTTTAATGACTACTTCAAGAACTAGTGGTGCTGTCAAGGCCCAGTAGGCAAGAGAGCAGAAAGAGAAAGGGGATTTTGAAAAGAGAGATGATTGAAATAGATTAGGGATCTTGTCTTAAATTGTTATTAGTGGGAAAAAAAAAATCTATGAAAGCTTGTTTTCAGCTTGTTAGAGCATGTTTCAGGCATCTTACCAAGAGTTACATAAACACTAGAAATTAGGTTAGATTTTAGGCACCCCACATACCAGTTTGATGTCCATGTCTCTCTATTCCAGCTAGACTGTGTACAGTCCAATATGCCTTCAACTAGAGTAATACTTAAAATGAAATCTTATATTACTGTGAAAAGTTAAAATTCCATTACTTAATTTAAAGAATTTAGACTGTCTGCAAGGATTACAGGGGTCATCCACAGAAAGATTCTGAGTCTTAAAGTACAGTAAATTGTTGGGACTGCTTCCCATAATCACTTGCAGCTATCTCTTATATTCCTTAGTAATCAACTCATCTCAGTTAGAGACAGGCTTGGGATTGGATATCTATGAATATGCAACACTGCATTTTGAAATAGGTATAGCTACCCAAAACCTCCAATTATCTTTATAAATCTATTTAAATTAAAAATTAAAACCTCTCAGTCTTATCAGCAAGACCCATGCTATATAACAGGTTTGGATCAGCTGCAATGCATACAATGACTTAACTCCTTAAATTCTCCCCTAACTCTAAGTGTATTTAGTCACTTTTGAAAGCAATATTTAGCTTTGGAATATGTAGATAATTTTAGAAACACTGAACATCATCCCAAGTATATTAAGTCTGAATTACTGTCCCACTGGGATTTTAAGACCAAAAAAAAAAGGTAATTTCAGGCTAAGCCAGGGACTTTTCCCAGTCAAAACCGAACAGCTAACCTATGGTAAACCCTTCATGTTGGTTGGGTAGAGTATACTGATCCTACCTCAGTTAATGGTGTTGGAGCTAGTGAGTCTGATGCAGCCACAGCTGCACTCATAGAATATTTTGTCACTGGCATTGGCTACAGCAGGATGGGATTGTTTCCTACTGAATCAATTAAAAGGAAAAAAACCCCGAAACTTATACATCAGTTTATTTCTTGAAGTTTCTTTCTTGATAATTTTACTTCCTTCTCTGGATTCTGCTTTCAAAACATACCAAATTAATACTCTTCTACCTAACTTTGAATATTTTCTTTTAATTGTACTTCTTGCCCTCCTATTTACTAAATCAGAGTTTAGTCCATCAGCAATAACTGCTGGAATTTTAAATTTTAGGTTTTCCAAAAATGAAAATCACAGTTCTTAATCACTGCTGCATTTCAAATACATGCCTGAAATGTCATGGTATATCATTTTGAGACCATTATTAAAATGCTTTATATAGCTTGGGCCTATGTAAGATAAAAAGGAAATCTCTTCAGTTTTTCTAACACATAACACTCAGTAATATCCACTGAGTCTCTTGGTTTTGAGTTATACTGTCAGTCGCAGTAATTACTTCCTACTAAAATGAAGGCTGGACATTCCTTTCCCTTGGCTTTCTTTGCATGTGTAACTGAACACCAAAGTCATCAGTCTGCAAAATTAACTTCTCTGCAGAGAGCAGAGTAACCTGGCCTGGCTCCCAGCTGACCATGCCTTGAGCAGAAGGTAGTACTAGAACACTCCAGGGCTCTTCCTTTCCAGCCTGAATTATTTTATGGTCCTGCATATACTGAATATCAGAACATTCAACAGTAAGTAATGCAGCTGGGTGCTAAAAAAGGGGTGCAGACTGCTCAGGAGCAGCAACCAACATCAAAAATTTGAAGCAGCAGTAGCAAGACTACTAGGGACTATTTATTTAGTCATTACTAACTGGTTTGGCCAAAAATGTGGTAAAAGAAGAATTGCTGAGGTGTTTTAGAGCCAGTATCAGGCTCTTCCTGGCCATCTCAGAATTATAGAAAAGACTAGTAATTCAGGAAAGTAAAATTCTAGTCATACCCTCTAAAATCCCTTTGGCCAGTGACATGGTTATAGGAAGAAATGCATTTAAAAAATCAGAATAACTCTCACCACAGCTTTATTTGTTTTCTCTTTTAGCATTTATAATGTTGCATTTAGAAAAGGGTGCTGATCGCTATGCTTCTGCTAAGACTGCATTAAAAAAAATATGGAATAAACTGCCACCTAGAGTTAAATCCTTGATGTTAATATTGGTTACATTTAGATTCAAGATAGACAGCTTTACTATTACAATATTCAGGACCCAGGTACCAGAAGTCAGCATAGTTTTTGAACATAGGCAAAGGAAGTACACATTTGATATAGATTACAAATGGAATTTGATGAGGTGCCTAATTTCTTGACTGATATAAATCCATTTAAAAATCAGTAAGGAGCTAGAGATCATTACTGGCATATGTTATTCTCACCCTGTTAATGGTGATCAATAGTCTGAGCAAGTATTATTGAAACCAGGGTGCCAATTTTTCATTTGGCAGTCACTTTCAGTCCATTGGGACTGCCTGCGTATTAGCAAGTTTCAACAAATTCATTAGCTGGTTGATTTCATCCTAGATGCATTTTAAAGCAAATAACTATCTACTGCCCCCTATACCTACTGCAAGAATTCTGAATTTTATTTTTCAGTTTATATTTAAACTATTATTAACTATGTTAAGTAAGTGTGGTGAGCTGACCTCGTCTGACTGCCAGGTGCCCACCAAGCTGCTCTCTCAGCTCCCCTCCTCATCAAGGCGGGGAGAAAAGAAGATTAAAAGCTCAGGGGTCAAGATAAAGGCACTTTAATGAAAGAAGCAAAGATTGTACATAGAAGCAAAACAAAAACCAAAAGAAAGAGGAAGATTTATTTTCTACTTCTTCTCAGCAGGCATTGTCCAGCAATTTTCTGGACAGTAGAGCCTCAGTACTTAGAGCAGTCACTTTAGAAGACAAATACCTTAAAAACAAGTTGCCCATTTCCACTTTCCCCACGCTCCCACCCCTTGCCTTTTATTGCTGGACATGATACCACATAGTATGGCAAACCCCTGTGGTGAGCAGCTCTCCCAACCTCCCAACCCCCTGCCCACCCCCAGCCTGCTGGCCCTTGGCAGGGAGGGGATGAAGAGACAGCCTTGATGCTGTGCAAGCATTGCTCTGCAATAGCCAAAACACGGGTGTGTTATCAACACTGCTTGGGCTACACAGGCAAACCTCAGCACTACAGTGCTGCTATGAGGAAAGTTCATTCCGTCCCAACAAGTAACTTGAAAGTGCTGACAAGTCCTCTTGTCAGAGAAGTAATTTCTGCAGAAAAGTAATTTCTGCATTAAGGCAGCTGTGAGAGCTGAGGACAGCAGTGAATACTGCAGGTGGTCGCTGACCAGTCTTTTGAATACTTATCTTCTCCAGACACTGATGGTTTGTGTAAATCTGATTTCCCAGAGCAGTTTACACAGAATATATTTTAAAAAAATCTCCCTATTTGAGATACAAAAATAGCTACATACAAAATGCATATCATACAGTCTATGGCAGAAAGAGAGATGGAAGTTAGACTCTTTTAACACCTTGCCTTACACTAACACCTGTCAGTCCTTTAAAGCAGAACAAGCTTATTACATACTCTTTTTGTGCTAGTATTCTCATACAATGTGGTTGACCAAATCGTGCCATATGTTCACAAGTCTGGAAGCCTGTTCCCAGTAAGATTTTAATGCATTGTTCCCTACAATTCAAACTGGAAAAAAGATTTCAAATCCTACAAGCTGTGAAGAAATCTATGGTTGAGAGGATAAACCTAAATTAGTAGCCACCCATAAAGGAAACAGTCAACAAGATTAAGCCATTTTACCTCCCCCTCCCCTCTCCTTTGCAACCAACTGATCAGCTTGTGAGTGGAGAAGTGGTAGATCAGGTTTGGTAAGCAAAAATTGCTTGAAGAGAGGGATAAAGCAGACCTCCAAAATAAGGCAGAAAGGGGAAAGAAGGAACTGATGAGAGGCAAAATATGACAGGGAATTATTTTATGCCTTTTCTTTTAAATCAGCAGAGCTGAGTGCCTCTTCAGTTCCTGAACTAACATCCACAACACAGGGAATGGACAGGGGGAAGGAGAATGGTAGGATAGCTGGCATGACTGGAGAGCTGTCATAGGTGGATGTAGGCTTTTTAGGATGGACAGTCCTTCATGTGTGAGAGCAACAGGGATGCCCAGAAGTCTGCTCTGGGATGGATAATGACCCAGTTGAAAGTTTATGGAGTGGGATGAGAGGAGAGATCGGGATGGACAACGTTTGGTGGGTGTCTCCTACAGACTGATCAATGAGGTCTCTTCAGGCAACTGAAGTGCCTCCACATTTGCAATTATCCATCAGGAATGACTTGAACCACCAGTTATCTGATAAACAGACAACAGAGCAGAGCACAAGCAATCCAGGAGGTTTCTGGAGGGCATTGGTGGCCACTCCTTAACGTGGGCAAATAAGGAACAAACAGAGGGTAGTTTTGGCTGCAGTGACTTCACATGACATTGTGGAGTTCAGGATCCTGAGAGAAGGAAACAAATCCAATAAACAGAATCACAGCCCTGACTTTCAGGCCTCCTCAGGGGGTTACTTGGGAGAATCCCATAAGATAGTCCCAGAGGAATGAGGGGTCTAAAAGATCCAGGCGATTTTCAAGGATCCATCTAGCTGATAGGCAGGAGGTCAAGCAAAGGCCTGCATGGATGAATAATGACCTCCTGGCAAAATTAAATATAAAACAAGTAATAAAAACAAAAAGAAAAGTGTAGGTGTTTTGTGCACATTCACTGTTGCCACTATATACTGGAAGAATATGCCTTGCTCCTCTGTAATAACTTACAGCAAGTCGCATGTCCAGCAGTAAGTTCTATCTCAGACAATAGCTGACATGATATAACCATGTTACTCCCTGTTACAGAGCTGTCATGCAGTGTTAAGTCTGTCACTAGTGCTTCAGAAGCATTTATAAAAGCCACGCTGTTAGTGTTGCTATATCATCATCATGGTTTGTAAAGACTCCTCACATCACAGACACTGAAATAGTGAAAAACTTTGCACAAAACCAATAAATGTTTAAAAAGTTGCATCTATTCTTGCAATTGAAATATTTAGTCCTTAAAATGCAGGGAAACAGGGCAGTTCAGTCCATGTCAAGCAGTTGCTTATCAAGCTATAGTTATAAAGAAATTACTTATTCCCTACTTTGTATGTCAGCTCTGCTTATAAGTTTTTCTCACCTCTCTCATGTGTAGCAATTCCTTTCTTCTTCATCCATCTAATTTTGTTTGTCAGGTGACCTTGAAACAAAGACTTTGACATGTAGTAATGGCAGATAATCCATTTCACACATTTGGAAATGTTTGTTTAGTTTCATTACCATTCAAATCCCTTAAAAACAGAAGAAAAAGAGGGACTATTATAAGGGATATATCTTTTCTGCAGTAATTAAGGATCTTGTTCTTTATTTTGAGCTTACCTGAAATGTTCAGAATCAGAGCCTCATTTAGTGTAGTTTGAAAGAGACATGACATGATATTTTCAAAATATTAGAAATACATGCTTTGTGTTAGAAGTACATCTATCTTTGTAGATAGTCTTGAAGGCCTCAGATACCTAGGACAAGCAGTGTGAATACCTAGACTATCCATAAATGCATGACTATTCCCTAGAAGCAGGACAATTCTTTTCTTGAATGCAGAACTGCTTTCATCTGCAGTGTTTATATACAGTTTTCTTCAAGGACTTGTGCATCTCTGTACTGAAGTTCAATGATAGACAACTATCAAAGCAATGGAGAGTATTTGAAAAAGCATACTTTTTTTTTCATTCAGACAACTTAACTCCTTTAAAACATAGGTTTCTAGATGGTTTTTTGTTTGTTTTTAAATAAGATCTATACAGAGGCTGAGTTCTAACTGTACTAGTGGCTCAGGCAGCCTTTGTTCAAAAAGCAGCCTGAGTACAGGCAAGATAAGAAAAAGGAGGTATAAAAATAAACTGCAATGACCCAATTCTAATGTGAATAAACACAACCTATGACCTTCTCAGTCTGGAGTTTTGAACCTCAGTCCCATCTGGAAAACAAGAGAAGAGGTCAAATATCCCGGACTCTACATGCCTAATACAATTCCTTTGCTGCAGTTGGGTTGATTCACTAGTCACATGCTTTGCCAACTTCATCTAGCACCACTGAAATCATGTGAGTGACACTGGAGATAGTGCTGCACTGAAGAGACCTGCTGCTGCACTCTAAATATGCCTCTGGCTGCAGAACCCTCTCCTTTGCAATTTGGACGTCAAATTGCAGAGCTTAGCTAAAAGCAGCACTTAATAACCTGCTCTGACATCTGTTGTCACTGAGCAGGCTAAGGGATAAAGTTCACAATGAAGAAACACAGAAACCAAACACATACCAAATTTTCCTCACAGACCTTCTCCAGAAATTCTAATACTATTAATGTGTACACCAAGTACTGTAGATAGAGAGGCAGGATTAGTCTGGAAAAAGTCCTTGCTTGAGGAAAGAAGTTGTTTCATCTAAATTTCTCACGCCAAGTCCTGTTTCTTCAAGCACCCCTCAGTAAAGGAGTACCAGTTAATGGCTGGTGGGTTTATTCGGTACGAATCATTATCTTCTAACAAAAAGAAAGTAAAACTAATGACTAGTCTTGATAAAAGTAGTGAATTGGGGTAGGAGGACTGGAGGGAGCTGGCTGAGTCACAGCCCATTTCCCACCCTGCAGCCACACTCCACGCTGCTGGCCCTGCCAAGCACCACCACAGGGCACTGGCAGAGACCACAGCACTGATGGGAGCTGCAGGAGGGCATCTCTAAGATCCCTTTCAACCCAAACCATTCTACAGTTCTCCAACACTTCTTGCAGAATTATGCATGGTAAACAGATCAGAAGGAGACTTCATAGCCCCACTATAAAAGTCATAACCCCAAGTACAAAACTAACATCACCTGGCATATATGTTGTGAAAAACCACAAAAGGCTTTTTAAAACATAATGAAGCATTCAGTACCTTTGATTCTCCTAGGAAAGCATATTCTTGCTTATTTCACTCCTAATTCTTTCCCCACCACTCCTTCCTCTGTTTTCTCAGATGCTACTGTGGAAACTTCGATCAAGCAATAAATAAGTTGCAGATTTTAGACAGGGAACTTGTTTTATTAACTCTACTCTGAAATGTTGAGCAAGGGGGCTTGAGAAGGAATCGGTTTCTAGTACCTATGAAAAAAGAGAGTTTTGGCATAGTTCTGCACCCATTAACAATCCATGGTAAGAGCCTAAACTTTCAAATGACGGACAAGACAGAGCTTAAATGGAGGTCTTGGGCCAGGGACAGAAGCTGTGTGCATCCAGGTCTCAGGTAAGGATTCTCTTGGTAATTGCAGCCTCTCTGTGCACTTGGGGCCCTGACATGAACCACATGCCTTCATTCACCATGAGAATTCCTTGGAATTACAATAATTCTGGTGAAAAAATTAACTCAAAAATTTTGCTTTGAGTAGCTCAACTGTAATCATTAAACAACCAGATCATCTCTGAAATCCTCTCAGAAAGAGAATTAACCTAAAAAGATTATTGAACGTACCTTTAGAAACATTAATAACACCAGCTAGGATGAAGACTTGGGAAAATACTTATTTCCCATTAGTAACGATCTGCTTTGCATCAGAGAATGCAATTTTTAATCTTCAAGACACTTTGTACTAAGCAATCGTTGTGATGAATAAGATACAGAAATTCTTGAAAACAGTTTGTCCCAAATTTTATAAGAAATGTGTTTTTTTACATGGCTGTCTGACAGATAGCAACTGCATTAGAGATATGCTCTGAGTTTTAAAGAATTTTGTGAATTTATACACCTATCAGTAGCTTTGTCCTTTGATTGGAGAGGTTTTTATTTTTAATTTTGAGTCAATTCTTCAGCTAAACATAAATGTAGAGCTATCACTGTGGAAGATGTAATGCACTAAATTAGGTCTCCTGGGGCCTATATGGGAAAAAAGAAAGAAGGAAACATGATTAAAAGGAAATTCAGACAGATTGTTATGAAGCTGGCAAAATAAAGAAGCTTACGGTATTCCTGAACTAATGTTAGAAGCTTGGGAGAACATCAGAAACTACTACAGATTTTCATGAATAAACATAATTATAATTGGATTGACAGACAATGTAGAACGAGCTTCACAAGTGAAATGCTCATCAGTACTCTCTGATGACACCCTGTACTCTCAATCCAGGGATGGCAAAACTCCTGTGGAAGTGGCAGGCCTAGTGTATTACACACTTGAGCCACAGAGTAAAGGGTCATCCCTGAATACATATCCAGGGAATATGATGTGACTTCCCATGAGATATACTGATTCAGAGGCTCATTCTTCTTCAGAGGTAGTTTGTTTCTCACTTTTTAGCAGCTCAAAATCATATTCTTAACCCAATATCAGTTTGGGACCCTGTACATGAGACTGAATACATGGGATTCAAAAAGACCATGATCAGAATTACTTCTATATAATTGTTCATGGGTTTTATGTTAAAGCCATTATGAAAAAAAAAAAACAAACAAAAAAACCAAAAAAACCCGCAAAAGAGAGTCAAAAGATAATGTGACTTTTTAAAACTTGAATTTGGCTCTTTTTTTGTTCACTTCCCTCAGAAGTTATGAAATGGTTCTCCTTGTGCAAGCTCCCCTCCTGGTAACTTGGAAGCTGGTAGCACCAGTGACTACAAAAAGCACTAATATTTCACAGTTCATGTATGTCCCCATATTCAGTGAAAAGGAAAAAGACACCTATAGAGAGAAAAGAGCTGCTACTAATGTTCATTAGAAGAAAGACAGATAGAATGGAAACATTAATACCCTATCTAACAGAAGTGATTGGCTGATCTACTTACACTGGCCAGCCAGCACAGATGTAACTGAGCTAGTCATACCATACAGACAGCGGGTAAAATTAAGGCAGATTTAGGATATGACCAATGCTGGGGTATTTGGGTTCTATTTGCAAATTGTGGTGGAGATTGGAGATGCTGCTAGGAATGAGGCCAGTAAAGGTCTTGGAGAAGACTAGAGTTCTGAAATGGGTGTGCTATGTGGACCTGTGGCAACATGGCATTATTGCAAGAGTGCATGACTACATCATAAATCCATCGAAAACCATACTTCAGTATTAATTTTCAGTTTTTAAGACAGCTTATTCTTCTCCTTAAGATTTATAACTAGCCTTTGAAAGTAAATTTTTAAGTTAAAATTGCCATGAATATTAAGTTTTTTTAACTCTAGGTCTTGTAGGAAGACATTGCAGGAGCTTCCACCATTTTATTTTGAAATTTCATACCTTAACTGAAATAGTAAGAAACTGTATCTTTAATAAGATAATGTTTCTCCATTGTGTGTTTTGATCATAGTATTTAAGTAAATATATATTTATCTCTAAAAGAGTTTGGCTATAAACAATTTTTTATTGAACTTTTTTATTTATTGATTTTTTTTTGATTGAACTATGAAATGCATTCACAGATATTTAAAGTTTTTAATTAGACTCTGGTTTTTATATCAGTGGTCTTCCATGCTAGTTTCTATAGCAAAATATTTTAAAAATACAAGCATTCTCCAAAAGCTCCATGAAAGATCATAAACTCCATAAAAGCTTCCAAGTTCTTACTACATATATGCATCATTACATGAAAAAGCTACTGATGTTAGCCTTTAAAGCAGTAGTTTCATGCATGGGTGATGATTACTTCCCCAAATGTCCTCCATAATCACTTTATAAGAGGTAAATAGTTGTCCTTATATTTCTTAATATTTTAGAACTTGGAAAATCTACTGCAAAATGAAATGTCCATCAATTCAAATGAGTATAGCATTAAATCAATCTCTTTCTCCTAATTTCTATATTAAATGCAGTTGCACATAGAAGAGAGCTTTAGTACTTCATCAAGCATTTTGAATATATTTGCATACAGAATAACCAGAAAAGACCAGATTACAACTTAGAACACATTTTTATAGTAGTTATAGCCTATGCCAAATGGAGAGCATCTTTTCTATGCAAACAACAAAAAAAATATCTAAAAGTAGTATGTAACTGTAGTACTGCTGTTGCTATGGTTGTTCTGAATGTCTTCCTTAATGTCTTTATCTAGTTAAGACATACTACTAATATACTAGGACAATGTAAGGATATATGAATTCATTAATCAAAACCACAAAAATATTAAATTATTTTTATAAGGGTGGAACAGTGGGCTTTTTTTTATCTTCTTTGATTTGCTATTATGTTACTACCTCATTTCTTAAAGCTTTCTCTTTGACCACAAACAAAGAAACTTTATGTAAGTGTGGCGATTTCAAGAAAATCAAGATAATATAAGCCCCAGAAGTTTGACTAAAGTACCATAGAGACATGTGATACTAATGAGAAACTTTTATTCTGTCATACACTATTTGGATTGGAAGTATCAGAAAAATGGGAAAAAAACCAACAACAAAACCATTGTAAAGTATCAAATGGGGCACACCCTAAAGAGTTTCTTGCATTTCCGATTCCTTTAAGCTATTAGATCTAGAGCTGTGGAGAATTTGAAGGGGGCTGGCAGCACCAAGTCTCTGCTAAGTCTGTGGAGATTGGCCTATGACTTCAGAGGTGCAAATGAGCTGAGAAGCTTCTGCAAATCTATCTTTAGACGTTTCAGTTACTTATTTGACTGCCATGCACTACAGAGCACCCCAGAGGGTGGAGGACAGGGTAGCAGGGCTGCATGTGTGTTTCTGAAGGACACTGCCTATTCGGTGCTGCTATCATCAGGCAACAAACATCTACAGAGGCTGGATAGAGGCAACAGGTACCCTCTAAAATTCTTCAAGTAATTTCATGGAGCTGGGTATTCCAGGGACTTAACAGCAGTAACATCAAAGGCTGCACATGAATGGAGGACTTGGAAACGCTCCCAAGATTGGTAAAGAAGGTATAAAACCAGACAGCTATACATCTTGAATGTATCTTAACATGCATCACCCTGTTTAGGTATCAGCCAAGAAGTCCCTCATCTGAGATAATTATACAGGGTGTCCTTAAAGTAGCTTCTCTAGTGTCTAATAATATATGCACCTACATGACAACTTTTCCTTTAACAAGACCACTGATAAGATTTCCTTATTTTACTTGGCCATTTTCCAAGCCTTGTGGGAACATATTTATTTTTAGAACTATGGTCCTAAGTTAATTTGGTTGGAATTAGCCAAAGGGCTCAAAGGCATTAATGGAGAATGGAGAGATAAACATGCATGTGTGCATTGCATTCAACATACACACACATTTGAGCCCACACAGGCATTTTTGTTATCTTATAAAAACCAATTTGAAAATACAATTTAAAACACACCCTTCAGCAGTAATCTGCATGTTATACAACAACAAATACATTAAGTACAGCTGACACTTTATTTGGTTTGGAAAAATTCCCAATCGCTCATAAAAACCAAAATTGAACTATAGAATTAACCTTATATAGGAAAAAAGATTATTTTTATAGTCCCAGGAAGATACTTTAACTATATGTAAGTCCCAGCATAATAAAAGATTCCCTATTTTTCAAGTAACAGCATGGTGGTCTGTAATAAATACTAATAGAATATAGCATGTCAGAGATCAAAGCCTCAGTCCTAAAAAATACAAAATAACTCATGAAATCATAATTACAGTTTTGATTTAATCCAGGCAGTTTGCTTAAAGCATTTTTTAAAGAGATGCAAGCATTTCAAACAAAACAATTTTCTAAAAGCAAAACAGGAAATAATCTGGTTCCCTGTCCTTCCTCTTCTTCTTTTGTGGCACACCTATTTTTGATATTATATAAAAAGCCCCTATCCAACTTACTAATTCCCTCATCACAGTTTTCCTTCAGTACTGTTGTCACCTTCATCCTATTGAAGTGGAAATAAACTTCTTTAGCCCAGGTCTCCTGCTTTGAGCTTAGTATCATATAAGCTAAAACATGACTAAAATGTGCAGTCATTTAAGATGCAAAACGAAAACTCACAGTTTTGCAGAACCAGGTCATGATTATACAGTCTGTTTAATGTGATTAAATCCCGCTGATTACATGCAAAAATGGTTGCATGTGTTCTTTAACTAGCCTGGATGGGTCTGCTCAAAAGCCTCCCTGCTTGTAGCAGCACTAAGGAAGATGCTGGGAGTGAGCAGCTGGGCACATGAGGAGACTGAGTCAATTTATGTCAGGTTAAGGTGTGAGCCATCACTGCAGTCTCTTATTTCCAAGTTATCAGTATAGATGTAGTTTTGCTTATTTCTATGGAGCATTTCATACAGTTGGGGTACTTTAAAAAAGTGAATTTTCCTTGTAAATGTTGCCATTTTTAGATAAACAACTTAAAAATATTTAAGTACATTATTAGTTATTTATTAGTTCAACTGTAGGATTTTAATGTGAAAACAGTCAAATCAATGCTAATGCCTACAAACCTCAAAACTGACCTTATATGATCTTTGTGGTCTGCATAACAAGCTGCATTTTACCTTGTTCTTGAAGAGAAATATACCATCAATTCTGGTGAAGTCAGTGAAGATCTTAAACCTACTGCTTCCTTAATAACGTAGAAATATACATAATACATAAAAACTGGAATCAAAAATAAATTTGAGGTTGTGTCATTCACAACAGTAAGTATAGTCATACACACTAAAACTGAGACTATTGGGAAAAGATGTAAGGGACCATGTATCTGTGCCTAAAACCCTGGGAGTTCCAATCAGTAATCACACTAGTAGGCATATGCACCTGAGCCAACAAAATGTTATCTTAAAAACAGCTCAGCTCTTAAAATTAAATGTCATTCCTAATTGGAAAACAAATCACAAAATGCCACTCAAACTATTTCATTCTGTATATTTAAAAAGATTTTTTTTGCATCCCTTTTGCAATCTTTTAATCAGCAGCTGTGTACTTTACATACATGATGAGGGTGTTAACTCCAAAATAAAAAAAAAAGAAAATGTTCCATGGAAATAAATGTAGTTTTGCTTTCTCTAGCTTGAATGCAGGACTCCAATTCCTTCAGGATTCATTCCAATTCATTATAATTCATTCCACAATTGAACTTGCTCTAGAAATAGTTTACAAAGGCTTTGCCAACTTCTGTGTAACTAGCCTAGTCCCAGCTATGCGGACCCCAATGAATGAACGCAATTTTATTCATATCTCTCACCTAAGGTAAGTATTTTTCCTTATCCTCACAGAAGTAAATGTCCTTGTGGAACAGAGCTCTGTCTCTTTATAGTTATTTTTGGATAAAGACTTCTAAAGAGGTCTTCTGTGTCCTGGAAATCTCCAGATTTTGGAGAAAAAGACTGATCACGTCTTTTTAAATATTAATCTGCTTGTGGAGCACTGTTTGGAATAGAGCTACCTCATCAGTAGCAGGTGGCAGAAGATGTCTAAATATGATTTGGTCACAATCCTACATACACTTTAACATATTTGTGTTAAAGTATAAGTTCTGTGCATTGAGTGATTATAAAAGTTATTCCAGTAGTAAAGTTAACAGATGCAAAATTTTTTGAGGACCTAAAGCATTAGGAGTAACCAAGATGGAGGGGTTTGAATCCAGAGGTTTCACAAAGTCGAAATGCATTTTTTCTACTTACCCAGTTTTCTAAGACTTTAGGATTCACATAAGTAAGCATTTCTGTTCCAAGAGGAAGGATGAAAACTTGCTTGCCTACAGCAGAATCTTTCATCATCACATGGCTCAGGCACATGTCTTCACAGATGGCAGCTTTAGGTCAAGCAACAAAACCAACCCCAGAACCTGCTATAATGATGAACTCTATTTGATTTTTCCATTTAAAGCTGTTTCATATTTACTGAAAAGCTATACACTTTAAAATTACAGGCAAACATATCCTTTCCCCATTAGTGAGACTATTCTATCCAGAAATGCTTTTGGTAGCTACCATCAGCCTTATCCCAGAGCACATTTCCTCTCAGAGGTAGAAGCTCTTTGGTTTGAGGGAGGGGGAAAAGATGGATGAATCCTGGCAGCTTGCTCACTCCCCTGGGATGGTACTTTCCCCAAGTGGCAAGCAAAAGACAATACTCATGGTGAGCTGTGAGAAAGAGAGGTATTTCTGAAAGAAATATGGAGTTGTTGCCACACCAGGGGCCTAGGAACTGAAAGGAAGCATATTTCCCCTATGAAAATGGAGGAATAGAATTAAGAAAGTATTACATCCAGATATTGCAGGGTGAAGAACAAAAGAAAAAATAAAAATGGCACTGAGTGAGCAGAGAAGGTACAGATGGATGAACATTAGACTTTGCAAGGATGATGTTTATTTTCCACAGCTGGATGTAAATGGAGTTGTAATGATTTTTATTTTTAAAAAATCTTAAATTTTCTTAACAGGTATGTTATTCTAACTTAGTTTTGTTTCTTTCCCCTGATATCTTTTCTAACTGTGTCTTCATTGGACTGCTCCAGAAAGAAGCAAGAAAAGATCTAGTGCAGCTGATTTATGCATTGTAACTGGAAAATATTTGTTCCAGCCCTGTTCTTTGTCACTTCTGTCAGATAATTTGCAACTTCAATTAGAGGTGCTGTTTGGTTTTTAACTCTGGCAACACCTGAAGGCATTACATAGGTTTTTAATTGCATCATGTATTGAGGAAGAACTTGATGTACCTAATTGTTTCTAACTGGCAAGTTTTTAATTTAATAGGTGGATAAAAATTCAAAATTACAATGTTCAGATCAGTCATATATTAGGCTTGTACAGAACACATCTTTTCTCACCTCCAAAACACTGGTGAGTTTGGAGTAAATCAGGCTTTTTCTGGCAATTATCTGTGTAAATCCAAAATCTTCATCACTATGATGACTAAGCAGATTGAAATTTCTAGTCAAAACTGCATTGCAGACTCCTGTGCACACTTGTTAAGGAGATTTTAGCTTAGCTTTTTGCTTTGTAATCTCAATTTTGGCTCCAGAGTAGTCTGGGTCAAGTGATGTGTATATTCAGTGGTTTTAAATAAAATCTCTGTGATTGTACTTTTGGTTTGAGATTATATTTTGACTGCAGCATCTGTACTGCTCATAATATGGGACATAAGTAAGCCTGAAGGACTGTATTCTCAGTCTGAAGAAAAAGTGATATCCTTTGTTAAACCCACTGACATCAAGGAGAAAGGGAAAGACTAAACATAAAATTCTTTTCAAGTTGGCATTTCCAGAGGAACTATTTTAAAAAAGAACAGGAATTATCAGGAAATTATGGGATTTATCATGGAAAATTTCACTGTCCTACTTTAGGATATGTCTTTGCTGCAAGGATTAATACTCAGGCGTGTGAGTCACTCTAATCTAAGATTATACCTTTACTGAACCTTTGTGACCTCAGATGTATTGCTGATGTCCTTATGTCAGCAGTAATGGCATACATGGTTCCAATTCTTTCGCAATAAACTGTGGAGAAATAGGTCAGTCTTTCTGGGAACTGGATGTAAATTATGAGAAAGGACAAGTGGCATTTAGTCCTCCTGGTAAAGTGAAGGAAGAACACACACAAGCAGAGATATTTTTTTTTTTTGGTCAAACTGTAACAATAGGAAAAAACCCCTCCAAAACATAAAACTAAATTTGTGAAAGACTTAAGGAGAAAAGCAGAATGTCAAAAATAAAGCCAACAAACCATGGAAACAGTTAGAGGATCAAATCTTTATTCAGGGACACATCTTGTATATAAAATCCACCCAAATTAAATTCTTTGTAATGACCTCTCTGACTATGCATCCAAAAATGAGGAAGAGGAGTGCCTGAGGAACAGGTTTTTCTGGTGAAGGAGGGACTTGGTAGTCCTTGTAACACTTGAAAAACAATTTGGCATTGACATAGGACCGGTTTTTAATGCTTCTTCAGGGGAGCAGACACTGATTTCTGTTGTAAAGTCCACAGGGAAGAGTATTGTGAGAGCTCCAGATAATCAGATGAAATGTTGTTATTCAAATAAGCAAAGATTGTTGTACTCCTCTGTGCTGTCTCTTCCTAATGCATTACAAGCAGCATTTTGTTTCAGATGTTTGGACTTACTGAGGCTGTTTCCAGTGGTTAAATTAAACCTCTACATTTTGTACTTGCATCAGTGTTTGTTAAGAGCAAACTGCTGTAAGTGGGCAGCAGAAGAATGCAGCCAGTTCCCAAGGTTTCAAAGGTCTAAATCTCAACTCTGAGAGCACATACAATGCTAATAAAGTCCTTCACACATAGACAAGATGCAAACATCAGTGATGCACAATGGAAGGAAAGTATAATAAGCTCTCTAGTATTCTCATAGTTTTTGCCAAGTCCTAAAAGCTTACTATAACTTACAATATTTAGCTTATTTCTTATAGTTTTTGGAGCCAAGTCATTTATTGCCAGAGGAAATAAGCTTCTAAAAGATTTTGTAGTGTTTTGATTGCAAAGCAAAGCCTGAAAATACGACTTGACAATTTCTTACAGGTTCAGGAGACACAGAAAATGTAAACTTTCAATTCCAATGTCATGATTCTTAGAGCCTGGCAAATGGCTCTGAACACCTGAGGCTGCTGATACTACAGACAGAATATTTATTTTACTCATAGTTATTAGATTCTTCCCATTTTCTCCCCCACATCCATCCCTTATAAGCAGATTAACTGTCCTAGAAATTTTGTTTATTATGGATCAGGCCTTTACGACTCAGTGGAAAACATTGCTTACAGAAAAAAAAAGAAGTTTTAGAATCACTTCTAAAGACCCTCTGGTCAGATATTTTTTTAAAAAAATGCATTTCTTAGCCAGAAAATTTTGCACCATGTGTTAACTGCAGTACTGTTAATCCGGCTTCTTAGACTTCTCAGGATGATATCCTCATCTGGATTTATGTAAAGAGGACATAATAGACAAATTTTGCAGAATACAATATGGTGAATGATGCTAATTTTTTTAATCTGTAATGAAAAACTTTTTGAATTGAATTGCTTCCTGTTTGTCTTTCCCCACGCTCCCAGCTGGCAGTCTTATCAAGTGGATATTTGTCCCAAAATGTTTTAGATATAACTTATTTCATGTTCTCTGTGCCACTGAATATCCTAATTTTTGTTCTTATGTCACTGGCAAAATTCTGTATTGTTGTAACAATCACAGCACCAGTATCACTATAATCACCACTGTAGCAGTTTGCAACCTGAAAATTCAGGCCCAAACTCCTGCTTAGGACCTACACCTAACCCGTGGAAGGATAACTGTGATATAATGATGGAAACAAATTCTTCTTACCAGAAAAGTAAACTGAGTCCACTGCAACACCATCACCAAACAAAACTAAAACCCATGTACACAAATTGTTTACAGGACATTCTAAAATTGCAGGTATGTATGCTTGAGAGAATACCAAAAGTGTCCTTTTGAAGTATCCTTTTGATACTTTTTAGCCTGATGGGCCTGTCACATAGGCTGATCTACCTGCCAGATACACTCGGGGGTTCAGATCTCAGAAGAGAAACCATCCAAACCCTTTTGCAATGGGTAGTTGTCGATACCAGGTTGAGCTTAGGTAACAGCAAATAGTCTGAAGAGCAATAGAAGTATCTTTAAATCACAGATATGCTTTCATGACTCTTGAGCCACTTGAAAGGCATGGGATCATTTACCATAACATAGAACAAAAATTCCATTTAACAGTTTTATCTACAATTTACCATATTGTTCAGATAAAGAATTGCACTGGTTGTTTCCAAAGGAATTTTAAGAATTAAAGTGACTTTTCTAAACAGTTTGTTGCATTCTACCTTGCTTGCCTTTGTACCAGCAGTGTACATACAGCATAGGAAGCCTTCTGTTTGTGTGCAGTATTTTCACAGAAAATCCCCAGCCAAAAGCTAAGCAGCTGATGACTAACATCTATGTTACAATTCTGGTATGACTCTAGTTGTGATAGACTTCTGATAGACTTCTGAAAAAGACATAATTTTGAAAGTTCTCTTT
Organism: Hylia prasina; assembly: GCA_013397195.1. NCBI lineage: Eukaryota > Metazoa > Chordata > Aves > Passeriformes > Sylviidae > Hylia > Hylia prasina. Next base: position 1,407,341 of record VYXD01014804.1, on the reverse strand, counting down.
GTATTAAAAATATAGCTTATCTTTATTCTAATACTTAAACAACTAGGATTAAGCTGCTAAGGCAAACAGTGTCTGTCTAGCATGTCTAGCTGCAGACAGCTGTTTGAATACAAAATGTTCACTATAGCAAAGATGTAAGCTGGCAAAAGCTTTAAAAGATATTTCAGCCTCCCGTAAACAATTCTGAGAGCATGAACATTGGGGAGATATTGCCTCCTTATTGCAAAAGATGAAGCAGGAATTAAAGCAGATGCTTCTTCATTAATTATTTATCTAATGCCCAACATCCACATCACACTGTTTTGAGTGGCCCTTTCACATACACCCTTGCATCTTCTGTCTGTGCTGCATCTCAGGTGAATGATGAAAAAGCTTAAAGTGAATGAGATATTTAATTGGAAATTATACAGTTGTGATCCTGACCAGAAACCAAACTTCTGATCAGGCCACTCAGACCAATGAGCTTAGAATTGGCAACATTCTGAAATAATGGAATATTCAAATTTCACACATAAAAGATACTTTGAGTTCCCCTTTCAATCATGTTGCTATGTAGACTTTTGTGTTCATGTGACCTTATTTGAAATGGAATGGAATCACAGAGCAATCACAGAGAATTGCTCTTAGAAAGTTAAGACTTAACAGTTGAAATATTTAATGACTACAGATTCTTCAGACCTTCTCCACCTCACCTTCTCCCCCAACAAAAAGAGTGAATCCCAAACTGAACAACCCTATGCAAACTCTAACCGTACTGCCGGCGTGAGCTACAAGCATCTTAAACAAGAGAACAGAAACAAAACTTTGGTTTGCATCAGCTGTTATGGACAATCAGAACTAATTACAGCATTCAGAAATAATTCTGTAAAAGATCTTTCTAGATTGTAGAGAGAGGTACAGAAGTTCAGGCTTGCTTATGTTAGAAACAGTCTTGTAGCCACTTCCATGAAACTGCTTTGTAAAGCAAAATCAGTCTGTTGTTCTTTTAGTCTGTCCCTCCCCCAACCCTGCCCGTAGTTTCCCCTTTCCTTAGTCTTCACTTGTTTTCATGTAGAGGCCATGAGAACATATCCTTTTGCTCTCCAAATGCAGGCTACTTCTCTTTCAGAGGTTACTATGATGGCAATTAGGTCACCAAATTCATTTTTCATAAGCTGGTGAGCTAACAGTTATTTAGGTTGTGGAACTGCCCTCCTTTCAGGGCTGGAAAATAATTTGCACTCCTTTGTGCTTCGCTGTAAGTTGGCACAGTTGCTCTTTTATTGCTAAATCCTGCTTATGTCCCTGCTTCTGTGTGTGTTGTGTTCTCCCCCTCATGACTGTATTTTTATCTCTTAACTCAGTGCACTTCCTGTGCTTTACTTTACAAAATCTTAATAAACTTCTGGGTGTAGAGCCTGATGGTGTTATCTATGTCTCCTCCTGCTGTATTTCAGATTTTCATTCTGCATTCATCCATCATTTCAGTAGACAGCCCCATGGCTCCCAGTGTCCCCAGTGAGATTTCAAAATGAGGATCTAAACCATCAGTCCACTCCTTTAGCTTATAGTGAAAACTGTAATGAGTGCAAAGAAGACTACAACGTTTGGCAACAGGTTAGAGTTGTTTCATAACTATGAAGGTACTTGCAGCCATCGGCTTTCAGGTACTCCTAGATGAACTAAGCATTTGTCTAGGTCTAAGAGAAAAAAATTCTGTGAGTATTTTAAGGACTGAGTGCAAACACTTTCTGCCAGGTTTGTCTTTGACTGCAGATATAAATACTTGCCCTAACACGGTACTTCACACTGTGCTTGTGGGCTTGTGCAAGTGACATGAAAAATAAAGCGTATGCTGCTCTGCCTGGATGAGCGTGGTGCTAACGTGGCTGCCCTGCTGCTGTTAATATGCTGGCTTGTAGCAGTGCGTGTCCTGAGCTGTATGTAATGAATCCAAAAGGATGACATGGATAAACTCTCTTACAGATGACTCATCAGGACTAATGGAATTATTGTCACTTGAAGATGGACTCAGGGAAACAAGTGTTCTAGTGCTTCTGGCCTACCATTGATAATGCTTTCAGTCTCTGTTGAACCCTCATTTCCAGATCTGCTCACACTGATTTAGAAACACCCTCCNAAAAGAGTACATTTTTTCAGTTTATTATAAGAATGGGAACTGGCAACATAACCACTGATTTGTATTCTCTTCATCCCAGCAGTTTTTCAAGAATTCCCTGATATCATCCTCATCCCAAGCTGCTGCTCCTTCCCACCTCTCCTTTATGAGGCTGCCTCTTCTTTTGCCTTCAGTCTATGTGGTTCAATCCTTTCTCACAACCTCAGTCCTTGCTGTGGCAATTACACTGCCTTTCCCTTTGGAAGCTGAGATGATACTGACCAAAAATTAGAGTAATGGATTCTAGCATTAGTAACAATTTGGAACACTATTAAGGCTGTGCTGATGGCTGTACAATCAGAGAACAGTTTTCAGCAGAAGTACTGGTAGGTTTATTCCAGGAGTACAAGAACAGAAGGTGCTTCCCAGAGTGTTACGCTGTTGGGCTGCCAAATCCCAAGCAGAAGTAAGGGCAAATTCAAATACAAAGTATTAATTGTGACTTCATCTTGCTGGGAGATTTGTGTAAGATTTGCTCATTTATATCTAGCACACTTAGGATATATATATCTTTGCAGTAAGTTGTCAAAAGATATTATTTATTTTGAAAACCTTAACTGCTATACCTAAATATACAAGGTAAAGAGATACAGTGCCTAAAAAGTTTTTTAGATTATTACCTTGATTCAATTACTATTATTTGTATATATTCATAAATATAATGAGATTTTTTACCTCCTGCTCAACCCTTACATTTGATGAAATAGGTAATTTATCTTATCAGTTCATGATTCTGTGCCTTGCCCAGAGGACATATTTACTGACTCAATGATGTGTCAAGCAGTAGGTGCTTTAAGTATTTTGGCTCTATTTCCTATCTGCCTAAGTATGCATTGAAGTTTTTTCATAATTACACACCACTAATAATTTACTGTTCACTCTGCTATTTTATGGGTACCTTCAGGTAACACAGGTCTGAGCATAGGGCATTATTTGCTTGACTTGAAGTACAGTGAAAGCCACAAATATGGATCCCAGCTGTGTACATATATGTCTGCCTACAAAGCACCTACAGAATCTTAGGGGACCAAAGCAATACAATGGAATTGGTATTTCACAACTCCTATTTCTTAATGGTTTTAAACAATTTTTAATTTATCAAGATGGTGAAATATGTGCAAGACCTCTGCATGGCGCTGTTATTGCCAAGCCTATTGTTTAAAGTAATGTGTGCTGTAAGATTTGGATTTTCCCTGAGGGATCAGCTTGGGGGAGAGTACTGCTAATATGAAACATTCAAAATTACAGACTCAGAAGTAAAAAGCATATTAGACACTTAGAAAAATTAGTATTTTTTATTATTTATAAAAGGCAAATAAGCTATTATGAGTATCAAGGGTTTGCTCTTTTTGCTTCACATGACTAACAGCTGGGTCTCTGATGGGGAAAAACAGTTGTATGAGTAAAACTGAAACTCAGTAATATCACAAATAAAACTAAGAAGTGGTCAACCTTGAAATCTTAAGTATTTAACAATACCTGGGAGAATTGCAGAACTTCTACAAAACCCATCAGCCTTAAGAACTGCTTAATGCCCTTCACATTTCTGCAGGAAAACATCCCATCTTGTTTGTACTCTCCTAATGCACCTGAGGTTAATGGTATAACTTAAAGTCTAGTGAAAAAGCAAGCACCAAACAAAAGCCCACAGAACACTGCTTAAAGGAAGAGCAAGTTTCAGACAGGAATCTTTCCGTGTATTCAAATACTAAGCTGTGGAGGCACATCACCCCAAGGCTCTCTGGGTTAGGGCAGACATGGCTCTGTTTCTGAGTACACGTGTTTCTGTTCCATACTTCATGACACTGCTTAACTATACTGTAGGTAACAGGCTTATTTATAGAAGTTTCTTTCACAAAATCAATGAGTTTGGAAAAGACCTGAGATCATCGAGTCCAAACAATGACCAATCACCACCACGTCCAGTAGACCATGGCACTGAGTGCCACATCCAGTGACTCCTTAAACACCTCCTTAAATACCTCCAGGGACAGTGACTCCACCACCTCCCTGGGCGGCCCACTCCAATGTCTAAACACACTTTCGTGAAGAAATTCTTTCCAATACCCAACCTAAACCTCCCCTGGTGCATCTTAAGACTGTGTCCTCCCGCCCAGTCGCTGGTTGCCTGGGAGAACAGACTGACCCCCACCTGGCTACAGCCTCTTTGTAGGGAGTTATAGATACGGTAAGGTCACCCCTGAATCTCCTTTTCTCCAGGCTAAACATCCCCAGTTCCCTCAGCCGCCCTTCAAAGGACTTGTGTTCCAGATAGGACATGCACTCTTCCTTAGCATCTAGAACCGGGAAAGACGCTCAGCCCTGCGTAAATCACTGGTGGAGGAGATGTGCTGCTTGGTCAGAAATTTAACAAAATATTTCGATTAGCGTCTGCAGCACAGCTGCCTGACACCGAAGAGCTCTAAGACAGGTCACACCAAGGGATATGGGGCAGAAAGCCCGACCCGCAGTTTCGAGCTCCATGCCCTGCGCCCGGAGCCCGCCACGGGCCGCCGGGGCCGGGGCAGGTAAATGGGCCGGGGCCGCCGGGCAGGCGCAGCGCGGGTCGGGCTGGGCGGGGAGCGGAGCGCCGGCCCCGATAGGGGCGGC
>VYXD01014804.1:1289456-1402502 GCA_013397195.1 Hylia prasina | reverse complement strand
GGACGAGCGCTGAGCGGGGCGGCGGCGGGGGCTGGCGGCGCTCGCCTCGCCTCCCCGCGGGGTGCGGGGGAGTTTTCCGCGCGGCCGCCAGGCTTCACCATGCTGCGGGGCTAGAGCCGCCGAGGCGCCGCCGCAGCGCAGCGGGGTAATAATGTTAACAGAGGTAAGAGCGCTGCCGGCGAGGTGCGGGAGCGCGGGGAGCGGCTCTCTGTCCGCCCGAGCGGACAGCGCTCAGTGCCGCGGCTCAGCCTTTGGCCGGGGCCCCCGAGTTGTCTCGGCGGCTGGCAGTTTCCCCCTCGGCCGCGGAGGGCAGAGGCGCTGGCCGGGTCGCCAGGGCAGCGCCGGGCCCCTCTTATCAGCCTCCCTCCTCTCCCAGCAGGAGGGTCGGGAGCGAGGCGCTCCGGCTCCGCGGCGGAGCCCGGTCAGCCGTGCCCGTTCCGTGCGGCCGCTGGGCCCCGTCCCTGTTCCGACGCGGTCCGCAGACGGCCGGGCTGTGCTGCCCGGCGAGGGCCCGTGGGGCCGCGCCCCCGCGGCGGGCCCGTGTTTGGCGGAGCGCACCTGGTAAGGGGGAATCCGCCTCGGCCTTGGGCCGCGCCGGGGAGATGCCCCCGCCTGGGCCCCGCACGCCCCCTCCGGCTTCAGTCCCTCTGGCCTTCTTCTCCGCGGTGGCTTCCTAAGGGCTCCGTGTTTGTGTTCTACTCGGAGGGCTTAAGCCGAGCCGTTCGGCTGTGCTTGCAGGAGTTTGTGTCAATAGGTAATCCTTAGAAGTTGGCTGCCCCGGTTCACCTCTGCCTGGAGTTGGAGGGTTTGTGTCCCGAAGCAGCTCGGCTGTGAGGCAGGCCGGTATTTGAAGATCAGCGTGGGCTATAAATGTCTGCTGTGTCCAAAGGCATTCTAAAAGGTGAAATCTGGCAGTGCTTTCCAGTTGCTGGAAATTAGACTTTACTCCGTAATCTGTTTTGTCTACAAAGAGCAATTGATTTTCTATTTTTGCAAGAGCAATGAGCAAGGTGTCCTGAGTGCAGATACTTCTGCAACACAATGACTACATTGCCCATGTTTTATAATTTTTCATTTTATTCTGCAGTGGAGGTTATTCATCCAAAAGTGAGTTGTCTTAAGTCTTGCTGGGTAAAAGCTTGCTTTCCAACACCTGAACATTTCAGTGTTGCTTTCTTAAATGATATTAAACAGTATCTTACATGTTTTAATTTGCATCAGTTCAAAGTTTTAGGGCATTAAGAAAGCAGCTCTGTAGAGCCGTGAGCTCTCAGATTTCCCCAGGAGGGTAAAATTCACAGAATGAGTTAAACCTGTAAAAATCCATGACCTATTTTTGCATTAAGGGTATTTGGTAGGTGGTCAGGATTAATAAGCTGCATTAAAGAGAGTTGGTGAGTGTGATGCATAAGCATTAGCCATAGTAATTCATATTATTTTAAGGGTAGCATAGAACGTTCTGGGTCAGTGCCTCCTACTGGACTGTTTGTTCCTTTTGATGGTGGCTGTGTGTGCCCATCCAAGACACTTTAACTTGGAACTGAATTTTTTTTTTTTTAACAGTGTTGAAATTCTGTGAATAGCAGTGTGGATGGCAATCTATTGGCTTTTTGAGGTAAAGCTTAGTGATTTAGTGTGTGATGATCAGTTATGACTCCTATCCTCGGTGTCAGGAGGAGAGGGCTCCCTACTTCCAGTTCCTGTAAGTAAGTTATTTGTAGACAAGATGCTTCAACGTAAAGTATTCCAGCCTTGGTCTCTGCCAAAGGGACAAATTTAAATTTTAATAAAGTCTAGCAAAATTGCAGGCTTTGCCTGCCTGAAAAGCAGCTGTGGGGAGTTCTTCAGGCAGCCAGACAGCTCTAGGCTGTCAGGAGTACCCACCTAAGGTGAGCTGGAGGAGTCCTTTCCCAGTGCACTTTTCTGGGTGTTCCGATGGTGACTTGGTAGCTACAACAGCCTGGGGAAACTGCACACAGTTGCACCCATGAGCCCTTACCATCTTTGGAGGAATATGCAGGTTGTTTCAAGTCTACTGATACATGATTTCTTTATATATGAAAATTGAGATTGACTGTAGGTGAGCTGACATTAGAAACAAAAACTGCACTAGTTTTTGGTGCTGGATATTTGTGGCCTTGTCAAGTTTGCTACTGTCTAGAGTGGCCAAAGTCATCATATTTTTTTTTTTTAGCCATTAAAAATTTGGATCCATTTCCCCTACTATTACTGCTAGTTTTATGATTTAAAATATAGAAAATATTTTTTCTTAAATATGTTTAAGAATGAGGGAAAGGCACATCGGGTTTTGCATATGTTGTTATCATGCAGTAACAAAGCGTTGAGTTTCTCAAGGTCAGTTTCCTACATCCTTTGACTGTATCAGTATGCAGACCCCAGCAGATTCATTTCAGTTTTGTGTGAGTGCAGTTAGGATTAGAACTTTGTAATCAGTAATTTCAGGGGAAGATCACACTTCCTGTCAGGAAAAAATACTCTGTGTGGTTTTTATTTGGCCCTTTCTGCCTATCTTATTTTAGTTGCATTCAAAACCCATGCTAATTGGTTGCCAAGTACATATATTTATTTACCTAGCTGGCAAATGCCATTTCCAAAATTTTCACCATAAAACTTATTTTTGCCGTAATGTTGAATACATTCTGTCGGGATGTGTTTAGAGTCCTGTTGTGCTGATCATTTCCCTACTCTGTTGTGTTGGCCATCCTGTGCCTTTTCACTTGTTCCCCTTTTCTTGTTCATCAGATGTCTCCTCAGCTTTCCAGGCCAGTGTGGCCTGTTCCCGTGTGACTTACTGCCTCAGCACTTTCTCATCTGGCGAGGCCATGGCAGACACAAGTTGCAATGATCTTTCTCTTGTCGTTTTGACAACTGGCTTCATCATGCTCACTGCTTGTGCAATGGTAACTGCACTGCTTGGACTACAGAGAAGCAGTTGGTGTTTTACAGCTCTGGCTCTTGGTGGTCAATAGTGTTTTAAATTCTGATGGAACAAACGTTCAGTAGGATTTTGACTTAATTTACAGGAAGTTTTAGATATCTTTCAAATTGATGGCCTGTGCTGTCTGCATTTGCAGCCTGTGTTACCTCTGAAGAAGGCACTTTGTCTCAGCTGAGAACTAGGTTCCTTTCTTTTTCTCCCCAGCTGCTCATTAAACTGCTTTGAGATGCTCAGGGAGGACTTCAGAATTTATCAGCAGCTAAATTTTCAGCAGCTTAATTCTCAGCAAGAGTAGCTTGTTGCAGTCCTAGTGACAGTTGAGAAGATTTTTGAAATTTGACAAAGTGGGAAAACTTTTTTTTTTATCCACAACTAAAATGAACCATACTATTATGAGCTCTCATGTGTTGGTATTTCTTCTTATTGCAACTGGTCAAGATAATTCACTAACTACATGCAGTGTTTCCTTTCCATTAAGCAATCTACTTTTTTAAAATTTATTTTTTGTTATTGTTGTTAAATTTTGGTTAATCTAGCTATTGAGAACTGTTTCTGAGCAAATTAGCTTTATTTTTAAGAATAAAGGTTAACTCATGAGCTTAATTTGCAGTAGAATAATAGTGAATTAGCCTTTCTGCAACAGTAGCACATTGTGAAGTATATTAGTACAGCTCTGAAAGATGCAGAACACAGTTAACTGCTTGATTAATTCTGTAGCAGTAACTTTTTCTGTTCCTTGATACATGTCAGTGGCAGGTTGCTCTGGTGCTTTATGTGTTTGAACTTTGTTCCACTGGTAGAGCCATTTTCAAATGTGTAGACATTTACCAGGGTGCTGAAATAAATTTCCTGTCCTTTTGTGGAACTTGTGTGCTGGGACTTTCTTTAGTGCCAGTGTTTTGCTAGATGAGACCTAGCTGGAGCATTAGTTGCAAGCCCTTGGGAGGTAAAAAGCCTCTTTCTCCTTTAGTATTTTCTGTCAATGAGGTTTCCCCTACAGCTGGTCTGTGTTGTGTCCCTAGTTGTTCCTATTACAGCTCTTTTAATAACTCCATAATTTATGAAGTGTCAGTTGAAAGTATGTGGAAAATGCTAAAATTAAGAAAACTAACCTTTTGCAAAGAACAGTTATCATGTGTTCCTAAGTATTTGTTTTTAAATATTTTGCTGGCTACTAGTAAAACATAGTGTCTAAAGACTCAGGACTATTCTTAGAGTGTACAGTTGGGCCTAAACTGCTGAGACTGAATGCAGAGTTCTGCACTGACTCTAAAATGTCAGTCTGGACCAGTCCCCAAAACAGCATGGAAGAAGAAAATTATGAAGTTCCTTACTTCAACAAAAAAAGTAATAGCTTGTCTGGTTAGATAGCTGAAGGAGCTCCAAATGATGATTTCCTCTGTCTGGTTGCGCTCTAGGGAATTATCTCTTTTTTAAATATGTTTTTTTCTTCTCCCCACCCTTACAAAGATGACAAAGCATGTTTTCTTTGAGCTAGCATTGGGAGAATTGCTATTATTAGAAAAGAGAAGGCACTGATGTTATATCTATGTTATTTGCAAGAGTGCAAGGATTAATATTTAGAAGTCTCACTAGCAATTTTCCCCATTGCTTGGTTGAGAATACCAAGGCTGGAATGATACCAAAATCAATTGCAGCTGGCACTTGCAGTTATGTGAGCCAGAACTTTCAAGAAGTACAAGGCATTGTAAGCTTGGGCCTGATGCTTGTTCTTATGTCCACACCATGTAATGTCTGATTTCTGAATTAATAAAACAAGGCATTATTTCATGATGTAAACATATTGACAAGTTTGAACAAGTGCACTCTAACCTTGTTTACATAATTCCTGTGAAATCACAACTCCAAATGATGACGACATGATTGTGATTTACAAGTCTGAGGTGAAATGGGTGTTTATTTGTACTGTGAGTAAGCATAGATTATAAGTATGTTCAGCCAGGGAGACTCCTTTTAAACTGCCATTTGTTTTGGACAAGAGGTCAATTCCTACACTATCACAGTTTAACATGGAGGACCTGTTAAAGGTTATTATTGCTCTGAAACAGGAGTAGCTGTAAAAGCTGGAGAGAGTGGAGATGGATTTCTGAAGAAGTTGCACTGTTGATTGACTTTGTGTTCTGTGTGGAATGGGATGTGATCTCGGTGTTATGGTTAAAATAGTGAGAGCCAAACTGATTGCTGTATTCTAACACTGACATTTCACAAACATTTAAAAAGTCCTGCAGATTTTTAACTAGTTTTTTTTTAAAACTGGGATGTTATGAAAAAGCAGGGATTTCCTAGGATGGAATATGGAATTTGACCATAGCAGCTAGTGCAGTAGTTTGTTTTGAAGCTGTTTGACCAGTGACACTGAAATCTTTTCAGTCCTGCTGTCTTGCCTACTTTCTCAGACAGTGAGCGCAAGACTAATTTGGTTTGAACCTCACCAGTTTGTCAGTCCAATAGTTGGCAGCAGGAGATGGAGATAAAATCATCTCTGCTGGCTTGAATCCCATTAAATCCCTTTATGCATCAAATGGCTTGTATGATGTCCTTTCTTCAACTTCACTTTGAAGGATTTTTTGATAATCAGAAATACTAAATTTCAAGAACTTATTTCACAGCTCTACGTTCATGTGAGGGCTCCTATGGCCTAATTAAAAATTCACAGGTACCATTGATGTCTGAAATGCTTAATTCAGTATCCCATTGTGGTTGGAGTTCTATGTAGCAGGATGAGCTTTGCACGCATTTTCTTTCCAAGAATGTTCATAAGTTGGGAGCAGTCTTTGAAGAGTATTAACTGCCTAAATGCTGTTGAGCTTTTTTTACAATGTTATTTTTTTATCTTTTATGTCTGTTCCTTTGCCATTCTTCCCTTAATCTCAAACTTCTTGGAGGGAGGGGGTGATCCTGGTTCTATTTTAATCAAATCTGTTTGTGTCAGAATGTTTTGATTTCAGAAGTGTCACTATTGTAAGATCATGTATTCTTGTTCATCAGTATATTTTTGCAATTCTAGGGAATGACTACGCAGCTCTTCTGCTGGTGCCTCTAAGGCAGTGCAGGTTAGGCTATCTCTTGGATGTAAGGAAATGAACTTGAGCAGGAAGTTTGAATTGCTACATATCCTGTAGGGCACTGTGCATTTCCACTCTTCCAGTCAGCACTGTTATACAAGGCCAAGTAGAAAACAATCTAGAATAGCAAAATTATTGCAGCAGCTGTCCAGCTGATTATGAAGCAGTGCCTCAGACTTGCAATGATTTCTCACATACCTCTAAAGTGATACTAAAAGCAATGGGGAACAAATGTGTATGGTGTCCCCAGTCACCCCCTATTCAGGATTTGGCATTCCAGACTGCACGGATGAGTTGAAAATTTGGTCATGTACATGCCTTGGGAAACGAGTGTTCAACCAGTGTTACTGTAGAAAGAGAGATTGCTTTGAAGTCTTGCTGATTGTCAGAATGGTCTTGGAACTGTCTGACTTGGAGAGATGAGGGAGCCTTTCCTGTTGCCCAGCTGCTGTCCTAACAATGGCTGATGCAGGCTCAGATATTTCTGAGTCTTGATTTTTTCCTCCTCTGTGAGGCCCACTTATTTACATTCCATGTCCCTTATAATAAACCAAAATTTTGTTTAGCTTGGGTTTCCCAAAAAATCGTGGTGTTTCATACTCTTGTATCAGCTTACTTTTTGTGATACCTTGAAAATAATCGGATCAGTAAAAATTATATATATTCCTGAAGGAACTCTTTGTGTTTAAAATTGCATCTGTATTTGTGTGATTTTTTTTTTCCTAAAAATCCCTGCAAGTGGTTGTTGTTCTGTTCCCCTCCTCAGTATATCTTGGTGTATTTGTTACTGATAAGTATCTTAATTTTTAATGAAACCTATTGGGGGTTGAGGTATCCAACCTTTTTAACATACTTGGAAGAAAAATACTTTTTTTTAAAATATTTTATGTACTCAAATCAGTATTTTTGATCACAATGGTAATAAATGGAATTTTATTACTTTGTAAAGTAAATTCATATGCTATGGAAGTCTTACATCGTGTGATTTAATGCCTTAATTACAAATTTAATTTGATGGTACATACAATGAAGTGATAATTACTTTTTATGCTTGTTGGTTTCTTCTATAAAATTTAAAAATTCTTGTGGAGAACAAATTAGTTTATATGAATATATTTTTTATTATTTTGATAAGAAGTTATTTATTTATATCATTAGGCTAGGAGGATAAGGTTTTAAATAAAACTTTCACACTTACCAAAGTTTTTCTCTTCACAGTCAGCATTTTTTCTAAATTGAATAGTGTGCAGTAGGGTGTGTTAAAAATAATTTGTCCTTACTTTGTGTATACGAGCGCTTAATACTGTTACTTTGCTTTATGGTCCTACAACTGTGTACTTCATTTCTTCTTTCGTGCTTTATGCTTGACTTGCATGTGTGCTTAAAACTTTGAAATTAATTTTATGTTTATTTCTTTATGTTGTTTTTAAGGTTTGGACTTTATATGGTACTGGTCTTCTGTCTTTCATTTGGCAGTTGCCCTACAGTAGCTTCTTAAAAATTCTTATGAAGATTATGAATTAGCAATAGTGAGACCAACAGCAAAGTTTCTAAGCTCTTCCGTTACTTTATTGGATATTTTCCTTTATTAAATTCCCCAATTAATGATGGTTGGCTGTTGCCAATCACTGTTTCTTTTAATTGTGCTTTATTTTACTGGCACCTTTTTTGTTTGAAATATTTTTTCTGTTTTAACAATCTCAATAGAACATGATGCTTGTAATATTCTTATTTTTTCTCTCTAGATTTCTAGAGAATTGCCCATATGCTCTTATGTCCCATATGCTCTTAGGTCCCTTATTCTCTATTTTTTGATGCATTATGCCAATTTTTGTTTTATGGCAATTTTTGTTTGTTAGCTGCATTGTTTCTGTGTGGAGTTGTGTACCTGGGTTGGCCTATGAATGCTTCCACCTTGCTGTACATGTGGTTCTTCTTTTGTTGTTTTTTTGCTTCGCTCCTGTATTGCCCTCTTCTTTATTGTTTTCTTTACATATTTTTGTTTTCCTGCTTCTGTCACACTGAGATGGCCATGTATTTTTCCTTAGATGTAGTCCATGCATAAAGGCATTCAAGATGCTAGGAGTGCCATTTCATGTTTGACTTCACTGGATCTAGTTTGGCTGCTGCTAAAGTTTTTTCCCCTTCCACCAGAAACAAGCTGGTCTGACAGCTTCATGTTTCAGGTCTAGCAGCTAAGTAGCAACTGCATAAAGAATTCTTTTGCCTTGATGAACCAGTCTTGTGGAGGGATATGAGGGTGGGAACATAGGATAAGCTGCCAAGTCAACAGCTGCATGGTTTGGTGCTAGGGAAGTGCTAGTGTTAGTCTTCATTTCCTTCTGTGTAGATCTAAAATGAGTTAATATCCAAAATAATTCCTGTACTTTTGAAAACAGGGAATGTCACTATTCGTTCTGTGACTTCTGAATGCATCTCTGCCTCCAGAAAAAATTACAAATAAGGTTTGGTAGTTCTAGTTAGGTTTCTTTTTTTTTGTTCTTGGCCACGTGGCAATGATTGAAGTTTTAGATATCTTCTCTAAACTTGCCCTGGGAGCTAGCTATTCAAATGACTCAATTAGTTTGATCTATAATTAATTTCAGTCTATAGTCTTGAAGTGGCAAAAGTTGATGCACCATTTCTGTGGTTTCCTTGCTCTCCAAATTCATTGAAATTTGTTGGAAATATTCCATGCCCTTGTGCATGAAAATGAAGTATTCTAGCAAGTTCAAAGACTGTCCCTTTATGTAAATATTATTTGAAGGTACTCACACTTGCTTCCTCTCTTCTGTGTCTTTGTGGGAGAGGTAGTATGTGAACCTGGGAGATATCCAGGAATTAGTTGACATGCTGATTCTGGATCCAGATTTTATACAAGGAAGAAGATGACTACTTGAGGCTAAAAGATTCATCTGGGATACTCAACGGGCTCTTTGCTTCCATAGAGAGGCCAGATGGACAGAGGTCATGGAGCAGAGTCTTAGAATAAGTTGTAGGAGGCTCCACTCTATTTACACTTACCTGCAGTGCTGTCAACAGCATTCTGTAGCAAACCACTCAATAAAACCTGTGGAGTTTCCCAGGGTTTTGCAGGCAGCAGACAGCAGTTTTTTCAGTAACAGTGCGAAGGAAAAGGCAAAAGTGCAGAGAGGACTGTGAAAGAGATGCAGAGTGAGCAAGCCTTCCTGAAAGGGATAGGGAGCCAAACATCTCTGGAAAGCAAGCAGGTAAAACACACAAGCAATAAGGACTGTAGGAGGTATTGGAAAAGGGGGATATTAAATACATGAAGGGGAAAGATTTTATTTGTTTCTGTTACATTCCCATTACATTTGTCCCATTGGAAGAAGACAATAATATTTAAACAGTTTCTCCCCCTCTTAAGTAAGGGGTTTTTTTGCTGATTCTAAGCAAAGTCAAAGTGCTGATTTTCTGTGTTGGCACTGTCCATTCTGTAAGGGTTAGGCATCAGCTGCTTATTAAAGAGGTTGCAGATTTTTTTGTATATTGTGGACTATTGAAAAACGTGCTGATGCTGAACTGATCTCTTTCTCTTGCTTTACTTTGTGCAACTGGATGATATTCTGTCCATGAAAACAGTTGAGAGGAACAGGAAGTTTTTAGGTTTACTCTAGCTTTGTAAAGGTTTGTGTTACTTTGTGTAACAGCTGTTTCCATGGTTATTTTGTCTTCATCCAGTAAGCGTGCTTCATATGAAATTTGGCCCTGTAGGAGTTCAGATGTATTCTCAGAGACCACTGGGAAATAGTGGTTGTATCAGAGTTTGTGTATTTCGTAACTGGAGAAAACCTGTGACACTCAGAGAACTGCATAAAATTCTAACTTTTGAAGAAAACTGGAGTAAACATCGCAATCTCCAGAGGAAGGTGCTGCTATTCTGTCAGCGGTCTAAAGTTTCTTAAAAATTGACTATATTTGCAGCTTGAGATTCTACTTGCTATTTCTGTACTGACAATATATTCTTTGTCGTGCATACTCTGGTCTTTGGAGTTCTGTTTTTAATATCCATTTCATTTTCCAGTCTGTAAATGATGATGCTGATTAAAAAGCACTACATAGTTTTAAGAACTGTTGTGGAGCTATCAGTACATTTTTGACAAGATGTCAGATATAGTGAAGGGGTGATCATTGCAAGCAATGGAGTCCAAACTGAAACTAGTTCATGGTGCTGGCACTGATTGAGGTCTTGGAATTAAAAGAACAAAACAAATCTGCCAAAATAGTAAAATCAGTGAATACAGTGTTGGTAGCTGTTTCTTCAGAATCCAGTGTTTAGGCAGTAGATGTCCTTTATTGCTTTGGTGGTTAAGAGTGTAGAGACTACTACCCTTGTTTATTTTTGAAGACAAAGGTGCCCAACAGGGAGAGAAGGAAGGGGGTAATACTTTAAAAATTGTGTTACTTCTCAGTGACATAAAAGGGGGCCAGAATGTTAATGGAGAGCACCAACAAGCTTTCTAAACCTACCCTTCTCTTGGTGGCAAGTGTAGCCAGTGTGTAATATGGATACATTTTATTTTAGCACATAATGCTTTGTGGTGGAATTGGATCTTGTGCATTGAGTTTCAGATGGATTTGTGTTGTAACACGAAGACCAGAACTGGACACAGGACTCCAGGGATGTCCAAATGGAGAGGAAGGTTCATTTTGCTGTCTCTGCTGGTGACAATTTTGCTGATAGAGAGTAAAATACTGTTGGCTATCTTTGCTACAATGGCGTGCTGCTGCTCATGTTCACCTTAGAGCCCACCTCGGGGTCCCTTTCTGCAGAGCTGTTTTGCAGAGAGTGGGCCCCAGACTGTATTGTGGCCCAGATGCAAACCTGTGCTTGTTTTTGTTGAACTTGATGAGATTCCTGTCAACCCCTTTCTCCAGGCTGTTGACACACCTCAGAACCCTCCAGTGTAAAGCTCACCCCACTTTAAGATTCTGCGCACTGTTTTACTGAGAGTTCACTGTGTCATATCACACACAGTGCTCAGGCATCATCAGTCCCCTGTTGATCTGTGAAGGTTCTTACCTAGTCACTGGCTGCACACTGAACTCTGTACCACTGATCATGTCTTTGGATCCAGCATTTTTCACTTACCTTTTAATCTGCTCATCCAGCCTGTACCTCACCAGTTTCGTGATAAGGAAGCTGTGGGATATTGTGCTAAAGGCGAAGTGCGCGTCATCTAAGGCCCCACCCTTGTCGTCAGCATCACTCACCTCGCCATAGAAAGCAACTGGGTTGGTCAGACATGATTTGCACTTGGTAAATATCTTTTGGTTGCTCACAACCTTCTGAGGGACTGAGGTGATGCTGGCTGGCACAGATTTTTCCTTCCTCCCTGGTCTGGACCTTCTTTCTTGTTGATGGTCTTCTGCTGCCAATGCAGTCTGAGAAATCCTTTATGGTGGCTTTCTGTTAAGCTTTGTTTTTCTGGATTCCATGATAGGAATTACAGTACTGTCTTTAATCAAGGCGACATTTTACATCAGAGGTGAGAAACTCACTGTGGTTTTCCTTTATGAATGCTACATTATTGCTTACAGCTTTTCTCCTCCTTTTTCGTAAATTAAAAAAAAAAACCCAAAAACAAAAACCCACTTGTTTTAGGGGTAGTAAAAATGATAGGGGTATTTTAACCACATTATTTTATTTGCCAAAGTAATTCTACAAGGATAGGTGGCATGACTGACTGTATTTAGATACAACAGCCTTTATCACTAGGGACAATGGGGAAATCAATTTTTAGTCTCATTGAGTGTGTTTGTTACTGGAGGTCTCTTGGCAACTATGACAGATAATGTGAATTGGCTTCTTACACTTGTATCCTTTCAGATTTGTAACCTGACCTAATAAGGCAAATAGAGTCAATCTTTATATTTAGTACAGTCCTTGATAAAAATACTCTAAAGTTATGTTTTTAGCTTAGTATTTTTAAAGTAACTTTTTTCATCAAGATGAGGAATGTTGCTTATTTGGGATCTACTAGATTGTGGTATGAACTGTTCAAAAAATACTGCATCCAAAGCAGTTGCATCTTAACTTTAGTGGAATAATGCTGAAAATTTTGCTGCAAATAGCAACATAATATTACCAGTGGATTAAAGACGTAAACAAAACTAATTTTGTAGCCTGAAGAAGCCAGAGTACTAAAAGGTTGATCAGAAGTTAATGACTAAATCTTTCTGCAGTAAACTTAAGTACTGGATTTTGTGTGTGTGTATATTAATATTTATGTATATGTGATATATATATGCAAACACATATAATATGTTTAGGTCTCACATCCCGCAGATAGATATTGAAATGTATGGTTTATCATTCTGTTTAGAAGAAACTACTGATTTTCAGGAATTTGCTTGAAAATAATTATTTGCTTATTGCTGCTTTCAAGCAAGTCATCAAGTGATAGAAACAAAAATCCTAGTATTTTTGTTAGGATAAAATTTGGAGGTGTTGTCTGCTGTTTACATGTGATGAGTTGTTTAGGAAAAAGCAAAACAATAAAGCTCAATGAATGCTGCTGCAGTGTGCAGTTCCAAAACATTCCAAATTTTATATAATTTATCATATGTTATACCTTCATGTCTTTGACACTTCTGTATTTGCAAAAACTGTGTGCTTTCTCTTCATTTCACTTTTTGTTCTAGTGGGGTGGTTGTTTGAAGTTAGTGAGATTTTCCAAAGCAGATACTGTATCATTGTGCACCTCTTCTGTATTTATTCTAAGCTGATTCTATTAGTTCAAGATTGCACAAACTGTTTTGCACACAGCCACTGCTATGAAATTGTGTGGTATCTCCATAGGAGAAAAGAATGGATTTATTTTAAGAAAAGAAAGATCCTCCCTGTAAAGATCCTCCCTCTAAAGATCATAGACAATAATGCATTGCCTTTGAACAGAAGACTCTGTACAAAATAGTGTTTATATAAATAATCTTTGTATAAATTTTTTTATAAAATGGCTAAGTTCAGCAAATGTAATGGAGATTTAAGTTTCAGGAGTAGGCAGATGCTTATTGCTTGGCAGAAGGGATGCTGAGTTGAAATTATCACTACCATGGAAGAGCAGCTTAGAACTAAAGAGATTTCTTCTCTACCTTCCAAAAGCATAGCTCTTAAGGTATGAAGAAACCTTTTTAAAAATGTGTCCTATGCAGCTGTTTCTGTAGTATCCGTGAGCCCTGCCTGCATGTTTTTATTAGAAACATAGAGAGATGACCACTGGATCAGATTCTTGTGGAGAGACTCATTTAGTGCATACAGATGAATTTCCATACAGATAAATATTAGGAACTGGACTGGTAGAAATTGTTCTTGAAGCAAAGTTCATGATTCTTAAAGTTTATTCAGTGGAATCGAGTTTCTTTAGCAGTGAGAAAAGAAAAAAAAAAGGTGAAAAGAACTTTTGGATAACTCCTTACTGCAGGAAAGTAACTAGTTTAAGATGCTGATTGAGTAGTAGTCACAAATGAAATATGCAATAACAGTTTCTTGACTTAGCACATTCATTATTTGAGTCAAACAGGAGAACAGACCTTTTTTTTTTTTCATCTGCAGCTTCTGGATTCTGGAGGCTTTCCCCATTCCCCCCTTTGCCACTATTCTGCACCAGAAGAACTTGGAATAGGTGTAATCTGTTTATCCAGAGGCTGAAGAACAGTCTAGATTATCTCATTGGCTTGAGTTCTAGATAGAGGGATTGCTTTATTCTCTCACTTTAGATCGCCTTAGGCATCCTGTCAAGCCTGGCGCTGTTTCAATCACCTAAGGTGATTCAAAATGCTTTTATCTTTTCCTCTTGCTTTCTGTCCAAATAAATAAAGTAGCTTGGATACAAGTCAATATGGATTGTTGCAAAAGAAAAGGATCACTTCCTTGGAATTTGTATCCAAGATGAGTTTGAGTATGTTACTTTTGTATTCAAGAAAGCAGCAGAATGTGGGGCTTGCATCTCATATTTTCCCGTTGCTATCCAAGATGCTAAATTGCTTCTCTTAAACTTGACCAAAAATTCATATCCTTTAACTAGAACATGATTCAGAGTGAGTTTTACTGCAGGCATATTATCAGAAAGAGTGTGCATCTGTGAAGATAGACACTTTGTTTTTCACAGCAAGTTAAGAACTTGGGCCACTCAAGAAAAGGTTACATGGCAAAAACTTTCTGTCCCTTGCTGGGGGATGATACTTCTGCTATAGAATGAAGTAGCTGTTAGCACTGGAAATAAAGGTAGTAAAATAAAATGAAGGTCACATTAGAATTAAACATTTGGCTTCCTAATTTCATGTAATGATCAGCAATGGTGGCAAGGCCAGGTGTGAGAGGAAGAAAAAGTAATCTGCGTGGTGTTCATTTGAGAAGAAAATTTGACACTGAAAATATTTACCATTTCTCATAGAAGTGTATGTCTTAATCAGAAAATTAGTCTTTTTCTTGGAAAAACCCCAGTTGTATCAGAATATGGAACATAACCTTTTTATTTTTAATTATATTACAAGTAATATAGGAATATTTTATATAGGAATATTTTGATAATTGCAAACAGTAAAGTTTTAGTAAAGGAATTTGTTGTTCTCTTGATAAATGCTAAAATCACAGTAATGTGCACAATAACTTTGACTCTTTCTAGTTACACACTGTAATGGTACACATTTAAAAAAAAATGTTAGCATGTATTTTCATTCAAATGTTTGCACTTCTAAAAATGAGTTTCAGGAATAGTCAAAACTGCAGTAATAGTGAATACAGATGAAAAATCCTATCCATTCGAGCCTAATCTGTTAGACTGCCTTGTATAGCCATAGGGAGAGTAGGGGAAAATGATCCCAAAAGCTTTGCTGTTTCAGGCAGTGTGAGGAACAGCAGGAAAACCCAAACTCAGTACAGTTAGACATCATTGTGTTTGAATTAATGCAACTGTGAAGTAATTGAGCCATTTGACATACAAAGTGTGCATTAGTGGAAGGAGAGGAGGTGAGGTAGAGAGGAGACAGATGGACTCTTACTTGCAACAGAGAGTTTCCAGCCTCTGTAACCAGGGGGGGTCAGCAGGAATACTGCACTTATCTAGAAGAAACTTCATTGGCCAAACTTCTTAACTCTTAACATTAATTAACATTACCTTTTTTATTTATTTAAAAGATTTTAGTGTATATGTATATGCTTTAGTGTTTTAAGATTTTTTTGGGAAAAAAACCCCAATCTAAATTTAAAACAATAAAAGCAAAATAGACTATATAAAATCCTTTAAAAATTTTTTAAAATCCCAAGAGTTTCCTTGGGCATACTGCAGTAAATTATTGTGTAGACTCGCCACAATTATTTTTCTGTAGGAAAAAGTAGGAAGTGAAGTAGGAGTGGAGTTTAGGGTGTTTTTTTCCTTTGCCTTTTTGGGCTAAGGGAGGAAAAGGGCAAAAGAACAAGAAGGAAGAGGTTAAAAAGAGAACTTTAGTGTTCTTAGGAAATCAGGATATGCAGACCTCAAAACCCTGTTGACATGTATTTCAGATGAGGGGTTTAACTTTGGCAGATAGGGGAATTTCTAGTTACATTCTAGTTACAGTTTCTAATTCTAATTTCTTGTTACAACTTTCTAGTTACAGTTGTTAACGATTTTTTTCGCAATTGTTAAATATTTCTCTGAATAGTGTAACATAGCAATTTCATTGCACTGAAATTGGCTCTCCGGTTGGTACAGCTGTCCAATTTTACTTGTCATGCTAGTAAAAAGACAGTAATTTGAGACCTAAAATAATGTTTTTAATCACTTGAGAAAAGTGACACTCACCTTAATTATAGAAAGGTTTATATGTGAACATATTCCATTTGCACTCAAAATGGAAGTCAAATTAAAAGGCAGATGTGTGGAATTAACAAAATTAAACTTGACATCCTCTCTAAATGCAGTCCCTGATAATTTTTTTAATGTGAGCCCAGAGGAGGCATTAAAAAAAAAACAACCCCTAATAATTTAAACTACCCAAATGGCAAAAAAAAAAGTTTATCAGTGTCTGTTAGAAACAGGTCAACTACTGTAACTATTAAAATGTTAATGGAAAAATGTTATTTGGTAAGAGTAAAAGAATTGTGAGCAAAGAAACATGTTTTTGTTTTTAAATGTTGCTGTTCTTTCAGAGCTCAGATTATTCTGTTGTGACCATTAAATTTGAAAAGAATCACAAATTATAATCTTCCAAGGTGGTATCAGTCTTTTGGATGCTACTGTAAGACGTAGATCATCTTCTGCTGCAGCTTTGAGATTGACAAGCAGATGATTCCAGAGCCCTGCCTTCCTATATGGGTGTTCTTTATTTCCTCTGGAACTGTGTCTCCAAACTTGAAACCACAGTTACTGTGGATGTGTGTGGGAATTGTGAAGAGAGACAAGTGCCTGGAACAAGAGCTTCTCGCTGGAGTAGGAGGGGGGTGGCTCCAGAGTCGCATGAGTGGAAACACTTGTCCTCTGTTCAGTGGCAGAGGGGGCTAGGGAGAACCTGTCATCTGGACTTGTGGAGTAACACTTGTTTTGCCCTAAACCAGACACATGTCTTACCTTAGAGCCAGTTGCAAGCTAAAATTGACAGCACTAGTTTAAATCCAAACAACAAACCTGCATTACCTTGATGAATAATTTTTAGAGAAAGATGTGTCAAGACTGAAGATCTTGGTTAAGAGTGGGTGTGGGGCAAAGGTCTGAAAGATTGTCAGATGGATTTAGCAAATAAGAAATCTATTGAAGCTACTTTTTAGTAAGATATGATTGTGTTTGTTTCTGGAATAAATAATTGCTGTATATTGTGGATTTCTAGTGTTAACATGACCATTCACACACTTCTGTGTGAATGGTCATGTTAACTCACAAAGTCTTAGCTCAGCACTACTAGCTGTAATGGCATGCTGCTTAGACCATCAAAATGCTGCTTTGATTAGGAAGCAGAAACCAAAGAAAGAAAAAGTAAATATGCATAAGAAAGCAAATTCTTTATGTCTGTCCTTGGCTGTATACTATGGAAAAAACCACTCAGTGTGAAAAATGGACAAAACCTAGTCAAAAAACCCCGGTAAACAGGTGTCATTGAGGTGACAGTTTTGTTGGCTGTAAAAGCTGAATCAAGCACATATGAATATTCACCTTTGTGTGTCTTCTCACACCTGATGAACCTCTGCAGTGTACTGTTGGATCTTACAAAAATACCCCTGTACTTCAACTGCAGTTTATTTTGCTGAAGCAACTCCAGCTGTGGGAAGAAAATGACTGTGTTTGATCACAGTGCTAAGTTAACCCATTTATATATGTATGACCTTATAATATAGTGCAGGACTCTTATTAAAATCTTAAACTTGAAAGCTAAGAAGTGATGATGGTGAGACAAATGTAGAGCATCTGTAGTGGTGATAAGCAAAAGTGGCTAAAACTGATGAAGTGGAGCAGCTGCTGACACAGAGTAAACATCCTTTATCCATGTGTATGCACACAGCATATAGCCAACCATGCCTACCACAGCACTAAGGCCTGTGTATCTCTTCAGGCTTTAGGTAACTGTCCCTAATTCCTTGAAAGTCAGTGAACAGCACTATGCCAGATCAGCTTGGAATTTTGCCCTGCCAATGTAGGGCAGGTCAGCTTCTTTTAAAGGGTCTGGATAACTGTGACTTAAACACTGGCAATTAGACCATCTTTTCAGAAGACTGGTTTGTTCTTTGTGCTAAGAGTGATAAGCATTCACCCTGCAGCTAACTTTAGTAAGACTAACAGAGCTTCACTAAATCTGTAAATCTTCTAAAAAATTAACATTATGAATAAAGTTTGGAAATAAGCTGTAAGTGAGGTTTGAATTTAAATACCTGAACTGTTTTCATACTGATCAGCTGTATGGTCGTATTTGTGTATGGTTGAAATTCTGTTCAAAACCAGTTGGTTTTTATGTATAAGGAACTTCAAGTTTTCATTTGTTTTTCCTAGCAGTTTTACTGCTGAAGTCCCTTCAAGAAGTGTGGAGTTAGGGAAAGTTTTGTTTACAATCAGCAGAAAGGGTACCATCCTGATGATTTAATCCCTTTGAATGTCTCAAAAGCCTTAAGACTATAAACCACTCATTTAGAATGTGCAAGAATTGGGCCAGTATCTGTTGTGCTTCCTGCAGTGTACCAAGTTGTACGATTTTTAAGAAATCCTATTAAAATACCAAATGAGATTTGAATCTCTGTACGCATATGCTAAATTGCAAAACTGGAGCATAGGACAAAAGGTCACTGTTTTATTTATTAGCATTATAGAGCTTTCTTTGTTAATTATGCATTCATCCAACTCTGACTATACATCCATGTAGTTTAATTAAGTCATTTAGAGTGCTTATCCCATATTTAGAACTTAAACTTTTTGAATTATGTGATTAAGCATAATGGGTTTTTGACATAAAAAGACCATCATTAAATGCTATCTTCTGTGTACATATCTTCCTTATGCTTGTAGTGCTCTGCAGAAGTTTTAAAATGTATTTCTGAGGGTATGAATATATGGAACCTTCTTTTTGCATATTGAAATGTAGATATGCAATGGGATCTCATGTTTTTAGTTAATTGTTACATTAGCCAGGATTTTTTTTGTTTTTCTTGACTGATGTATCTCTCTATAGTCTAGAGTGTTTATCATAGAATCCTAGAATGGTTTGGGTTGGAAGGGACCTTAAAGATCATGTAGTTCCAACTCCCCTGCCATGGGCGGAGACACTTTCTGCTCGACCAGGTTGCTCAAAGCCCCAGCCAACCTGGCATTGAACACTGCCAGGGTTGGGGCATCCACAGCTTCTCTGGGCAAACTGTTCCAGTGCCTCTCACCTTATATCTAATCTAAACTTAGTCTCTGTTTGTAGCCATTCCCCCTTGTCCTGTCACTACATACCGTTGTGAGTAGTTTCTCTCTATCTTTCTTGTGAGCTCTCTTCATGTACTGGAAGACCACAATTATCAGCTGCGTTTTCTTATTATGAGTCAACAAAACAACAAAATCTTCTACTTGGTTGTGATTGTAGTAGTGCAAGTTCAGCATTTTAGTTGTGTGGATTTTGTGGTTTATATTATCTATTAAAGCAATTCCTCTGCTTAAAGGGAATTGAATAACTTGCAATGCATTTCTTTTAATTGCGGTGCTTAGATTATGCTCATCTACATACTTGTATGTTTAATTTTTCCCAACCTCAAATACTAAGAACAAAGCCAGTACAACTTCTATCTCCTGCTAAGAAAGTTCAGCTATGAAGAAAGTAGAATTTCATCTCAATGTCCATTAAACTTTTAACTAGGAAGAATTAAATAATTCTGATTATTACGGTTTAGATCTATGAAACAGTCTCTCTTCAGAGCTGTGATTTTGCTTTTTGATTTTGCTCACAAAAATAATCAAAGCTGCTTTATATAGGAGTCTTAGTTTATATTATTTTTCATGGTCTGTAGGATTTTTAAAACCTTTTTAAAAAATGTTGATTTTTATTTGAATCCAATGCCTGAAATGAAAAGATGAAATCTAAATAGTTCCTTGAAAGAAATGAGCTGTAGCACCTTCATATTAAAAGCTAAAAAAGGGCTCTCTGCAAATCTGGTGTTCAATTTCTGTTTGTTTTCTAAATGTCAAACTGCAAGACAAGTTTATTTAAATACTTTCTTAGTGTTACTTGTTGACACAGTTGTCTGAGTTCCCATCAGGGTGAAATTTGATAAATGTTAGGAAAGGTGTAAATTAGACAACAACAGCAACAAAAAAACCCAAAAAACAAACAACAAAAAATTGAGACTCTTTAAGCTGGAACAGTATAGGTGGCCTATAAATACTTGTCATCCTTGTGTTTCACACTCTTGAGACTTGGCTGAAACATGCTTTCCATATTGAATTAGAGACTAGATTGAGTTAAATTTCTATAAGCTTTGTTGACTGCATTGCGGCATTGTCATGGTCTAAAAACTATTGTAGCTCAGATCAGTCAGTTTTTTTTCCTGCCTTGCTTTTGTCAATTACCATGTATGTATGGTAAGTAGAGACATAAGTCTGTCTAGATAGATAGATGGATCAAGTATGTATGTGTATACATGAGTGTATATAATTGCATTTACACTACAACCTATATTGGCTGTAACTGGAATCTTGCTGCTTTTTTCATACTCCTGGTGGCTGCCAGTGCAGGTGGAGTTTTGCCTGCTGCACTTATGCCGAACATCAACCCCCAAAATCCCACCAGCCCCACATGTGCTCGTGACTGACTTTAACTTCATCATGGACTTTCCAAGCAACCCTTGCCTCTCTGCCACTGCCCAGGCATCAGCTTCTGAAGTTTTCCTCCCTTTTATTCATGTGGAAGAGTAAAAGTATACTTGTGCCAATTATTTGGTGCACCTGTTGACCCGCCTGTGACTTAACTGGAGAAAGAGACACCTTTTTAATCTTGCACCCCCCTTTGATCTAGGGAAAAAACAGCAAGCATTGCTTGGTTGTAGAAAATAACATGTTTAGATGTGTAAAACAAGACTGTATTGTCTCTTCCTGTTCTATCACAAAGTCTGATTTTACCTCAGAGAACTTTTCACAGAGGGGCATGGGGGAAGAGGTGAGGAGTAAGGGATCTCAAGAAACAAAAGTGTGCAAAAGGAGAATAGAAAAGAAAAAAGTGACACTTTTAAGGATGATAGTTTTATCTGAAGTGAGAGATGAGGAACAATGTTTGAAAGGAAAATGCTCTAATGTTAGCTAAACTGGATTACTGGCCCACAATATAATGGGGGGCATATTTGATAGCAATATACTCTTAAAGGTAATTTTAATTTCATCAAGCAGAACTTGTATCTGGTTAAAATGTATCAAACATTATAGAAACTACAAGTATTGCTCTGGAGACTTAAAGTTGTATGAATATAATATTAATTATTCTTTTTCTATATGTTCTTGTTTACAGACCAGTCTTTCCATATGGGGATGGGGAAGTCTTGGCCTTGTGCTTTTTCTAGTAACTTTTGGACCCTTCGCTATATTTTACTTTGCATTTTATATCCTCTGCTTTGTGGGTGGGTAAGTATATTACTTAGTGTTTTGTTTAATTTGCTGTGAAAGTAAAATTTTAATGGGTCTATTAGCAAAGAGCTTGCTCTGCAAATATGAAGTGGCTTTATGTAATTAATATTTCCACATTTGAGCACCTCTTTATGAGCAAAATTTTTGAAATCTCAATTTAGCTATTTTTAATGGATGTTAGAGGACAAATGCTCACATAAAAGCAGTGGTCATTTCTGTTCGTACTTTTTATTAGTGTCAGTTCTTTTCCCAGGTACTTCTAAGTACTTTCATTTCCTTTTCTATCACAATCTTATTTTCCTGTCTAAGGCATTTAATTCATGGGAGTGGATGTTGCCTGGGTGTGTGGAAATAATGCTACAGTTTGAACAAGTAGATCAGTTCAGCAGCTGTAGACTTTTCATGTTATCTATATAGGCAGGAAGGGAGCAAAGGGTGAAGTTTAGCACCATTATTACATTGTATATTATGATGTTTGCCTTGTAACCATTAAAACATTTTTAGTGGCAAGTTAGAATGTCCTAGTGGGATATTCCTTTTACCTTCTTATTTGATACCACACAGAATGTATGTATATTCCTGTATATCTCATCAAAAATGTAATAGAGTTTAGTGGCTAGAATTAGGGCTGCTATGCTTGGCTTTCAGCTTGGTATTAGGCTTGGTATTTCAGCTCTGAGAAATCAGATAGTCAGTCTGTTAGAAAAGGGATTTAGTTAAAGTAAAACTAACTTAAGTAAATGCATTTGTCTTGTTAAGTCTTGATACAGGTATGGTTGACATATTTTGCTGTTTGTCCAGGGCAAAAGTCAAAGTTCATCCAAAGGGCAAGAGTGCATCTGCTTGCTGTTTTGTCTTATCATTTCCTTAGTACACGCAGTATGGAAAATAACGTGGGATATAATAATTCCTTAAGAGGTTATCCTTCATTCTTGCACAGTTTCAGTTGTTCGGCTTTTCAAAGCTAACAGTCAAAGCAGGGTCTCAGAGCATGTCTGAAGTCAGCTACAGTTTGGCACCATTAAAAACTGCATGTGGTGCCTGAGCTCATTCATTCTCAAGTCAGCTCTCATATTTCTTTGCTGTGGTTATTGTGCTGCTTTGATTCATTTTTGTAGCTAGTCAGTAAACATTGATCTTGTTAAGGATAAATTCATCTAGTGGTAGTGTATCTGTTAGAGCAGAGTGTTTACTTGCATATATTAGATGTGAAGTCTCAGCCCTTGCAGTAGAATGTCATCACTTCATTACTTTAACATATACGTCTTGGCTATGGCTGTGATCTAGCCCTTTTTTACACTGTTAATCTTTTTCAGAGTGACACACTTACTTTAACATTCAGCACACAGAGCTATGAATGCTAACTAGGCCAAATGCATTTATATCTAAATTACTCTTGCCTGCTTTTTTTTTTTTTAATTAATTCCCTTGAAGTTTCACAAAATGCTTGGTCATGCTTCTGTTAAAAACAAACAGAAATTGTTATGAAGTAACTTTTGCACTTTTGATTAGCAATTATATGTCATAACATCATATATATAAATTTAGAAAACGAAAGTTAGTTTTGGTTCATGATTATAGTGGTGTCCATAATATTTACTGTGCTCTTCTCTGGAGCTGAATAGCTATTTTGGACATGAATTTTTGTGGTCCAATTTTCTGTTGAAACTTGAAGTATTTATCCAATTTGTGACACAGTTTTCTAGGTCTTTATATTTTGTTCAAAAAAGAGGTGGCCTGTGTCAAAGTTTTCTGACTTCCACTAGCTGGATGTCCAGCTTCTGTCCCATTTTGCACTTTTAGCAAAAGAAAATGCTGAATCACAGCTGGTCTCATTCTTAATATTGACCTAAGCATTTAAATAATTTATCAGCAAGCTGTGCAGAAAGACAATGGTGATGCCATATCTGTGTCAATGTAATCAATCTGTTTATACTGTTTTATCCTATTATGTGCTAATTATTTCTTTTTGATTTGCATTCAACTCTATGATTGCACAGATGGCTTGCAATAAATGTACTATTGTTCTTGGTGTACATGGAAGGATACTGAAACTATTTGTATATATGAATAAAAGTTCATAATCACAATTTCTCTTTATTTCATTTTGTTTCAAGACTGATTTATAAAATGTTAGCCTTTTTCAGGATCTGGTAACTCATTCACTTAGGGAACTAGCTCAAAAGCAAGGGCCCAAAGATAGATACTGTTTACTTAATCTGTGTGGAATATTACAGGGTGGTATTTTTTCCTCTCCTTCAAGTACTGGTGTAGACCCCTTTACCTGAGTGCTGAGCCTGTCTGTTACCATATGCCTTTCCTACTAAGAGTGTTTCTTATCTTACTCTCTTTCCTTCCCTCTTCAGCCCCCAGGAAGTGAAATGAAAATGATGTGAATTGTGGTTTTGCCAAATACAAAAATTGAAATTTCTTGGATCATCAATTGCTTTGCCATTTAAAAGAATTTGCTCTGTCGTCAAATCCCATAATTATTGATACTCATTCATATCCATATGTATGTGACTGTCGGGCTCCATTAATGATTGTAACTGGTGACCAAATCAGGAATGGTTCTGTAGCTGCTTTTTGACTTTCACAGAGCATTCAGCTGAGACTGTTACTTTTCAGACTTGTGGGGAAAGTGATAAATCTGTGGTCTTCATTTTTCTATCTTTGTTCTGTTGTTAATCTGCCCTTGAAAAAGCTGACATCCAGTAATCTTTGGAAAATTTTTTTAAAAATGAAGCAAAATACAATCTTTTCCTTTTTCTGCTCTGTTCATTAGAGAAGACTAATATGAATTCTCATTCATGTGTTGAAAATCCTCTTGATGAATTCAATAAGCATTTACACTAGAAGATTCAGGTTAGCTAACAAATGTCCTGAATGGTCAGACTATGGATCTTTCTCTAATGCTTACAAGATTTTACATTTGAGAATAAAATGTGTTAGTTTCTGCCAGAGAAGAAGAAGCTCCTAGCATTTCTAGTGTAAAACTGAAAATACTTCAAGACATCTAAGAAGACTGGCATTTTTTTTAAACCATATTGGTAGTATTAGTATTTTTGAATGAGTCATTAACTTTAAAAGTATCAAAATATTTGAGAGCAAGCAGAGATATAATCAGTAGGTAGTTATTTCCAAGGCTTCAGTCCTCTTGAATAAAAGAAGCAACTGGCTGATGGATGTTTGAAGCTAAAGTTGATTTTAGGCCAAACAGTATACCGTTTTCTTTAAAAGACAACAGAGGTTTCTAATAGAAAAGTCTTAGATAATCAAAAGAAAATCCAAATTTCAGTAATTAAAAATGAACCAAAACATTAGTGAAATTAATATTGAGATTTTTCTAATCAAGTTCTTTGGGAACTCTGATCAGTGTAATGATTTTAAACTTACAGGGAGCAGGAGGACAATTAAACCTGCTTTTATTTCTTGCTGTCATATGGCAGGTAAAGATGGCTGTAATGGAGTTAGAGTATCCAGTGAACTCCTCTTATCCATTGTCAGGTTACTGATAATAATTTTATAGCTTTTCTTTTTTTTTTTCCCCCTCTTTCGTGGAATTAACCTCTCAGCTTCTAAATTACTGGGCCTCTGGGGGACTTCAAAAGAAATATTTTTATTTTGGCATTAAAACCTTTAAATTACATATTTTAGCTTGGATAGGATTTTTCTCTAATCTTATAAATGAGAGTATCTCATTTATAACAGCTATCTATATTAAAAGAATGTATTACTTCAGCACATTTCAAGCCTAGAATAGCTTTGTGGGTTCCTGTGGTCACAGATGCTGGTCAGCTGGCCTTTAAATTGAATGCTTTGAAATCTGTGTAAAAAGCTATATGTGTTTAGTCCTTCCAAGGCTAATCTATTTTCTTTTTTTCTTTGCTTGGTATTTCAAAGGCTACATGCTCTGCTTACTCTAGAATTGGGACAGACACTAGGCTTTCATCTGTTTCTTAGTAAAACCAGCTTGATGTTCATGTGTTCTTGTGCCCTAGTGTCATAAGCTATAAATAAATTCTTGCTGTTCTAGCAAGGGTAAGCACAATGTCTAAACATATGCAGCGGTTAGTTATGCTTGCTGCATCAGTTTATTCCTGGACTGTGATTTTGTGGCTTACACTACAGTGGAGCAGCCTGCAGAGTTTATTTCTTAGTGTTGGAGACTCTT
This sequence comes from Hylia prasina, assembly GCA_013397195.1. Lineage (NCBI taxonomy): Eukaryota > Metazoa > Chordata > Aves > Passeriformes > Sylviidae > Hylia > Hylia prasina. Next base: position 1,377,206 of record VYXD01014804.1, on the reverse strand, counting down.
CATATAAATGCAACCAAAGCATCTTCTGTATGTACCCCTCTTCCCAAGTGGTAATACTTGTGAGCACAGGCAATGTGCCATCACAGCAGGCACACTGTAGAATAGACAATGCTATATAGATCTTCTGTGTGGTAAGAATATATCAAGACAGACAATACAAGACTAGGAAACTTCATACTTACAATTGTGTCAGTTATTTTGAGCAGCATGTTACAATGTGAAAAAGCACAAGAGTAAACAATGAGGACTGTCATGTATTGTCATTTTATTACTTGCTGTTAAATATTTTCTAGAGGTGAGGAAATGTGGCTGTTGTTGTACCTGGTCTTTTTTTTTTTTTTTTCCATTTTAGGGGTTTTGTGGTTACTCTTTTATTTGGAAAAAGCAATTCAGAAAAATACCTTGAGCAGTGTGAACATTCGTTTCTCCCTTGTACGTCAGTTGGTATCCCTAAGGTAAGGAAAGTTTTCAGGTCTTAACTTCTAGATCACATTTTATAACTTGGTTAGAAATAACCAGTTTTAATGTAAGAATTGTGCCCATTTCTCTAAGTAAAAGAGCCTGCTTTTATCTTTTGATAAAAGCAATGTGTAAGTGAAATGCAATATTTTTCCTCTACAAAATACAAGTTTTTTAATAGGTTATGGAAAGTTGATTAAAGTATTGTTTCTTCATTGTGAGAAATAAGTATGGTATGACTGGATAATATCATCTCTGAGGAAATTACTAAACCATTCCTTTCTACACCTCTTGTGCGTCTTGGTTTGTTTTAAGGGGATAGCTCTTCCCTGCTTTTTTGTGCAAGATTGTCATGACTGTCTACATGTCTTCCATCACTGGATCTGTTGTTTCTCTACTTTTGATTGTGGTCAAAAAGTTGCCTGCCTAAGAAAGTTACAAAGTCTAGATTCGCAGTACTTCAAGGATGTAGAGGTTATCTTTGGCTTTCTTCAAGACCAAGCAAACATACTGGAAAGGCATAGATGAATACAGAGCAGCAGTGGAATACACTTTTCACCTCTTTTCTTTTCTGAATATCCAACAGACACATAATTTTGGTTGATGGACCAGGTAATTTTGGTTCAGGGTTCCTAACTGGATAAATCTGCATCTGTTTAGTACAGAAAAAGTTGTTAATAGTCAAGAGTTAGAATTTCTAGGAGTTCCTGGTTTGTGAACCAATGCATCTTGCTAGCTCAGAAGTTTAGCTATATCTTGACCTAATCCATTTGCACTCATCAGAATAAACATTTCAACCCAAAGATTGCTAATTATGTTAAATTTCATCTCACAGCTATTCTGACTGAAGCATCCTGTTCTTTCTTAGCTTCTTTCACTACTTCATGTTGTCTGTCCAAGGGGGTGAGTGTTCAGCGTTATCACTAGCACACAGAAATTTACCTTGTGATTCAGCAGTATGTTTTCTAGTCACATACCTTTTTCTGTGACTGGTTTATAGCTCGTTTGGGAAGTGGCCTTTTCACTGAAGTCTTTGAATATTTTTAAATAAATCTGAAAATATACCCTAAACTGTAAAGTAAGGTCACTGCTCCAGATGAAAAGTACAAAGATTAAGGCTGAAAAAGGAAAAGATAGCAGTCAGCTAATGTTTCTGTTCTGTTCTATTAATGAAACCTCGTTTTGGATGGCTAAGATTCTTGGTGCTATATAGACTTTAGTGCTTCTGTTATACAGGTTGTGGAGTGTTACTTAATGTCCTGTGTTTTGAGAGCAGATTTAGAGAAGTTTTTCTGTTTTTTAAATTTCTTCTACATGCTGAATTTTTTTTTTTGATGTTACTTTTTTGGTTTCAGTATGTGTATATACTCTGGTTGCTTTATAAAAGAATAAAATCTTGCAGAGTTTTTTGTGTAATTTTTGCAAAATCAGTGGTTTGACATCTGATTAGAATATGGACTATTGACACAGCACTTTCCTCAACTGACCTGTCTCGACTAATCTCTGGATTTAAGTTTTGTAATACAAAGGTATTTGTTTTTAGCTGACTTACGAAATGCTATTTGAAGCTGTTCACCAAATGAAATCTGTTTGTCTTCCACAATAGTATTTTCTCTTTTGCTGCTGCATTGAAGTAACATGAACAAATGTATGTGAGCTTTTCAGTAGCAGTGCAAGTAGAGATGAGTCCCAACCAAACTTCACCCAAAGACAAAAAGTTTCTGTAGGCTGGGTACAATATTGCCAAAGTACAGTAAAAAACCAGTGATAACATACAAGCAGTAGTTACATGTTGGATCCCTGAATAGTCTCTGAAACTCTGTAAGTCAGTGTGTCATATGTCACAGATCTAAGGCAGTGTAAATACCCTGTGTCTTGTTCATTCTTGAAACCCTGTGACTGCAATTGAGGAAATAGTAGCACAGTCTAAATGAGGCATATTTCATGTTTGACAGTTACCTAACAGTTTAAAAGATGACCTCAAGAATACCCATTAGTGCAGTGAAACAAAAGTCTGAAATAACTCAGTGCAGTTAGATGCTTGTGGAGCCTGGATTTGTTTGTGCTGTATCTCACTTTGTGGAGTCTGTGTATTGCATTCCTCCCAGGTTCCTCCTCCTTGCTTAAAATGAAACAAAGAGATGTCAAATGTAATAATAACAAGTGATATCCATTTTTCCTAACCAATGATTTAATACTGGTAGAGGGCATCAGACTAATTGTGAATGAAGTGACAGTCAAATGTGGCAGTTGTCATGTGAGTTGGTCCTTCATTTAAGCCTGTCTTGTGTGTCAGTGTCTGGAAGGCAGAAGTAAAACCAACAATGCTTTCCAAGTGAGACGTCAGTCAGCTGTTGTACCTATAATGGAATAAAAGCACATGCTCTAAATTTTAGATGTCTTCAGACATATCTTCGCATATCAAAAGGAAATTAAATTATACTGCAGGCACATGAAGATTTCACTGGAGATGAAGACTATGAAAAAATTGTCTAACCTTGTAGTTTGCTCTGCTTTGAGCAGAAGGTTGGACAAGATGAATTTCTGAAATCCAGGTCAAAACCTGGATCCCATGAGCATATAAACATTCAAATTTTTACCAACTAATCTTGCATGTTCTCTGTATCCCTCTCTTGTGCCTGATGCTTTTTTTTACTACTGTATTTTCTTCTGTTTTCCAAATGTGGTTTTATGCACACAGTCCTTCAAAATTATTTTCACAGGTTTGTCTCGTAATTTGTGCTATGCTGTGCTTACTAAAAATATTTAATTATTCAGTTCCATATAATTTTGGTGATTTTGACACAACACAAAAATACTTAGCAAATTCATTAGTCTATAGGTGGAATATACTAAGTGTTTGAATGTAATCCAGTCTTATTTGTATTAAAGTAGCTTTGAAGGTTCCCTTGTCTTGAAAGTTAAAAAATATACAGAATTTTGCAACAAAATATTTCTGTGTTGTGATATAGATTTGCTTAAATAGGAGAATGATGTTCTTTTCTGGCCTCAGGTATTTCACTGCTGATTTGAATAATAGATAGTTAGGGTGAGTCACATAGAACGAAAACCTTGGATATATGGTTTATAACTCCTTCATTTATGGTTTTGGCAGTTCTTTTTTTCCAATATAGTCATAACTTTCTTAGTAGATCAAATAAATTACTGGTTTATTTGAACAATAATGTAAGTTGTTGGGTTTTTATTTCTGTGGAAGTAGCATTTATTGCCTATTTCATCAAAATTTTGTAGAAAGACACTGCATTAGTCCACTCGAGAGAAGCACTGATAGAGGGAGTTCTTTTTCAATATGTCACTTGCCAAAAGTCAGCTCTGATGAGGTCATTCTTGGAGTTAACTGCTTTGAGTTGCAAATCCTTCTGTAATTTCTTTCCCTCCTCGTCAATTACTTTCCAAAGGCTCATCTGTTGAGTAGCCATGCTACAGAAAAGTAATTTCTCTTCTGGCATATAGAATAAACTGAAGTGGATAAAGAAACCAAAAACTCAGCTGAAAATTATCTGCCTGAGATAGCACAGTCAAGTTCACAAACAAGAGGGGAACTGGAGCCTTTCACAAAAACTATCTTGTGTTTTTCTTGTGTCTACCCCTTCCCTTCTTTTCCAACTATTTGAGTTTTAGTTCCTTTTGATTTAGTAATGTAGCAAACACTTGCTCCTTTATAGCGAGAAGTAGATTTTCAGGAGTTCCTCATCATTATGTACTATATAAATAAAAATACAGAAAATACCCAGGGAGGTGGTGAATGCTGCATCCCTGGAAACGTTCCAGGTCAGGTTGAACAGGGCTCTGGGCAACCTGATGTAGTTCAAGATGTCCCTGCTCATTGTGGAGGGGTTGAGCTAGACCTTCCAACCCAAATAATTCTGTGATTCTATGATTATATCTTCTCTGTAAATTATAATAATATAGAAAGTATATAAAGTCATTACTGGAAGTATACATATCATAAGTGGTAGAGCTGTTTTTAAATTAGAGCTAAACCTGCAAAGTTACATTTCTCAATCTCTTTCAAGTGCATAGAAGAAATGAAACGTGAAGCCAGACCTATTAAGATCGACAGAAGGCTGACAGGTGCAAACATAATTGATGAGCCTTTGCAACAGGTAAGTTCTAACCAGGACTATTTAACCTACTTTTAATTTTTTGCAAGTTTTGACTGTGTAATACAGAAGTAATTGAGTGACAAATAGAATTTCAAAATTTTACCAGAAATGTGAGTGATAAATGAAAAAACCAAGGGAGATGGGCCAGGATATTGGGCAATATTTGTGTATGTTTGTGGTATATTTTTTATTTTCTCAGTGTAGTGGTAAAAACAATGTGTGTAAACCAGTCTAAAAAAGAAGTTTCAGTGTGTGCTTTTCATTGTTTCACTCACACTTTCATAATAGCAAAGGAGTATCATTGACTCTGTTAATCTTTTAGGATAAATGCTATTGAGTTATCAAGCACAAAAAATTGTTGTTACCAATTTCAGGTAATCCAGTTTTCCCTGAGAGACTATGTGCAGTATTGGTATTACACATTAAGTGATGATGAATCCTTTCTTCTGGAAATTAGACAGGCTCTTCAGTATGCACTTGTTCAGTTTTCTGCCAGGTAAGGTTTGTTTTTATTCATATCAACATATTGTGGGTTGTATAGTAGTAGATTAATTTAATCACTTATCTACTAGGATAGTTCAGTGCATTTTACAGAAAGAAGAAAAAATTTAAGATTATAATGTAAGAAATACAATCTTTTGCTGATTCCCTAGGAAAATAATGGAGATGATTCTTTTTCATATAAAGAGTAGGGCCACTCCCGAGGTAAGTCTGAATTCAGTCTAAAAGTCTGAATTCAACATATGTATCATCTCAGATGATTTTTAGAAGTGGTTTGGCTCTTCCATATGCAAGAACAATGATATTTTAAAGAGAATAATAGTCCAAGGAATAAAATAGGATGTCACATATGCAAAGCTTCTTTTTAAAACAGGATTGATTGAGGACAAATGGGTAGTTTGTTAATTACCTCTTACTTCTACTGCTGTTCCCTGACTTCCTGCTGCTTGATTAAGCAACTTGTCTGGGAAATTCACTTCTTTAGGATGGCTGATTTCTCAGCCCAGGTATCACATGCCTCTATATCCATATACTTGTTTATTAAGTTTTTATTTCAGGTATTCATCCCACTGTGATTATTGTTATTTGCTTTCTCTCTCTGCAGAAGAAGTTGTAGGTCACCTAAATATAAGTAACTTCTTAGCAATTTTAAGGTGTTATCCCCTCCCTCTGTTGACTTAAAAGTGTAGGCTAATGTGCTTTTCTGACAATGAGGGTCAAAGATGGAGAGCTGGGTTTGATACTAGGAAAAATTAATTATAATAATTATAAATAAAATATATAATAATATATTATATATTAAAATACTTTAAATCCTAGGAAACAGTATTGAAATGGTGAAAACTATGCTAAATAAACTGTCACAGCAAGCAAACTTATGGTTGCATGAAATGTCCTGGCTACCCAGCTTCAGTGTTTCTGTCTGTTTGGCAGAGTTACTTCATTGGACAATGTTGAGCACTAAGTTTGTGTCAAAGTAGGTCAAATTCTTGCAAGTTTATTTTTCTCTCCTACAGTAGTATAGCTCTTCAAAAATAGGCACTGCCCCTGTGTGGTTGTGTTCTGCTGTAGAAAGCAAATCAATTTCACAGGCCTGCAGTTCTGCAGAAAAAATGATGTAGTGTATTTATGGTGCCCGTAGTTGGATGTGGCTGAAGCAGTTTAGGTTAGTACCATCACCTATAGTTTCATACAGCCTGTCAGCTTCTGGGGAGAATGAGTACAGTGGGTATTTTGTATTCCCCGAGAGCTGCAGCCTTGGGAGCCTGGTGTAAGGCTGCCACCCAGAGGTTTTGTGTGGTTCTGTCTTGTGTGCACGGGGAATCTGGACTGTTTGATCAATGGCCCTTTGGAACAGCTCTTTTGGGACAATTCTATTCTTATTTACATGTCTACATTTTGCAGTAGCCTTCCCTTTCTTGCAGAGTTCCTTATCCTTTTCTCTCTCTTTGAGAAAAGAAAAAGCAGGTAAGACAACAAACCTAATAAAAAGGAAGTGTTGTAGAAGGATTCCTGCTATAAAAGTGGGCATCTTGAGAGAGTTCAGGCAATAAAATTCTTAGTGCAGGGTAAGAGCTATTACTAGCATCAAGGTTCATTAAACCTATAATGCACAATCACATTTTTAGGTTGCCTAATAAGGCAGCGATATCATAAAAATGTGTCTACCCTTTTCACACTACTAAGGAAATAGTTTTAACTAAATCTAACAGTGACTGTTTTCTGATCTAAACCTATGTGTGTTGTTGGAAGAGTTTAGTAAGTGCCTCATATAAGCTGTGGAATCAATCGTTGATAATATTAGATTGCGTTTAGTTTCAAGTGAAGGGTGTTTTTTCTCACTGGTGCATATTCTGAAAATTCAGAAGAAAATTATTTTCATTAGATGTCTTCCAAAATGGTAGAAAGTATGGCTGAAAAAGACACAGAGAGTATTTTAGTTTTACATTGTGAGCTGTTTATATCAGGACTTCTCACAGATATTTGACAATGTCACAAATCAGAACATTATTCTAGATGCAAATGATGACTTTTAACTAAATCAAACATAAATATTAATGTGTGCGAGAGTGGTATTTTAAAATATTTGTTTTTTTCAGTGGATAGCCAGTTAGGAGACTGATTTATTTCTTTGCTTTTCCATGTTTACTATCAGTGTGGTTCTTGTCAGGAAGGAAAGAGAAGTAGGAATTTGTTATTGTTCTTTGTGTTCACAATAAAATAATTAACTTCCATGGATCTCCTTTACTAATAGGTCAAAGGAAACAGACTGGCAGCCTTATTTCACTACACGACTTGTTGATGACTTTGGCACTCATCTTCGAGTTTTCAGAAAAGCTCAGCAAAGGATAGCAGAGAAAGGTGATCAGATGAAAGGTAATGTGAAGTATTTTTTTGAGTCTGAGTAGGCTGGCATCTTATGTGTGTGAAATATAGTTAGCTTTATTTTATAATTCAAGTTCACTCTCAAGATTCTAGTCTTGACAATAATGTGCTATTTTTCATTTTCGTTTGCATAGATCAAGCTGAGGAACTTGTAGATACATTCTTTGAGGTTGAAGTTGAAATGGAAAAAGAAGTCTGTCGTGATCTAGTCTGCACTTCTCCCAAAGATGAAGAAGGTCTCTCAATATTATCTTCTGAGTAAATATTTTAGTATGGGATACTAAATTAAAATACTACCAATTGTGTTCACTATATGAAACGCATTAAAATCTTTGCGTATGACTTTCAAAGTGTGGCTATATACCAGATGTATATATTTCCTCTGGTTTGTGCATATTAATGCTATAACTAAAACAAAGCATGTACATATGTAAGTCTTCCTCCTTTCATTGGAAGAATTTTAAGATGAAAATATTTTTTCCTGGGAGGGAGGGGATGGTTTTGCAGATTCTTACTGCGTTTTGTTAGATGTGCCTTCCTCACCACTGTTCTGTAGTCTTCCTTCAAAAACCATTATATTTTAAGGCAAAGTGTTGAAGGAGGGGAAAAAAGCTGTATTTGTTAAGTAAGGAAAACAAATTAGAGTTAGGTTGTTTGGGTTTTTTTTAATCTTGTAACTTGGCTTTTGTTGTCTTGTGTTTGAGGTAGATCTTTTTCATCAATGCTGCTTATGTTCCATCTGAAAGGTGTTTCTGTGATGGTTGGAATGTAGGAGATATATGATTGTATGTTTGAATTCAGAATTAAGGATTTGTCTATGGGATTTGGTGATATCAGATAAGATGTGAAGTAACAAAATAGGAAATTGTACTGAGGGGTTTTTGTTTTCCTTCTCTAGGATTCCTAAGGGATCTGTGTGAGGTTTTACTGTATATATTGCTACCTCCTGGAGACTTCCAGAACAAGATCATGCGATACTTTGTCAGGGTAAGTACAGACTTTAAAAGCCATCCCAGTTCTTTGGTTTAATGTCATAAGAAAAAAAATATATATATCTAAACTGCTAGTCTTATTTTCTAAAATTGATCTCATTTAATATTCGAGTATTTTAAAAGCAGTAGAGTCTTGATAAGTATTTAATAGCAGAGAACAGTTTGTCTGAAATGTTTTTGAAAGTTCTTTTAGCTCTGTCATGACAAAAGTGTGAGAAAGTGGATGTTGTTTTTCTCGAGGTTGTTTTTTCTTGAGGATGTTTTCCTTGCAATTACTTGCAATTACAAATTACATTTGTAGTGTTAATTGGAAGAGAATGTGGTAGTGCCTATTAAATGTTTTCTGTAATTACACTTTAGTGTTTTAAGCTCTACACAGTGATGTTTAAATTGTTGCAGTTATACTAGCTTTATGAATAAGTTTATAGAATGGTCAATTATCTTTTGTTTTTTAGGAAATCCTCTCCCGAGGAATTCTTCTTCCATTAATAAACCAGCTCAGTGATCCTGATTATATTAATCAGTATGTCATATGGATGGTAAGATTTAAAATGTTTAAAATTATTTGAATTTCCTGAACATTTTCATATAAGGCTATATCGTGTTCCCTATAATCACAATCACAATGGATAAGTGTTTGGTATAAATGTTACCAATGGATATCCTGGAGACAGTGAACTTAGGGCTGCTATATTAAATTTTATACACACATACACACAGAGTCCATGTATGTGCACACTTCATTTTGACTGTACAGCAGAAGTTGCCTGACTGAGGGCAAATGTATCACAAAATGTAGAGTTCACTCCTCTGACTGTTCTGCTTGGCTGTTTGGGAAGTAGGGAGGTGTTTTCCCTTGCCTGTGTTTACAGTTAGGCCTTTCAAGCTTAAGAGGACTCAAGAGTGAAAACTAAGAAACATTTATTTTCTGCTAAGGAATTTCAGGGAAATGATTTTAGGACTGTTTGTGTCAACCCTAAATAATTCAACTGAATGGGCAGAAACAATTTTTTTATTTTGGTAGCTCTTTAATGCACCTGCAAGAAAAGCCCCCAAACTTTTTGAAGTACTATCATATAGTAAAGCTAACATAAATAGAATATTTGGTCTTTAATTAGCATTGCGGATTCTTTGCAAAGGCTTTCTCAACTTACTCTTGTACATTATTATCCTTTATAGTTTATGAATTCAGTTGAATTTTTTTCCCCCCCAACTTCTCACTTTTTATTCATGTATACATTTAAATTCTATGCTGAAAACACCCTTGCATTTCAAAGTTCTTACTATGTATGGAATTATGGAATGGCTTCAAGTGTATGTGTACGATGTTCCCTTCACTCCAGCCTCCTCCATTTAATGTAAAAGTCTGCACATATTCTACAGGAGCCTAGCTTTAGTAAGAAAAAATATTGCTCATCTGGGCCAGAACTTTCAATTTTCTATTCCCCTTTCCTCCTACGTGTGTTCTTTATTTATAACTTGGCCTCGTTCTTTATTTACTGAGGACTGCCCCTGGCTGCATCCAGAGATAGGGTTCTGAATTTTTTATAAAGCTTTCTGTTATGATAGTGATGTCCCAAATAACTAATTTTCAAAATTGCTTTCTGAGATGAAGTAGTAAATGTGCTGGTCAAAAGATAAGGACAAAATTTAATACAAGTCTTACGAAATGGAGATTGTTGCAGAAATTAAGGTCAGAAGTAGAGATGACTAAATTAAGTCCTTGCTCCTTTTGGAACCTTTGACATAATGTCAGACTTGAATGAAAAGATCAGTTTCTGGAAAAGAGAAGTTTAATTCCAGATTTCTAGGCATACCACAGTCTAGTACTATTCAGTTGCAATAAAATACAAAGCTTCAATATAAAATTAGAAGTTAATTCGAACTTCTCTCTTCACTGTGAAATTCACAAATTTACAAAGTGTTTTAAGTTCAAGCATTGCCTGTATTATTTCTTTTAAAAGCAGATTTCTAGGGAGATTTTTCCATTAACTTTGGTCACTGGTATCCAGTCTTCATTCTTTCTGCTTAGTGCAGCTCATGTCAATGCACTTCTTTGCTACAGGCCAAGTACTACGTTTCCATATCAAAGTGAGCATTTATAAGAGATGTGGGTGTAGCTTCAGATGGCAAAGACAGCACTGGAACTCAACGCTCAGCACCTGCGTGCATGTGTTGCAAAGCTGCCAACCTTTCCCTGATCTCCATGCTGCCTTCACAGCACAGTTTCCAGTGATCTTGGCAGCGCAGCAGGCTTCCTTCACTCATACAAATTCCTATGAGTCCCTAGAACAGGTTCACTCTATGCCAATACTGGTAAAATAGTATTTGCCAGGGTATCTGAATTAAGGTTCCAGAGAAGAGTCATTTACTTTTCTTTGCTCCTCAGTAGGTTGTGATTACATTGTAGAATGTTTTAATTCTTTTTGTAATTCTGTATCTTAAGCCATTACTCTGGGAGCTTGTATACTTGCAGGGGATCTTGGTAAAGCTGAACCTTTTCAGTGGTCTCACCATTTTCTGCCTATTTAGCTAAGGAGATAATAACAGAATAAAGTGGATTGGATTTTGGAGATCTTCATTAAGGAGGTTGATGGACTTTCCATGTGTCTGTATTGTTCTTGAAAACAGAAAGTGTTGGTGTGAAATAGGTTTTGACTATGCATGCTTTTTCTGTCTTAGTCCATGTAAAATTTCAGTACCAAAAGGAAGACGTGTCAAAGAATTTTCAAAATGCCACTTTGCAGTGCTGTATCAATCTAAAATTCACTTGTAGAAAAACCACATCTTGTACTTTTAGCTGTTTTACATTGCTTACACTGTAAAACTTTGTGTTTCAGATTCGTGATTCCAACTGTAACTATGAGGCCTTTATGAATATTATTAAATTAAGTGATAATATAGGAGAGTTGGAAGCAGTGAAAGATAAAGCAAGTGAAGAACTGCAATATCTTCGATCTCTAGATACAGCAGGAGATGGTTAGTGCTACATTGTTTTGCAAAATATGAAATGCATTTACCAGCATGATCTCTGTAGAATATTGCAACAATTAAAAAATAAAAGCTCTGATGCAGCATAATATAAAGTATTTTATTTTAAAAAATTGCATAAGAAGTGATGAAACTCGAGTTTTCATTTTCATAAGTGTTTTGTTGGTTGGTGTGTATTTGAGTCCCTTTTGTAAGTATAGACAATTTGGTTAGCTAAATGTATTTCTGTTAAATCAAAACCGCCTGACTGGTGGTTCTGAATTTCAGTAATATTTAAGGTATTAACTGTAGGCAATTAACAATTAATCTGAAAAAGGGAAGAGAAAAATATTTCTTCTTGTTCATTTTCATTAGCAAGGCATTTAAACTGGAAAAAACCACCCAAGACTTTATTTAGTCATCTGCATTGCTTAATTGTCTTTATTTTTGCTTTCAGATATCAACACTATAAAAAATCAAATAAACAGTTTATTATATGTTATTAAAGTATGTGATTCAAGAATTCAAAGGTTGCAGTCAGGAAAAGTAAGTGTTTTAAATTTTTTTTTAGTTTCAAAAGGGTGAGGTTGCAAATGACTGACTAGTTGTTTATTTTGCTTGTTTTATAATTAAAGGTTGATGGAGTTCGTATGTTTGGCTTTACTTAATTTCTTGACTCTGCTTATTTGGCCTAGATGTGGTTCCAAGATAATGTAATATTTTGCATGTATTGACTATTAAAATGATTAAACATTCTGTAGCTGGACTTGAAGGTATTGCTGTAATAGCAAGAAATGTCATACAGGCAGAAGAAAATGTGACAGAGATGAATTTAAGTTGGGGTGACCTGCGGCCCACCAAATGCTGAAATTAATTCTTGTTAATTAATTTTCTGCTATTGTTGCTGTTGATGAGGTATTTGGGGTTAATTTGACCTGTAGAGTATTACATGAACAGCGGTATTAAAATCCAGCTTATGTTGCAGAATAACTGTAGCCTGTTTTGAAGGCAAATAATTAAGAAAACATGACCTAATCTAGACCTTCATTTACTAGTGATCATGAAAATAGCTAGTCATTGTGATGCTACTTTATTATACGTAATGTAACTTTTTTTTAACCTATATGCTTTATGGTAAGTAGAAGTTTTAAAGGTTAATTAAACAAAAAAGCCTACAAACACACTGAACTGTATCTTACAGGAAATAGATACTGTGAAACTGGCAGCAAACTTTGGAAAACTTTGCACAGTCCCTCTGGACCATATTCTGGTAGACAATGTTGCACTACAGTTTTTTATGGGTAAGTGTCAATTTATCTGATACGTTTTATTTATAAAGAATATGCTAACTCACAGGAGTGTAAACTTGGAATTGCTGAATGTCAGTACTAAGAATATCCATCAGTTTTGTTGGTGGTTATAGTCCTTTTAATGCAGTAGATGGAAACAGTCCAGGAAGCTCGTGGAGTGCATGGGAGATACTTCCTGACACAGTTGGTGAGGCAGCCAACCTAGAAAGGCACCTGTCTGAACCTGTTGTTTGCAAACAGGATGATGTGATAGTTGGATGCTGTCTTGGGCACAAAATGAACACCCTCAGTCAGTTTGTAGATGACACTTAAGTTGGGCAGGAGTGTTCACCTGCTGGAAGGCAAGGAGGCTCTCTAGAGGGAAGAAGGCTGGATCTGTGGTCTGAGATCATTTGTATGAGATTCAATAAAGCCAAATGCCAGGTTCTGCACTTGTGTCAATCCCAGGCAGTGCTGCAGGCTAGGGGCAGAGTGGCTGGAAAACTGCCTGGCAGAAAAACCCCTGGGGGTGCTGATTGACAGCAGCTGGACATGAGCCAGGAATGAGTCCAAGTGACCAAGAAGGCCAATGGTATCCTGGCTTGGGTCAGCAGGGTTAGGGCAGTGATTGTTCCCCTGTACTCAGCGCTTGTGAGGCCACACCTCAAATCCTGTGTTGAATTTTTGGGACCTTCACTACAAGACACTGAGGTGCTGGAGCATGTCTAGAGAAGGGCAGTGAAGCTGGGGAAGGGTCTGGAGCACAAGTCTTGTGGGGTGGCCCAGGAAGCTGGGGTTGCTTAGGCTGGAGAAAAGGATGCTCAAGGGGGGACCTTATCGCTCTTTACAGCTGCCTGAAAGGAGGCTGTAGTGAGGACTGCTCTCTTCTCCTAGGCAACTAGCAACAGGGTGAGAGGAAATTGCCTCAAGATGTGCCAGATGAGGTTTAGATTGCATATTAGGAAATATTTCTTCACCAAAAGGGTGAACATTGGCTTGGCAGGCTGCCCAGGGAAGTGGTTGAGTCACCATCCCTGGAGGTACTTAAAAGACATGTAGATGTGGTGCTTAGGAACCACATGGTTTAGTGGTGGACTTGGAAGTGTTAGATTGGTAGTCTTGAACATGTTTTCCAATCAAAATGGTCCTGTGATTCTAGAAACTGTTTTTTAGAAATTCAGTTTGAACTTTGTCTCCATTTGTATCATGCTGTACAGGCCTGTTACAGTCACACGGTAATGATGGGTTCACTTTTTACCTGTGCATTTGAGGATTCAGTGCTTAGTTCCTAGACTTTGCTCTCAGTTTTTTTACTGATTATCATCAAAATGTATATATGTATACATATATACAGATAAATATCACCAATATGTATATGTATGTATAAATTTTTTTGATTTACTCTGTATGGCATATTCCAGATGTATAACCAGATCCTGATGTTCCGAATGTAGTCAACATCACAGAGAATTCCCATTCTAAGATGCACAACAGTAACTAAGGTCATGTGGTGTCTGTTTTCTGTAGATTACATGCAGCAAACTGGTGGCCAAGCACATTTGTTTTTCTGGATGACAGTGGAAGGATACAGGGTTACAGCACAGCAACAGCTGGAGGTACTTCAAAGCCGGCAGAAAGATGGAAAACATCAGACTAATCAGACCAAGGGTCTATTAAGAGCAGCTGCATTTGGAGTTTATGAGCAATATTTATCAGAAAAGGTAGGAGTGACTTCATTCTGCAGTTTGGTGTTTATACTTTGTACTGATAACTGCTTTGATAGTTATGGCTAAGTTAATATGAAATTGTTAAGGAGCACAAGTTGCTTACATGTTGACATTTAAGCTATCACTTGTGTATCTTCTCTCTCTCATGTCAAGCAGGCTCATATTGCCACTGACAGATGCAATGTTGCCCTGTCAGATGCACTGTGTTCCTCAGTAGCTGACTTTCTAGAGTACTCAAACTAGAGACAATGAAAAGACGGAATATGCTGCATATGCTGTCCTTTCCCTTCCTTTCATTCTGCCCTCCACCCTTGCCTGCCCTCTTAAGAACTGTTATTAAAAAAATGGAACTGAGTATTTGTCCAAACTTGGATTAAGATTGGGTTATCAGATGTAATAGCTTCCTGTGTCTCTCTACAATTGTCTGTGTAAGTTGCTCAGATATCACCATTGAGTATCTTTCAATAGGCGGTGAGGATTCCTTTGTGGAAGAAACCACTCATCAGCTTGTATTGACAAAGCATCTTTGTTCTGAATTTGTGTGCGCATAAAAATCACCTCTCACTCAGAAATGGGCAGTTGACAAACTGTTAGCCTTTCCTCAGATGTTTCAGGACATCATCCTGTTACTTTTTAAATTTTTATTACTTGTTCTTGATTTCCAAATCTAAATCTTTTTCATAAATAAAGAAAAACTGTTTATAAATCTGAGTAAATCTGATTTAGGTACTTCTTCAAAATGTATGTATACATTGTTTTTGAGGCAATTCCTAGTGTTTAGTAGTGAAACTTCCAAGTTTTAGTACAAACTCTGAATTTAATTTTGGGGGTGGGGGGGATCTGACTCCTGTTGTATGTTGTAGACAGTTACAGAGATATTCGTGAAGAAGAAATTTAGTTTACTTAGAGAGTTGCAGCATTGCGTTGGATTTTATTTGTTAAAGTAGAACTTAATAATTTTCATGCTGCAAAAGTTGATTTAGATCTCTGTGACAGGCATCTCCAAGAGTTAATATTGATGACAACTTAGTAGCAAAACTTGCAGAAACACTGAACCATGAGGATCCAACACCCGAAATCTTTGATGACATTCAGAGAAAGGTATACTGTATTCGTCCTTTATTTCATGAGAACTGTTAATGCTATAGCGTATAAAACATAATTACAGATGGTGAAAAAGAAAGTCAAATATGTAAACTCTAAAACTTGTGTTACCATCTTGCTGTTCTATGAAAATCACACTCTAAAATTGTCAGCTTTTGCTTTGCCATTTGTTAGCCCGTGGTTTTCAAAGCAGTAGACAGAAAGAGTAGGTGTCCTTCCTGTATGAATCTAAATATGAAACACAGTTTAGAATTATCATGTTTTCATTTGTGTTAATGCACCAATTTAAGAAAAATATCATGAGTAGACTGAGATACAGTTATTGTTTAGTTTTACTTCTCTTTTTCAAGGGTGAATCACATTCACCCATATTAAATCCTATAAATTAGAAATAAAATTAAATTAGTTCCCAGAAATTAGTTTGAGTAGTCCATTTCTGAAAACTTGCACAGTGAAGCACTCAGAAACAGCAAGTACTGAAGAAAAAACCAGTATATATACTACCTACACATATATACTTTATCACTCAAGTCGAACATATCTATTTAGAAAGGAAAAGTGAATGATTAATATAACTTACATACCAGTCTGAAATGTTTTTATTTTACATCGTTTCTTTGATGTTCTCATTCATGCTACAAATTAGTGATATGAGCTGTAGAATTTAGAATCACACTGTTGTACTTGGGACTCCCATTTAAGACTAATTAAAGGACCTTGTAAAATCTGGGCCTTGCTTGTGAATTCTGCTGAAGAGCACAAATTTCCCATATGTTACAAAAGAAATTAACTTCCTCAAACCTGGATGGGTTAGGTTTTTTTCTGTTCTTACTGGATGATAGTACTTGAACAGTGGTCCATGGGAAAAAAAAAAAATCATTAAAATATTCTAGAATTGATATGAGTATCCAAACATTGTGAATTAATTCCTGCTATGTATAGATACTTTTGCATATGTGTATATATACTGTATAGGCTGTGAAGGTAAATTGTTTGAGGTGGTGTGGTTACATCTTTGTGACGAATGGCTATGTTGTATTGGCTGAACTAGAAATGTCAGAAAGGTCACAAATGGTGTCTTCCCTCCCCTTCTTTCCCTCTTCTCACTTCTTGCCCTAAGTGTTTGCAGGTCTACATGTATAGTTTATCCACAAGGAGGGACTGAGATAACCTTTTATGAAATGGATAAAGACCAAATAGGCTTATACTGCAATTGGAAGGGTTAAGAGCAGATGACAGAAGCATTTACAGCTATTGTGCTACTTCCCTTCCTAGATGTGCACGTCTGACTAGTTAGATATTACCTGATAACCTTTCCAGTAAGAGTAAGTCAGAGACATGTATGCAGAGGCACTTCTTGTTCAAGTAGAATTTATGAAAACTAGTCTGATTAATTAAAAAATGCAGTAAGTATTTCTGAAGTTGACATTTTTGTTTCAATAAGGTGTACGAGTTGATGCTGCGAGATGAGAGGTTCTACCCTTCGTTCAAGCAGAATGTTTTGTATGTGCGTATGTTAGCTGAGCTGGATATGCTGAAGGATCCCAGTTTCAGAGGATCAGATGATGGTGAAGGAGGTGAGTTCTGTATCTCTAAGGGGTATTTCATGGGACCATTCTTTTCTCTACTTTAAAATGAAAATAAAAAAAAACGCACTATTTTTAAGAAATTAAATACTCCTGTGGCGTCTCTGATATTTAAATTAATTTTCCTTCTTGTGCTTTTGTGTGAATTGTTTTGGGACTCACATAGGGTTTTCACTGTAGTAAATGTATTAATCTTTTATAAATTCTTGTCAGCTCTTGGTAACTAGTTTGTCACTAAAATAAATATGCGATTCTTCCATTCTACTTTTTTCTTGAAGATATTTAAAACTCTTCAATTTGTTGGGTTCTTTCAATGCATAACTGTGCTCCTCTCTGGAAATAGAAATTGCGAGTACATAGGAGATGTGGCTTTTTAAAGCAAATAAAATAGTTTTTTCTTGTTAACTGAAGTACAAATCCAGTGGAAATTGTTTTCACTGTAAACTAGCTCCTTAACAGAGCAGTACCATGTGGGGATATAAACTTAAAAAAATGTTATCTGAACTATTTATTTAGAATCTTTATAAACTTACATTTCTTTAAGTGTCTTTACTGGAAATTTGAAACACTGGCATGTTGCATGCAGCATTTTGCCCAGTGCCACAGTTCTCCTTCATTTTCCATATTGTTTTGTGGATGCATTTTTATTTATGTGTGGCCCTGCAATGGGGGAAATTCTTCTAAGCTGGTTTTTCCTTTCCTTTCCTTCACTGTTTCCAGAATCTTTTAATGGGTCTCCTACTGGCAGCATAAATCTGGTAAGTGCTTGGAATTTTTTTTTAATTTTTTTTTTTTGTCTCCAACAGTAGAGGAAGTGTGACAAAATAGTTTAACTTAATGTACATTACAAGTTTTACTTCACTGAAGTTGACTTTCTGAAAGTTTTTGAATCAAATTGAAACACACAAGTTCTTAATTACTCTAAGATAAAACTCCTTTTTTGTATTTTCCTGTTTAATGAAATTTAACATTGTTTCTCACAGAAACAGTTAATTTATGTAAAGCATACTTTCTTATCACTATTTTTCTTAAATAGATATAAATTTGGAGTTACATAATAATAGGTGAAAGCAAATCCTTTAAAACAGAAATCTCAAAGGATTAAATTCAAATAGACTTTAAAATGAGGCATTTAATTACATTTTTGTTGGTTGGTAATTCTTTTTTCATTAGGACTTGATTTGGAAACATTAAAGTATCTGGAGTTTATTCCAGCCACGAGTCTTTGTTTTTTAAATCTGTCCAATTTCAAGTTCAATTTTACTTTTTTAAGTGATTCTTGACCTGTGTCAGTTTGTCAAAACCTTCTCTTTGTTAGATGAGTGTACCTAAACCAAAAATGCAAATTCAGCTATTTAAAAAGGAAAAATCGTAGAAAACCTTTTAGTTCCATGAAGGTTTACATGGAGATTTACAATCTGCATGCAATTTCCTGGATTATGTGATGGCTAGGCTCCTGTAGTTTGTTCTTGGAAGGTGCTGGTCATGCTTGCATGCAAAGGAATGAGTGTTTTCTAAAGGAATACATGTAACATTAATGTAAATATGTGTCATTGTAGGGGTTGGTTATGGGGTTTGGTTTTTTGTGGGTTTTGGATGTTTTTTAATATAAACTGGGATTTTCTTTCCTATTATTTTATTCCTATTATTTTCCTGTTATTGACATTTTGAAATGTAAAGGGGAAGTGTTTAGCTGATAGAATTTATGCTAACTCCTGGTAGATGCAGAAGAAAAAATTAATTTAGCCCTATTTTTTCACAAGAGTCTTTTAACTGACTAATTTCTTTTAAAAGGTCCTTCAAATGTCTTTTTAAGTATTCTTTCTAAAAATGTTGTGACATACCAGAATTATGTTTTATGGATGAGGATTTGTCATTGTGGTGGCTTATCTGGCTAGTGGTTATCTGCTGCTTTGTTTCAAGTGACTTTGTAAGCTAAGTTACAAAGTCCTAAAGTCTTTACCAAGCACTGTTGCAGTACAAATAAGTATTTGCATGGGACTCTTCAAAGACTTGATTTTTATTTTGTTGTGACAAGGGTATTTATCAACTACTACATTTATTATAAAGAGTTAGGAACATTCAGGAGAAGTACATACGTAAATTTCTCTTTATGCAGGACTACTTTTACTTTTCTGTTATCCATATTGTTCTGGGTGTTCATTGCTTTCACAGGTGTTTAAATACTGGTAGATTAGTTTTTTCTGGCTGAATTCCATCTCCAGAGTAAATTTCTGTACACATAGTTTAGCTCCCTTGTGTTAGTCTGTTACATAAGAAAAATAGACCTTGGAAAGGTTACTTCAAAGGTCAGGGAATTTCTGTACTTGCAACTAATGACAATGTATTAAATAAGATTGGGTTGTGATGTGATGTGGTATTTTTAGGTTTTTAATTAACTTGTGTTCCTAGGCATATATCTGATGGTAGAGATATTAGCGCATATTAAATGTCTGTCTATTATGTTATCTGTTCAGGTTTCAACTTTTTAATTTACTTGTATTAATAGTTGCTGTATAGTGCCTTGCCATAGCAGTTAAGTGTTTCCTAAAGTTTCTATTATAAAATAAATTGTCTGCAGTTCATACTTTCACTGGAAGCATTTGAAAGACAGGATCAAAACTATTTCGAGGAAAAGTTGTTTTACAAAAATATCTGAATTTCTGCCTTTTGATTTGATATATCAGTCTAGTATATTAATTCTGTGGGTCACATTTGGGGAGTATAAAATTTTTGTAAATATTTATAGACACTTGCAGCTTTCCTCTAAAGGATTCATAATGGGAGCTTTGCATTGAGTCAATATGAGTTACACAGGTGTTCCAAGACCTTAAAGGGCAGCAGAAGTGGCTGGGTTGAACTTTTGGCAGTCATTAGCATATGTCAGCTTGAACCTCACTCAGTAATCACAGAGAAATCTGTACTTGAGTGACAGTGAAGGGAAGCAGGAAAACAAGAAATAATGATACCTTTAAAAAAATATAACAGTACCTTAATGTCAGTATTTTGTAGCAAACAAAACATTTGAGCAGTTGACAGTTGCTTGTCTTCTCTTATAACATTACATCCCTTCCATCTTATTGATAATCAAATCCTAGAGCTTTCAGAATATCAAGCACTTTATCCAAGCTTCAACAAATGTCTTCTGTTAGCCAGTCTCAGGTGATACTGTGCTCCTAAACTGAGCACTGCAGTATGGAGCAGCATGCTTGACAGGGTCATGTCTGTCCAAGGGACTTGCTCAAGAATGGACTAAGTCAGAGTCCTGTGTCCAACAATGACTGAAAGCAACCATAAAATTAAAGGAACACCCACTTACGGTGATACTTTACCAGAATAACTCCCCAGCATCCAGTAACTTATAGATTCTTGAGGTAAAGATGCTGTCTGCTGTCAAAATATTTTTACATAAATTGATCTGTTCTTCCGTTCAACAGACATAAACTTCTAGCACTATAGCATGTAGTGGCAAAATAGATTCCCCCAAAAGGGCTTTCCTTTTTTCTGCCTTTTCTCAGTCTGGGACCTTAGTCTACAAGTCTACAAGCATATCAAACATATTCAGGAGAGTCCTTACCACAACACATATTATTCAGACATTTTAAAGCTGCCTTTTATTTGGTATCTAGACTTTATAACAGAAATGTTATTTCCCTCACCTTCAGTGGTAGACATTTAGGGGGAGACTGAGGTGGCTGAGACAGAAAAGAGCCATTCCTTGTAAAGAACTAGAGGAGGAAAGAATGGAGTATTATGTTGGGGTATTGTGGAGTTGATAAAGATTCAGGTAAAGAAGGGGCAAGAGCAGCATCTTTAAATAATTCATGTTTAAGTCCAGCCTATCTTTTGATTGTAATCTTGAATATTGTTTTATGTTTAAGGAAACAGAGGAAATTTAGAAACTGAATTGATGTAGGTAGAGGTTTCAGTTTGATATGGGCATGGCAGTGCTGACCAATAAGTCCCATTGTAGGTAACTTTTTGTGGTAAGTCACTATTAAACTGGCTTGGCTGAATTATAAAAGATAGAAGATAGCTATGTTCATTCTGAAGATGTTTCTTTGGAGAATTTTAGATTTCTGGGATGAAATATACAAAGTAACTGGGATCCCACTGTCTGTGAATTCTGCTTAGGTAGCTCCAACTCTTTTTTTTTAACGTGGCAATTTAAGATTAGAATGCATAGTGGCCCATCCTCTATTTCTTTCAGTTGTGTATGCAAGTCTTTCAACAGTCTTGAAGAGCTTTATTATATTAAATCTTAGATGTATTAATTTTAACTAAGAACAAGGCTTCTTTAAAAGACCTATTAGGCTTCTTTTGATCCCAGTAATTATTAAATATGGAGACAGAGAATTAACCTGCTGAGGATGTACCTGTTCATTTTTTATAACAGAAAATGTTCCTGAGAAAAATGTTAGCTTGTTTTTTTTTATATAAAGCAGAAAAACTTCCAATTTCTACTGCTGTGTAACATTTGCGTAGTGCATAAAGACATTTGAGAGAAAACAGAATGCTATGAAGGTAAAAGCCAAAAGACCTGTTAGACAACATCTGTATCTCCCATTGTTTGGGAGATTTTCTAGGTTTGTTTGGGTTTTTTTTTTCCCAAAGCTCAGCAAGAGACCGTTTTTAGCTGTATTTCCATTGGAGTTGAGATATCAAACTGAAGTGGAAAGTAAGTTTGATCAAATATGACTGGTCATAAAACTATGTGTGAAAATGATGGGGGAAATGAAAGGCCCTATACTGTGCAAAATAATGGATTTGGTAACCAGGTAGTGCAAACACCTGCATTGTTACAATGCACTAAGCTTTTAGTATAATGAACTGAAAGTTTGAAAATTAAATAGATTAATCAAAACACATCTCAAATACAATGTATTCCTGATCTTATTCTTTTTTCCCCATTTTTTCCTCCTACATTGTCTCTCCACCCTTCAGTCCTTAGATGACCTTTCAAATGGCCCTTCTGATGAGACAGTTCAGCTCCATGCATACATCTCAGATACTGGTAAGTGAATCCGTTATGATGTCTGCTTAATTTTTTTCCACCATTTATTTTGAGTTTTTTAATATTACAGGCCCTTGAAATCCTGATTGTTGTCCTATTTTTTGGCCTCATAAAACATTTGAATTCATATTTTCCATTAAGTCCTTTTGGAAATCTTTATAGTATTTGTACTGTAGGTCACATATTATATATCTGTACTTAAAAAGTGATTTGATTTTTATTGTTTATGCTATTATTATTACTTTCATCTCTGGAGAATCATTCATTAAACTTACTATTGAGTAGGATTTATTTTAGCAATTATTTAAAGAAATTCTGAAAGCCCTCTCTCTTTCTAGTCTTATTCTTGAGTGTTTCATTCTCTTAGTATAATGTTTTTCTCTTATTCTTTGTGCTTCCTTACTGAGTTAGCTTAGTTTAAGGAAGTAACTTCTGTCCTTATTGTGGTTGCATTTTTGGTTATCTTTTAAAAAACTTTGCCTAGAAAGAATTTATTTTTCTTTATTACATGAGAGTAAATAATAAAAATCTCTGCTATTATTTGCAAATGCTCTACTTAAATGAGATTGCATTGGGTAATTAAATTGTGAAGTAGTCTTCAGATAGCTTTTGATAAATTTTACTATGCAATATGCTTTTACATCTATGCATTTATGTATGGACACATGCTGTCAGCAAGCATTCAGCTGCTTTACGTTTTAATGAAACCTATTCCAACTCAGTGTGAGGGCAGTGTGCAATCCAAGGTCATGGTAGTCAGTCCTCAGGGAAAGGGGAAACTGAATTGAAAGTTAAGAATCAAATTCTGCTTTTTTATTAAAATGGCATTTGGAATTTTTTTTTCTGAATTAAACTTAAAAGTTTCATCATTCTGCCCTAAGGAAAAAGGTAGACTTAGAAACACATAATTTGTAAAATTTATGATCTTGAGGGCAGCATGTATTGATAACTACCAGTCTGACTCTGAATACATAATGTTCCAGTTGTAGCAGATCTGTACAGGTTTGTATTGCAAGATAGTATTGAGCTGCATCTGTGATGCATCTGCATCTGATGCTGCATCTGAGGTTTTTTTCCTCACTCAGTTACTGTCCTTTAGGGTGCATGAGGGTTATATACAGACAGGATTACCTCTGTGTTTTAGGATTCACGCTGTCTTGGGTTGCAAAATAAAGACTAATTAAGAGGCTGTGACATAAGGGGCAGCAGGACAACTTCTTTCTTTTTCTGCCTGAAGTGGTTCTGAAAATGCCACTTAGTAGCGCCCCTGGGATGTGGTCTGGTGGCTGCAGGGCCAGGTGGTCAATGTGAGTGTAGAGGACAGGGCTTGTGCAGCATCTGTGGTGCTGGGGGTTCCTGGCTCTGCTCTCTGGGCAGTCTTTTGGCACCCTCCTGAGTGCCTGCTCGTTCCCCTGGGGGTTCAGCACTCAACATTCTTCTTTTAGAGAGTGGATGGCAAAGACAAGATGCTCTGTGTCCATTCTTCACCTTTCTGGGGTGTAATTCTTGCATTGGCAGCAGATGCCACTAGCCTACAGGTGCTCCCTAGCTGCTTAGACAAAAGCATTATACTTAAGAGAAATCAAGACTGAAAGTACTACAGAGGATGGAGTTGATAGTTTCCCAGGGGAATTGTATTTTATGCAGTGTGGGTGCATAGAAAAATTGAGAGATCTTGATTAAAAATATTTTCATCTAGCCACTGGAAAACTGTAGGTACTGAATATTGGCTCAATACTTAAAAATACAGCATGGTGCCAATATAAATGGTGTTCGGTGTAAACAGTATCAGTTCTACGTATTCTCTAAATAAAATGAAAGGTTTTGAAACAAACTCTGCTGGGAAAATTCTGTGATGGAGGAATGTCCAAGAAGACTTAAATATTTAATGGAGATCAAAAAGATGTTTGCATCTATTTCAGATAGCTATTTGTGTTCTTTTCATTTATGAATTGGCTTTTCCATGCAATATGTGTGCGTACATGCAGAGAATGCTTTATATATATGTACACACGTCTGTATATATAGTTGACTAAAATAACATGGAGTGTTTTTTATCTTAGAGTTAATAACTTACTGCTGAGTTAATAACAAACTACTGATGCCAATAACAATGAATGCTTGCAACTTGCAACCATTGTCTTGTATTTATAGACCTTTTGGATGCCCAGACTGTTGCAATGTGATTAGACTACTTTGCGGACCGGAATTTCTTCTGGTTTCACAGTTGTCTTTCACCCCCATCTTGAGTTCTTTAGGTTAAAATATTTTTTTGAAAGATGAATTTACTATTTAAAAATTGAAAATTCTTCTGTTTATGTTTTGCATGTCATTGAAACCTGTCTGACTTTAAAGCTGCTTATTCTGTATTTAAGTTTACGTAGTAAGTTTTGGAGAGTATTTAAGTTAAAGGGATAGTTAGTCTTCTGCTTGCATGTCCATTTTTGTCTTCAAGTCTGTCATTCCAGACATTTCTTCACTTCACATTTGTGTCCTTTCGTCTTCCTTCTTTCTGTTTGTTCCTTTTTTATTTTTGTTTTTAAAACTACTAGTCTATGCTGACTCTGACCCATATGCTGTGGCAGGAGTGTGCAATGACCATGGCAAGACATACGCCCTGTACGCCATCACCGTCCACCGGCGAAATGCAAACAGTGAGGAGATGTGGAAGACATATCGGCGCTACAGTGACTTCCATGACTTTCACATGAGGATCACTGAGCAGGTAACCAACCTCATGAACATCTCTGTAGGTGCACATTTCTGTAGTTTAATAACCAATGATTGTTCTGTGAAAAAGAAATGGAACTTAGAAAATCTACCCCCTCTTCCCATACTGCTTAATTTTACTTTAAACCTTTATATGGAAGTGCTGTTAGTCTCGGAGAGAATTAGTTATATTTGTCACAGAGATTAAGAAATAAAAGCTGAGGTTGGGAAATAGGTGTTTAGGTTTTAAGTGAATGTCAAGAACTGGTGGAGACCCAAAAGGGAGAACTGGTAGCACTTCACTATACCACTAGCAATCTGCCTTTTACTGCTGTGCTTATATTCTCAGACTCTTAACGCTCCTAACATGAAAGAAGGAAGTAATAGTTGTAATTCACCAGCTGGTACAAAGTAGAACCTACTGACATGAAAAAATGATGAAAACACTGTGCTTTTAAAAGGAGGCTGGTGTGCTTTTAAAACAAACCTTTGGAGAAGTCAGATTTGACTGCATAACCTTTGAACTAGTCAGAAATGTCAGTTTATATCCCTTTTTTCTGTTGTTGATTGAGAGTCATAGAGAACAAATTCTGTGCAGGTAAGTTAGCATTTTAAAATTACAGTAGTAATAAAAATTGAAAAGACTTTATTAAAAAAGCAAACATGTTGAATATTTGGATTAATTATAAATGAAGTCCGACTTTCCTTTGAATTTCTGATGATCTTAGTGTGCTGTCAGTAAATTTGAAATACCGATTTTTTTAATTAATTCAGTGTTTTGAAGAATCCTGGATCTTAGACTGAATTAACATTCTGCTGATATAGGGCAGTCATTTAAAGCTAAGATAACATTAAATAAATAAATGGCAAAAGCAAAGATGTTCAAAATATGAAATCTTAACATTTCTGGTTGCTAAGTCTGATTGAATTCACAGAGACTAGAAATGTTATCCTAGAGTACTAAGATTGCAAAAAGTAAACAGATTTGTGTGATTCACTGTGGCATCTAAGATGCTCCATACAGTTTTGCTTTGTCTTGACAATAAAATAGACATTCTTACTGTCTTGTGTGCTTGTCTGAGACATTTTTATTAAAGGTAAAAGTTAGAATCATTGATAGAAAATTAATAAGAAGGGCAGGGACTGCTTTTCAGAGAAAATAGATCGTTGATGCAAAATGGAATTGAAGTCAGAAGTTCAAAGTGTCTGTGTTTATTTTCCTTAGAACACTGAATAGATTCACACCAGTTCCTTTAATCAGTCATGTAATAAATACCATTTGAAGTAGATACCTATACTTAAACTAGAGGCTGTTAGTTGCTTTCATTGCTTCTGCTTAGATACAAGAGTCCAAATGAAAACTAAACCATCTTCTGTTCAGCTACTTTCCCATATGACCTACTTGCAAGGGAATGGGATTTGTAAAGTTGTAAAGAGCTATTCTTTGGTGCTTCCTACAGACCATAAATTTTTATGAACTTCATGGCCTTCCAAAGTTTACTGATGCAAGAAGAGATCTTGCAGGGACTGAATGGAATCCATGTCTTTAAATCTGTAATGTTACTGTCTTTTCTAGAGGAAAAGGATGCGACCTGCTTCCAGGTTGTTTCTGAAAGCCTAGAATGCTGTATGTTTCTCTCTTTACCACCTTAGGGATATTATTTACAGGAAGTCCAGATTCTGTATGGGGATAGTCCTGATTCTTCAAGTTTTGTTCTTGTCACTTTTTTATTTGTTGTGGATTTTACCAAATATATTCATCCTTATTAAGTGTTAGGGCCTCTTCCCCTTCTGCTTCCCTGGGACTGCCATTCTTTCTTCCTGCAAAATTAGATCAGAATGCATGTCAACCAGTGCCAGTCTCTGTCATTACCTGGAGGAAGGGCACAGATCATGACACATAGAGCATGTTGTGATAACCTATGTATAAACTGGGTGCTGCCATCTCTCCAGGGAGAAAAGCTTAATTATTTCCTTAATAGGCTTGATCAGGACAGGAAAGGAAAGAGATTTTAGAAAGATACACAAGTTCTCTTGAAAATCTTTATTCTTTATGTAGCCTCATAATCCTAGTAACTTCATTCCAAATAATAATGATAAATTTTGAGCCTAAGCCTTTTGCACACTCTGTTGGTTTGTATTTCAAAAGTGTATTTCAAAGGAGAGTTTCTCAAGAAATTTAATTCTATCCTTGATAATCTCCTGGGAATTTTCCATGTGTTTGTTCTTGACAGCATATGTTTCACTTTGGCTTTTTCAAGGATTCTGAGTTCCAGGCATGATGCAGAATTCTTTTTGCCAGGTGTTAGATGATATATAAGAATAAGTGAATAGAATATCTTCCCTTTTTTTCCTAGTTTGAAAACCTTGCAAATATACTAAAACTTCCTGGCAAAAAAACATTTAACAATATGGACAGAGAGTTTTTGGAGAAGAGGAAAAAAGATTTAAATGCGTATTTGCAGGTAAGCTGTTACTGCTTTATTTTACCTGTTACTGCTCTGTGCCTGGAATTATTTTTTCAGAAGTAGCTTGCCTTTGTGATTTTTTTCTTTCGTAAAAAAAGAAAAAAGCTGTGTTGTGGTTGATACGCAAAACTAAATAATATACCATAAGAACTTGATGCTATCTCATGAGTTTGAGCTCTCTTTGGTGTTCTGGTTTATTCTTAGCCAGTTCTGTCACAGCTTTTCTGAGCTGATGAGGTTCCAGGTATGTTGGTTTTGAGCATTATGCCACTGACCTTCTCCTGCTGACATGTTTTTGGTCACTTGCTCTTGTGCTGCTGCATAAGGATTTCTGTGGCACCCACTCCAGCAGCGCAGCAAACCACACAGTTCCTCTGTGTCAGAGAAGGCCTGTATCAGCCCAAACAAAGAAATTCAGTTGTCTTCCTTCATGACTTTCTGGTCATTTAGCACTAATATATGTTGACCAAGTCAATGAACATGTTAACAGTAAATAATGAAGATGAGTAAAATAGTGTGAAATGACAATTAGATTATAAAGGTGTATATTTTTCTGTGAGACGCTACAGTTACCATAGTGGTTAAAATTATGGTAATTACTAAGAAGCCCATTGTTTCTATCTTGAGACTAGTGTAATGTTGGAATAAAATTTAGGAATGAAAAAATACATTGCTAGATGTGATGTCTTTGATGGTGTCTTGTTCATTATGTATTAAATTAACGTTAAAAAATTATTTTACTCAGCTCTTGTTAAATCCTGAAATGATGAAAGCTTCTCCAGCTTTAGCCCATTATGTGTATGACTTCCTGGAGAATAAAGCCTACAGCAAAGGGAAGGGGGATTTTGCACGAAAGGTAAGAATGTGTTATACATTCACGGAATGTAGAGTCAAGGGAACTTTAGAGCATTCCTTCATGCAATGATTGCATTAAACAGACATGTCAAACTGATATTAAAAAGCTATATAGCACTTTGAAAACATCTTGCAAGTGAGTTGCTTTAAAACTTTCAGTGGGAAATTATCTGAGGACATACAGAGCCAAAAAATTGCCTTTTTTATAATAGGTAAATTTTGAAATTGGACATGGTGAATTGCACTGAGTGCTCTAANGAGGACATACAGAGCCAAAAAATTACCCTTTTTATAATAGGTAAATTTCTTTGTATGACAAGGAAATAAAATTTTGAAATTGGACACAGTGAATTGCACTGAGTGCTCTAGAAGTGTGTTTGTTGCAAGTTGCTTTGTCAGACATCTGCGATTTTTTTTTTTTTTATGGTCTTACTCCTTCTGATTTCTTTTTGTAGTTCTTCACATTGTATCTGCTGCTGTTACCATGCTTTCCACTCTTCGGCCCAAAACACGATACACATTTCCCTTCAAAAGCACCTGTTATGTGTTTTGGTGTAACCATCTAGAGTCATTGGTCAAATTCAGAGCTCTGGGCTTTGCAGCCTTTTTGTTAAGCCACCAGAACTGTCTTCTTTGTTCAGTTGACCAGTTTGTGTGAGCATCTGCTTTGCAAATACAGCCCTTTCTCAAAGCATCTGCATAGTAAATATAAAAAGCATCTGCAACTCTATTGTCACCTCAAGTTACTGTCCTGCCTATATTCCTTAAATAATTCACAGTGAAATAGTTAAATATTTATCGAGGTTTATATAATGATTAAGATGTGTTTTCCAGCTTATAAAATTCTTTATAAGCATAACTTTTTAAAGGGCATCACACTGGTATTTGTGCCTCTGTTTGGGCTGAATTTAGAGTATATACTGAAAGAAAAATTCTAGCAGTTTCTGTGGAACTACTTTATGTTTTTAATTATGCTTGCCATGATACATACTATTGCAGTGCTGTTTAGAAGAGACATGTTGCAAGGCTGAGAAGTTGAAAGCAGAACTGAAACATCTGGAAGTAGAAAGCTTGGAAGGGAGAAATTGTATTGAATGGAGAAGAAAAGGAAAATAAATTTAAGCTAAGAAAAGCCAAGGGATGGGAAATGGAAATGACTCAGGAAAACATCTGCTGAAATATGTGAATAGCTGCAGTAGGGTTGTAACAAATGAGAACTATAAATAGAAGTAAAATTAAAACTGTATTCTACATTCTGTAATGAAGTTAAGTAATTTGAGTTGTTCTTTTATATTATTTTTCTCTGGAACAGTGCCATACTTCTCATAGTGTATTAATATGCTGGTGTCCTCATAGATTATACAATTCTGGTTAAACATCTTCCCCTTCAGATGGATACATTTGTAAATCCACTGCGTAACTCTATGAGAAACGTATCAAATGCAGTCAAGTCTATCCCTGACAGCCTGGCAGAGGGAATGACTAAAATGTCAGACAACATGGGTAAAATGTCAGAGAGATTGGGACAAGACATAAAGCAATCATTTTTCAAGGTAAGAAAACACTGGTGGTCAATACATACTAGTAAAGTAACAGAAAAGTCACTATTGACTCACTTAAACTAATGTTGTATAGAAGAGTCAAGTCATTAAACAGAAGACCAATCTGTTTTGTACCTGCACCTTTTTAATAAGGTTCAAGCAGGCATTTTACTACAAAAATTGAGGTCTTTGCAATGAAGTAACCTGTTTTAAGGTGGTATCTACAGACTGTAACAGTTCTCCTTCACTTAATTCAGAGAAGTAACATGAGAAGAACATGAGATTCATGGCTTTACTTATTTTTTAACCAACCATTCTCAATCAGCTAATTTCCTGCTTTTACTGTTTTCATTAGCAAAAAAAAAACAACACATATATTTTGAAACCCAGAATAAGGAGACAGACTCTTTTCTGCTTATTTCATGCTGAATTCTGGTTTATTTTTTTTTCTGTCTTTCCTGCATTTTTGCTCATCTCTTGCATTTATAAAATATAATACTTTTGAGCTGGGGAATGGTAGCATGACATGCAATCTGGAAATCCTATGAAAGTAGTTATGTTCAGAACATGTTCATCTTCCCTTCATTTGTCTGGTATTCCTCTTTTTGTGTGTAGCTGTAAGGTCTGTTGTCAGGGATTGTTCCATTTTGTGCTACCAAAGCAGTTATATTTGGCAGATGTAGAACAGCAACTGAGATGGGTGAATTAGCCCTTGCATCATGAAAGGGAATAATAAATTGGAGCCTGGGGGAGATGTGTGAGTTTTTTTAAGTACTTGCAGGGTAAAATTACCGTCTCTGGACTTTCTCATTGCTAGTAACTTCCCTGGTGTGTGACTAACAATATATTTGCAGTTGTATTCACTGGGAAGCCCATGACTAGGCAGGAGTTAAGATCAGGAAGAAATACTAAAAGAAATATCAGTCTCATAAGCGGTTTTAGGTGTTTTTCAGTTGAAGCATTGGCACTCAATAAATTAGATGTGGGTCGTCTTAAAGGTGTTGATAATTTTGGTAGCTATATGAAAATGTATACAGATTTGATTTTTGGTTTTGGAAGGTGAAAGGTCTGCTGTGTATTTACCGCATTAGTTTGCAGTTACTTTTGAACAAATGTGGTTGTTTTAAATTTTCATAACAAAACTGCTAATGAATTTTTTTTCTGATTTATTTATACTCTAAAGTATTTTTTCTGCAATGAACTTAGACTTTTTTATTGTAGGTGCCACCTCTGATGCAGAAAACCTATTCAGATCCTGACCATTGCCGTGTTGCAGCACCAATTGATGACAACGTGAGTCTGACATTTGTCCTTTCAAAGGTCACACCTCTAAAACCAAACAAATAAGTTACTTATTCTGCATTGAGCTACACTTCTATTGTTTTCTGACACTATACCAGGCCCTTCAAACAAGTTCTAAGCTTTTTAAAAAGAAACTTTCATACTTTCTTTTAAAATTAGCATTTTTGCTAGCACCGAAATGGTTGGCATTTGGAGTAACTGTGAAGAGTGTATGTACTACTGTTTCTGTGTTTTATGGTTGGGGGTTTCATTTTTTTTTTGTTTTTCTATCTTCTCCCTCCAGCATATTTTTTTTAGGCCAATCTGTGAGACATCAGCTACTAAAAAAGTAAAATCATGATACTTTTCTTAATCTTCAAGTATAAAAGCTCTGGCTAGTCGTGCAGGTTACAATGATGATTAAATAAAAAGCAGTCCATTGCAGTGAAATGTCAGTGTTTTTAGTGTCTGTAAGAAAATGGTGCCCAAGAAAAGCTCCTTCCTGAGTTTTTGTGTAAGGCAGTTGGAAGCACAGCAACCAAGGAAGAGGTCAGGGGTGAGGTCTCTCTTTAGGACATATTTACATGAATTAATTTTATTCAACTTCTGTAATAGCTGTTGACTTTTGAAATAGTTGGTGCTTCTTGTATTTTTTAAAAATTAACTGTACCTGAATTTAATTCTCAGTCTTTTGCTGCTAATGGTGTTATAGAAGGTTTAGGGAAGATTTTGTATTGCAGTAAAATACAGAGTAAAGTGTTTGTCATTGTTGTGCTTATACTGAAGACACATAAAGTAGCTTCTAAAACTGTAGCTTTTTTGAACTGAAATAAAAGTTTACTGTTTATTCTTTTACTTGGTGGTCAGGTGGATGACAATATTCCGCTGAGAGTAATGCTCCTGCTTATGGATGAGGTCTTTGATTTGAAGGAGAGAAATCAGTGGTTAAGAAGAAATATAAAAAATCTGCTTCAGCAACTTATTAGAGCAACATATGGTGACACAATTAATAGGTACTGTTTTCCTTATATAGGTCAATCATATAAATGATGCTGTATAGTCGCGGTCTATACATCCTTCTTGGTGTTACTAAATTATTGTGGTTTATATTGGTTTAAATTTGTTTAAATCTGCATGCATTAATTAATCTTCAAAGAAAATTAATAAACTGAGTGCAAATGTGGTGTAAAATGGAGATAAACATAAAACATTACGGAAAGAAAAGTTCCACTAACTTACATGTCAGAGAACTACAAAAGAGCTTTCACATATAAGAGTTCATGTTTTTGTGAATGTAACTTAATATTTATGTTTTATGCTGGTTTACCACTATAACTTTTTAAATTAATATTATTTATTACTTTCTGCACTACTTCTGCTTACATCTTTCATGCCACAAATGATACACTAGCCCTTTCAAATGTGAACTGTACTGAGTTGCTGTGTCAGGTTTTTGCTCGCACACTTTAAAGGTGGAAGTGGGAAAGGAAAAGGAAGCTCTTATGGGGTCTGTTTTGGCCTCTCCATGTTCTTTATACTTCACATGTACACTTATTCATGCAAATGCAAAGCCAGTTAATAGTGCTAATTACGTAATGCTTTGTGCCCTCAGCTTAGAAATATACAGTTTCCAGGCTTGTCTTCCAATAATTTGTTTTAAAATGTGAACAAAAATAAAGAGCAACAACAACAAGAAATTCTGGATACAGGTTTAGAACTGCTTTGTTACTTTTGATTTAGTGCCATGAATCAAAAACTGAATTTCCAGATGGTGAGAAGTAGCTTCCTATTACATTTTCCAGGACATTCCTCACTGTATCATTTCTTTTTACCCTTCACAATTATATTTGTGGTGTTTCCATCATCACTGTTAAACATATAGACTTGTGGTAGCAGTAATAACGTAACTATGTGATAAAATAGCACTGTGTTTTTCTCAAATAGTTCCTTATGGCCAGTTGAAAACTTGTCTTGAGAACTGTACTTTCAAGAACATGCTTCCCTGTTGAACAACTCTGAATACTTTTTGCTGTTTCCAGATTGTAGTATAAGCAGCGGAGTTTGTGCACAGGCTGCTGCTTCCTTATTGCAGAGATGGCTGTAGTGTAGTACTAGTGTAGTGTAGTACTTCTGCATTTGGAGCCATTTCAGATACTCATGGCTTCCTCTGGTCAGCAGTCATACCTTGTCCTGGCAACTTCTTGGGATTTAATGGAATTCTGCAGAAAAATCATCTTTTTCTGCTTCTTAGAAAACGAAATTCAAATTGTGGTTAGGGAAAGAGTCCTGGGACTGTGGTGATACACAGATGCATGTATCATTTCTGTAAGCATCCTAGATTTGGATGTAGAGCTTATGTGTGGGTTGGCGAATGAAGGCCTGATAAATGATCAGTCTGTATCTCCTGTTAAGGACTGTGAAGTAACTCTACACATTGCAGCAAGTATTTTGAGATTCTGAGTAGGTCCTTTCCTTACAGAAGCAGAACTTAAGAGTGCTGCATGAAGAACATGAAGGGGAGTGCTCTACAAGCAAACCAGTTATCTAATGCTGATACAAGATGCAACAGCAGCTTTGCTGCGAATTTCATTATTATCTGTTTACCCAAAAAGAAAAAAGCTTTAGCTTTAGGGAGTGATCAGTGAGCTTAGATTCTTATCTTGAAAATCAGTGTTTGCCTTCCTATTGTGCAGTATTATAGAACCTACTTATGGAGTTGGAGAAATTTGAAATTATACTTTGTTTGCCCTAGAATGCTCTTTAAAAATGCTTCACTTATGGGTCCTCTGCTTTAAAAATTAAACAAAACACTTGTTGCTTTGATTTTAGAAAAATAGTTGATCATGTTGATTGGATGACATCTCCTGAGCAAGTAGCAGATGCAGTGAAACGCTTCAGGTATGCCTTTTATCACAGATGTTAAAAATGAAGCACTCACCATTTGATGTCTAATATCTATATGTCTTCCTATTCTTCTTACATGAGGAAATTATTATCATTCTCCAGAATAAGCTAGTAAATACACTGCATTTTACATGTGTTATGTTAGAGAAAGCAATTGCCACACAAAAATGAGTATTTTAAAGTTTTCTCCTCTACCTTAAAAACTTCTTTGTTAACCAGTCTAGAAAAGCTAGAGTACAGTTATACTTACAAATGTCATAATTTCTCACTGTAGTGATGTAGTGTCTCATTTGCCTTGGTTTTAAAGGCAAACAAAGAGCCCTAGCTCTGAGATAATGTTTTGCTTTGGATAGATACAATGAACCTGAAGTCTGCATTTGAAACTCTGAATTTCCTAGAAGTTTTACTGGCTTCTACATTGGTGTTGAGAAAATGTTACACTTTTTTTTCTTTTTTCAAATCCCTATAGTTTGGGGGTTTTTTTGTTGGGGTGAAAGTCAAAGTAGTATTCTCCAAATGGTCATACTTTGCAACTGTACTGTTACTCTTTGATTAAACTGTAAGAATGCATACCTTTTATTCAGAAAAAGACTTGTCTTTCACTGAGGCGAAATAGCTTATTAGAGGCATGTCTTTTGCATTGGACTTTCTACTACACTGAAACTATTTCTTCTCAGCTTTACCTTGTTGAAAGGCTAACTGCTAGTGGCAAAATTTGGATGAAGCAATTAATAGTCTCAGTAGCAATAAAGCCTGGTAAAGGCAAGACTTACATCTATTTTATGTAAGAACTATGGGGTATTTGAATGCTTTTGATTTGCATTATTTTATTAAAACTTCATTTCTTCTGATTCCTGTACTAAAAAAAGTAGCTACTGATAGGTTGAATGTGTTGTTCTACTTGCTTTTGATTTCTTCATCTTTTTCATCATTCTTCAGTTTTTTCCTCTTCTGATATTTGAAGTGTGTGTTAGGTTGTGTGCAAGTTACTTTCTTGTATTTATCTTATGAGATAGCCTTGAGAGATTTAAAAGAGCTTTTCACTTGATAAAATGTTAATGTATTTTGACAGATTTGCTTTTGTTACAGAGATGCTTTTTGGCCCAACGGCATTTTAGCAGAAACTGTTCCACGACGGGACAAAGCTATTAGAATGAGAACAAGAGTGGCAGGGAAAACCAAATTGCTGGAGGTAATGCCAGGTAAGTGGGTCTGGGATTAAAGTCTAATAATTCATACCATATATTGTTACTGAAATGAATGTCAGTATTCTTATTGATTATTTTAAGTACTGAAAAGAAGTGTTGATGTATGAACTATGTTTAAATGAATAGTTTTCTAATTATTTGTAATTATTGGACATTTTCACGTGTACTGTCAGTGCTTCTCTTAGAGCCAATGCTGTATTAAGTTTCTGGAGGATTTAAGTTGTGCCTGAAATAGGTATATTCTAAACCAGTACAATTTCTTGCAAACATGGTTTTCATGTATATAGGGTAAGAGTGAAGTAATTTTCAGAAACACTCTTTTCTGTAAGAGAACTTTCAGTTTAGTCATGTTGTGTAGAGGCACTGTTACCTTGAATTTCAGGCTGCATAGTTTGAAAGACTTAATATTCAGTTTAAGTTTGTTGTTAACATGGAAGTAGAATTTAGCTTTAACTTCTGTGTGACTTCTGTTTTTGTAGATGAACTGAAACACATCATAGGTGCTGAGACTACGCGGAAAGGCATTCTTCGGGTCTTTGAAATGTTCCAGCATAGTCAGCTGAATAAGAGAATGGTGTATGTGTTTCTGGAGAGATTCCTAGAAACCTTATTTCCACAAAATAAGTTCCCTGAGCTGTTCAACAAACTGCATTCAAGGTCAAAGCAAATGCAGAGATATAAGCAGAGACTACACTCTACTCAAGCGCCTTCCTTACAGAAAAGGTGACACTTCAAATCCATTAAGCTGGTGTCTGTTTGTCCAGGATTAATTACTTGGGCAGATTCTCTGGGGCTTCAAACTCACATGCTGTCATTTCTGCACCAGTCTTCTAGTGTCACATATTAGATTATTAATGCATCTGTAAGACCTGTGGATCTTCTCATCTTCACTTGTAATTCAACCACTACCAGAATGGTTTGTGTGTCTTAAATGATTTGGTGCATCTTCATGCAACATTGAGAAGAAACCTGGCCCAGTATATCAGAATGCTGATCCCTTCCGTTCCTGAGTCGATGTTTTGCCAGCAATGAAAAGTGCCAGACTGTTCAAGTAAAGCACAACTATGGTGATAGAATTGAAGAAAAGGATGTTTTGGCACTGGGAGATAGTGCAATGTGTGAGAGTCAGGTGGAATTGTTCGACATTACAAGTGTTGAGGCTCTGTAGGGCTATTTTAACATTCCTGGAAAGGCTGAGTTAACTGGAAAAGCAGTCTTTGGAATAGCAGGTTCATAGGAGCGGGGAGAAATAGTTACAGCCCCATCAAAAAAGTACATTTGTTGAATCAAAGTGGAGGTAAGGTGGCTTTGATGCCACATTTGTGTCACCTTTCATATTTTGAAAATTATACTAACCTTATAGCTAATGAGGGTTTTAGTAAAAGCAGAGGTGCAGTAGAATCAAACCCTTTATTCTGATTATTCTGTAGCTTTAAGGGCCATATGCTGCTCTTACAGCACCTGGCATACATTTTGCATGTAACTTCAGTGGAGAAGGAGCATCATATTTATGTTCAATTGGTCTATTGGAACATAAGTTGATAGTTGTAGAAGGAGAGGGATATATGTTTCAAAGAGGATAGATATTGTGTTAGAAGATGAGGAAATTGCACTAAGACACAGTTTACACACTTCCCACTAAAATCTGGAGCTTTTTTGGGATGTGAAAGAACTATGTCCTACTTAATTGAAAGATTCCTTACCTTTTAGTGTGTAAGCCTCATATGGAAAAATGTGAGAATTACTTGGTTCCTCACAGGTAAAAATTTCATTAGTCATATGCAAACACTTGGAAATTTCTGAATGCATCTCAGTGTATATATGAAAATAAAAAGGAAATAAAACTACAATATTTTTTTAAATAATTTTTTTATTTTTTGCATAGTGTAAAATTTTAATAAAAATTTGACATCAAGGCCCCACACCCATCTGTTTAGTTTCATTGAAGAAGTTCTGTTCCATTAAAAATGCAGTAACATCTGAATAATCCTGTTTGGCCACAGCATATCTCAGTTTGTGTTTTCTTTTTTGTAGTCCCCGACTGTTTGAGCACTACTATCTTGAGTGAATAGAAGGTAGTCTTTTAGAGTCCCTTTTTTTTCTGAACGCTAAACACAGGGTAAAATACAGTTATGGATCAAGGATCCTGAGGATCCTTGTTGTAATTTGTGTCTTAATGGGAACAAATGGTCCTTTATGCAAGAGAGAAGCATAGACCTTTGATGACAGCATTCTGAGACAAGATAGAAGGCTCTCAAAGGACCTTGTTAAATTGACTGACACCTCTATATAGATAATTTTGCTCATGGACTTTATTAATGAAATGTAGCCTTTTATCATACTACTAATGATGATCATATTGTACTGTTAACATTCTCATACAGTATGCATGGGCTCAAGTGCACTTGTTTTTTTCTTTATTGCAGAACTAAATGCTGTAAATTAAATCCCTTTCTTTTGTAATCCCTAGGAAAACAACTTGGTAAATATAGAAGAGCCCCTGTCCCTTCCTCTCTGCAGGTTCTGTAGAAGTGTGATGGTTAAATGCTTTTGAATTTAACAAAATTCTTGAGTTCTGTGTGAAGTAATCAACATAGCCAGTTTCTATTGTTTACATGCCTGTATCTTCCTCTGATGTCAGGGTGCTCAAGCATAACTGATACCTGACTGATGAAAGATCATTCAGCAGTTGTTCTTGGTGATACAGTAAATATCTCATTAATCCTACCAAATCTAATTTATGTCTTTTAAGTCACTGAATTTGTTAAGCAATATGAAAGTGGGAAGTTCAAATACTGTTTTGTCAAATCTGTGGAACCTTTTATCTATCTGTAGGTACCATGAAAAATTTCAAATATACGAATTTTGGCTTTTTTTTTTTTTTTTTTAAAGTTATCTGGTACATTTCTGTACAAAAAGAAAATAATATCTAGGAATGTGAACTGAACATAATGCACCATTGCTTATTAGTCGTTTTACTTAATGAATTTATTACATATACCTATACACACATTTATATACGCATGTGTGCATATGTATATATGTATTGAAGTTTTGTTTCTGTATTTAATTACAGAATGTGGCTTCCTAATTCAGTGTGCCTGTTGGCTGGTAAGAACCATCACAAATGGGTATTTTTTGTTAAAACAAGTTTGTATGTATCTTTATTTAAAAGGTTTTTGTGTTGACAATTTGAAGTATCCACCCTGTGAACTCATGCAGCCTATTATCCTAGGAAGTCTCCAAAACTGAATGTTGATATACAGCACTGAAGTGTCTGGGTGTATCTTCTGGCCTTTGGGTGCTGTGACTGGCCACTGAAAATTGTGCCACTATCAACAACTGCACTTGTTTTAGCCTTAATTATTTTTAATATAAAATGAGCAATTGAATTTTTCATTTGGTTCATCCTCAAGCTTGTGCTGCTGGTGTTTGCTAGAACTAAACAGTAAATTTTAAGTGCTATCAGAATGTGTACCAAAATGAAACTATATAAATTCCACAATCTAAATTCTAATTTTGTGCAATATTTTCATTTAATGCATGTGTATTTGAATAGCTGTATAATAAATGAATTTTTAATGTTCTGAAGTCTAAGTTAAAAATGTCTTCTCAGCTGAACAATTCTGCATTCTGTTGTTATGTTAGTTTATTTAAGGACTTGTTTTAAAAGTCTTACATGTTACTCCTTTGTTAATTCCTTTGTTCTCAATGATCCTTGTTCTCCTGAGCAAAGCTCATATATTACAAGGGAAGAATCTGAAGAACACATCTCATAAGCTCATAGAGCTGTTATAAATTACTTGTGCATATCATTGTACAGTAAGTGTCAGCTGTGTGCCTAATTGTTCTATTGATGCTTTTCCCCTCCCTTCTCCCTCCTCTTCTTTCTGTAACAAAGAATGAACATGAAATGGGCTGCCATGGTCACTTCTACCAAATGGCAGAGGACTCTGAATTTATTTTGGAGTTTGCATTTATGTTCTGTCCAATAGAAAGCTAAAAAATGACACTAATAAAGTATTAGCAGGATTAGTATGAGTCTCCATTTATTTTTCAAATAACATTCTCACTAGCAGGTATGAAATGTCGTTAAAGATAAAACTGTTGCTGTTAAATAAAACAACCATCCGTGGATTTTTTTTTTAACACTTTATAAACTGGGTTTGCTTCTAACAAATTAATTTCTACATTCGCTTTTGACCAGGTTTGCAGAGAGTCCTGTATTTTAAAAAGAAGCAGAAACAATGGGATTGTATGATGTAGGAGGGGTTTATATTGCAGTTTTTATAAGTCTTTGGCTTTTTCCCCCCGGGTTTATTTTTGCAGCAGCTGGGTCTACCAGGGGATCACAATTGTTACCCTTGATGTGTTTATTCCAGCTGTTTCACATTCATCAAAAAGATATCCTGAGCTAGAGTGATATTAGTTCTTTGACCCTTGAGTAAAGTGTTTACCACTTTCTCTTGCTACATGATATAGACACATAGCAGGAATTTTACTGGCTGATTGGAAGTTCTTATTTGTTGAACTTGTTATCCTAGGGTAATTTCATGGCAAAAATACGCTCCATAATAAGCTTTTTTTTTTTTAAGTCTTTAAAATATCTGCCCTTTGCTAACTGAGGGTTATTTGTGTCTGTGGCTTATTTAAATCTTCCATCTATCAGATTATTTGATTTTGGTTTTGATGTCTAATGCAGTGTGATTGCCAGAGTTTTTGTGGAGTTCAGTAGGCAGCATCAGTCTTCCTTGACATGACTACAAATTCCATAATTTGTCTCTTGGAAGAAGGGAAATCATTTCATGAAAACAATTAGTTCACTTTTGTTATGTATTTCAAAAGGAATTAAGTTTTAGTAAACACCTGAAACATGTATGCCACTACAGTGTGTCCCTCCCCAAAATGCGTTTGACTACATTTGTAGTCAGATGTCTCAAATAACTATTTCCTAGTTATTTGAGATAGTTGCCATGTCTCTGAATTACTCTGGCTTGTTGGGCTTGGGATAGTCTACATGGGTCAATTGAATAATTTGATACTTGGTTCAGCAAGGGCTAACTGGAATTCTCATTTGGCATCTTAGAATTAGACTAGTCCACAAATTAATTCTGAGGTTGGGTTTAAGCAGAGAACAGATTATATTGAATTTGTTGTTCAATTAAGACATACTAAATGGAAATAAGGAATGTTGATTTCAAAAATTGTATTTTTATTTCTAACCATACTGCTTTTAAACACAAGTCCAAATTAGTCTAGAGATTTTTGTGCTGAATTGAGAGATAATGATGAAATTTTTCTGTTACCAACTTTTGGGAGTTTTAGATAAGAGTTTATCAAAATTATTTGAATTGGGAACATTCTTTTTCATTTGGAACACGTGGAATATGATTCTGCAGGTTATCTAGTAGTTCCATGTACAGAATAGCCAAAACTTTCACTTCTTTTGTTCTTTTCCTTAAAATAGCCAGCCTGTATTAGGGTAAGTACAAAACTCTGCAGATGTCATCTCCCCTACAGGTTTGTTATTTTTCAGTGTGACGGTGAAGTTGGAATTTGATTACCAAAGGCAATGTTTTTGTTACCAAGAACTTCACACAAAGCATTCCTTTATAGTCTGTTAAAAGAAATTGTTTTCACAACTTAGTCAATTTTACGTTATCTATGTTGATTTAAAACACTGGCTTCTCATTAATCTCCAACATCAT
This sequence comes from Hylia prasina, assembly GCA_013397195.1. Lineage (NCBI taxonomy): Eukaryota > Metazoa > Chordata > Aves > Passeriformes > Sylviidae > Hylia > Hylia prasina. The sequence continues at coordinate 1,336,378 of VYXD01014804.1, read as the reverse complement.
TTCTGCAAACAAACAAAACCTGCTTATGTCTAATGTAAAAACACGGGTATCTAAGGGAAAAAAGGGATAGGACCTCCATGCAATGCTCTTCTGTCTTGTGGAATTGTATCAGTGCAAAAGTGAAACTGGGATGTCATGCACTTGGAAATTCAGTTTTCCTGACTTTGTGCAGTGCCATGTAAAGGAAACATGGAGTCATGGTTCTCCGGTGGAGCTCAAGGAAAAGTATTTTTGTTTTCTTTTTACTCCATGTGCATTCTAAGTGTTGCTGAGGCTAGGGGTGAGTACTTGGGGTAAATGTTTCTGAATGGGTTGGGAGCCTCACTGTTCTGCTCAGGAGGGAAGTGCAGCCTGCAGAAATGTGTTACTGACAGGGCTTCTGTAGAACCAACACATGGGGCCGTCACCACTGAAAGAACTTGCTGAAGCGCCTGAGTGATAGCAAGTGATTCTGCACAGAAATATTGGTGCAGTTCCACTTGCTATAAAATCCATCCTTTTTTACTTTCTGTGTATTGCTATTGCCAAGAATATCGTGGTCTCTAGAGGGTTTGTCATTCTGAGCCTAAGAAGTGTAGTAATACTGGATAGAGGGCTGTTTGTGTAGGTGGACTCTTGGCTTGACAGTCATAATACTTCTTCTGGTGGTGTTGACTACAGCTGAAAAGGATCCATAAGAAGCAATAGTTAGACTAAGCAGAATTTAAAATAATAATTAATTATTAAGAATAAGAACTTAAAATTATTTTAACTGGAAATTTTTTTACTGATTTATTTATTTGATACCAAGTCAAATGATCACTTACTAAACAGAGATGTGGCTCTCATAGTGCGTCTACTAATCCATTTCTTAGAAAACAAGCAGTAAAATTTTGTACTCATTTAGCGACAGCATGTGAAGTACAATATTCTCAGTTCATTAACTTGAGAGAGAATTGGATAATCTGAAAAGAGAGCACTGCAGAAGAAAATTTGGTATGTCAGAAATATCTCTCAACTTCAGATTTATTTTGAAAACTTGAATAAAACCTCTATCGACATCCCATTCTAGTACTTTAAGCTTTTGCACTCTTAATGCAAATTAGACAGTAATTGATTGAAATTTCCAGCATAATTGATTTTTTGTGCATCTCAAATATTGTGTGCATCTGTACTTCTGAGACACATTTTGTATTGAGCATTTCACATCAGAAAAATACTATTTCACATGCAATACTTGTTTTCTTTCCCATTAGCTATTTGAAGGTTTTATCAGAGATTAAGGGAAGTACTCTCCAAATAAACTGCCTACTCTTTGAAAACCGCTTTGGTTGATCACATCAAAATTAGTTAAATTTGCTCAGCTAGAAAGTATTCCTCTTTTTGTTAAAAGACAAAAGAGACTTAAGTGCCACCACTAGGAATTGCCAGAGATGATGTTTGTTTCTTCTGATTATTTTCTATCAATCAGCAAATCTGCTTTTTTTTAGTTTGGAAAACTAAACCAAGGAAGTCTAACACATAGCATTAGGTTATATATATGTACATAAGTGTATGTTGTGTGTTGCAAAGTATAGAATTAAGTGCAAGCCTCCTGACCATTTTGGGGGAACTGTGCAGTTTTAAAAAAAAAATATGAGGTAACTAGAAAGGATGCTTTTGATCAAATATAAAATATGCCAATCTTAATGCCTTTTTTTAAGATATTTTGATTGATTATTTCCTTTTTTTAATCTGATCAGTACTTTTATACTTGTAATAATCCCTCACATGAGAAATGGCCCCCAAAAAAAGAAAGTACTGACATACATTTGCATGTCTCCTTTGGCTACACAGAGTGTTTCCAGCTACTTGGAATGTTTTCATGAAGTTGCTCCTAAAATATGGACAAATGTAAACACTTTTATGGTGAGTGAGGCCACGCATCCATGCATTGCTTAAACACCAGTGGGACTAGCTTAAAGGCAGAGGGGTTGGGTCTGTAGAGGAGATGTGGGCAAGGATTGTGTTTTGTGGGCATTACAGATGTTCAGAGCGTGGAAACACTGGAGGAATTTCTTTTCAAAGCAAAGGAGGACAGTATGAAATCTTGGCTAGCTGACTACAATGATGTGCATCCTGGTTGAGCATGGGAATGGGCTCCCCAGGGAATGGTCTCAGCACCAAGTCTGTCTGAGATCAAGGAGCATCTGGACAACACTCGGGCGCATGGTGTGATTTTTGGTGGTGTCCTGTGCAGGGATCCAGGAGCTGGACTGGATGATCCTTACAGTCCCTTCCAACTCAGGATGCTCTGTTATATGATTCATAAATTGCTGTCTGAGCCTGTTTTGACCCTGTATGCTTTTGCCTTCTGCATGGTGGCCATTCCTGTAAGCTAAATAAGAAAGAAACCACAGTTAGGACTTCTGTTTCTGTGCCTGTTTTTTATGGGCCTGTAATAATTTCATTTAAATGTATATTCTCTCTCCTATTAACAATTACACATGTAAGCTAAATTCCATTCTTAACAGCCTACTGCATCTTTTAGGTAATTTCAATTCACATGTCCTACTAAAAAATGTTTCAAGGATAATTACCTGAGGTTTTCCATACTCGCTCTGTTCATTTACCTTGGCACATCAAGTTAAAAATATTCTACTCTTTTTTTATTTAATTATGTTTGAAGTAAACCAGACAATTCTAGTATTGTTTCTGCTGAGTAGGTGTTATAGCAACATCTATTTACTCAGTGTAGGAATAAGTTTGAAAGGCTATTTTTTGTTAAAGTAGCACAAACTTAAAAAAAAAAAAGTAAAATATTTCCAAATACAATTAAACCTGATAAAACACTTTTTAAAATTGCTCTTTTTCAGCTCTATAGTCAAAAATTAACATTTTTGTTGTTCCTCAAGTTGTTTTGTTGTAAATACAAGCACGGGATAGTATGTTTCTAAAAGCTGATGTATTTTGAAGGTGATTGCATAGTGCATGTGTAGAGTTGAATGATGCATGTGACAAGGTACTTGTGGACAGGCAGTGAAGTTAAGAAGAGCTCACTTAAGAAGAAGTGGAGTAGAGGAGCTGAAACCCTCTTGAACTGTAGAGGTTAAAAAGAGGTCAGGCACTGGAGTTCTTGGATCTATACCCCTTCCTCTTGTCCATCCCTCCCACTCCCTGCAGTGTTTTGGTTATGCTTTATGGCTTCAAAATTCAAGGAGCTTGTCTCCTGGCATGATTTGCTGCTGACATTTCATAAGAATAATTGGTTGTATGAGATGAAAATAAATACTTCAGAAATATTTATGGATTTTCATCCAAAGCTTCATGGCAGCCAGTTCCAGGCCTCTGTTCTCATTTATTCCAACCTTGAGCCATGTTCCTGATCTGCATTCCTCTCTCTTCACAAAGTGTTTTATGTTCTGTGGTTTTTATCAGTGTGTGATGGTCCAATAGTGCCTGAGATCTGCTTGGTATAAAGAAAGTGGTTGTGTATGTCAGTATGATCAGAGCATGCAGTAAGGGAGCCCCACTGGGGGAAAACTGACACACAGCAGGTGTGCAAGGAATAAGCAAAAACATTTTACTATGATAAAGATCATGAAACTGAAGGCCAGAGAATGTCAAGTATTTCTAAGACCCCTGACATTTTCATAAAGTGGTCTTATGGTACATGCATGCCATCATCTGTTCAGCTGTGGAGAGTTTTAGAAAAAAATGTTAATTCAATGCTGCTGTCCTTGATAGAGTCCCAAAACTCCATGTTATTGCACAAGTCTGTAACTTTAAAAATTAGTGGAAGGTGTCATTTGAAATATTTTCTTCCAAACACTTGGTCTTTGTGCACTGTAGCATGTTTGTGGTTGTTTGTGGGTGGGATCATGCCTTGGACTTTGGTTTGAGGAGTGCAGGAGTTTGTGTTTCTGAGCCCCACAGGATAGGGCTGAATATTTGCTACAGCCAGGTGCGATGCAAGATGGGCACAGCCTCACACAGACAGAGGTAAGCTCCACCAAAGGCATTTGTTCTAATAATTCTGGTGCTTTTGGGAAGAGGGAAAGGTCTGCTTTGAAAACTGCACTTCTGAAGTTCCCTGTTCTCGCAGTCCTGCCAAACATTTTGTGTCAGAAGAGGCTTTTCTGAAGTTACATGGGCTGTGGGTGTACAAGGAGGTTGTCCTGGATTTAGCAGTTGGGTATGGCATATCTTCTATTTAACCTTATCCTACCAAAAGTCAGAGATCTCCTTGACATCTGAGTCAGATCAAGAGAGATGTGTTTGCAGGTCGATTTGCTGAAAATCTGCCATAGTTTCCCTCCTAGGAAAGGAGCTTTGAATAAGAACAGGTTGTGTGGAGCCTGCACTGAGCAGAAGGCTTGAGGAAGGAAAACCTCTGGAGCGTTCCCCAGCTGACAGTGGGCCAGGCTCAGCGCTGAGCCCATGGGAGCCTCTGTGTGTGAACAGGAGAGACTGCCCAGGCAGTAGAAGTTTTCCACCCCAACATGTGGTGTGACTGGAGGAATGGAGTCCAGGTGTAGTGAGCTGATCTCCTGCACCCTCACAGGTAAAGCCTTTCTTTCATGGAGCCCCCAGTGGAGCTTATACAAAACCATGGTTCCATGTTCAGGGGCACAGAAAGAGCACAAGGCTCTGCAGGGAATTTGGTCCATCACTTTTCATTTTAATCCTTCCCAGGAACTTCGTTCAGGATGGTGCTCATGGGTTTCAGCTTATTGTCTGAACAATAACTAGTACGATAGCCTTGAATGATGCAGATAAATAAATTGAAGACTTTTGCAGCCTGGTGCTACTTTAAAGCCCTGTTTTTGGTGCTCTTTTTTAAAAAAATAGAATTTAACTGGTTGCATCTCTATATTTTTGCTTTGGTGTATCAGTCTGGCCAGCCTAGCATCACATTACTTGGCACTTTTACCCTCTTGGAAAAAAACCTTCTTGCTACAGGTGTTTTTCTGTAAGGGGGTTCTAGAAGGTCACAGAAGCATGAAATCTATCCTAATTCAGCTTAGCTGCTAATCACAGAAAGAGAAAGGAAAGTGTGACTGAGTATTGAGTAAATGTCAGTTGGCACCTGTTTTCACAATCTCAATTTGTTTTTCTTCTCACACCATATTACACCTCTTAATTTAATTTGTGACTAGCCTTTTCTCCTTCCAGCTGTCCAGGGCTGCAGGGCACACGTTCCAGCTGGTGTTATTGGGGGCTTTGCTTAGCCTGAGCACTGAGCTGAGCAAATCACCCAAGTCCCACAGCCTCCCAGGATCTGGGTACTCTCTTGCTGCCTTATCTCACTTACAGGCTGGTAACTTGATTCCCTGGACCTGAAATGGAATATGCATATTTTAAATGCCTTTAAAAAGTCTTTCCCATCCTAACTATGTTGTTTTGGGATTAAAATGGACTTTAGGTAACAGAGTGGCCCATTCATCAGCTTTGCAATAATTGTGGTGCTAATGTTGATTTGGGGTTTTTTTGAAAAGAAAGGTTCCTAATGGCATTTGCAGGAGGGTTAGGCTGCCTGGCAGTTGTACTCTGAGTGTGTCATGTGTAAGGGCTGCGTTCTCCTTCTCTCCCATGTGAAAGCACATGAAAAACAGCAGGGCTGGAGAAATCCAACATCCCACCCCCATGCCCCAGAAAAGTTTAAGAGAGTCCCAGAGTGATGTTCAGAGAAGTAGCTAATTTAATTTCTTGGACCTCAAGCTATGATAGCTTAATCCTTCCTCTCCAGAAGAGCTATCTTCAAAAATAAGATGCATGACTGTCTGGCAAAATTAACAGACAGACTCAGAGATGATGAATTTGTAAGATACAGAAACCAGTGTTATCGCCAGAGCTTCTCTTTGTGTAGATCTTGGCATTCCAGGTCAACAAAAAAGGAAATTGTCCAGCCCTGTTCTCCCTGAGCAAATGTTTCTTGTCTTCTGTCAACTCTCTGAATTTCTAAAATTTACCATGTGTTCATGTTATAGTGCGTATTATTAAATAGGCTGTTAATTTGCTGTACAGAAGCTAATCTGTTACCAGCTCTATCACTGAAAAGTGCTAGCTAAGGATACTTCCATCCTGATAAGCTTTTTTTTTTTTTTTTTTTTTTTAAAAAAANTTTTTTTTTTTTTACAAAAATCATTGTCACAATATTTCTGACTACTGTTAGCAATTTCTCCCATTTTAGTTTGGGAAAAGTCCTATGTAGTAGTATGGTCCCTATGGTAAATGGTACTGCTTCTTTTCCTCTCCATTAGTTGTTCCAGAGTGAACTGCTATGTTAGCAGTTGCCTTTGAATAAGTAGTCAGATTGAAAATGTATTTCTGAGAATGGGTTCTAAACTGAAGAGCTCTGTGAGGGTTTTTTTATTGACAGTTTTTGTTTGTTTGTTTAATTTGTTTGTTGTTGATTTTTTGGGGGGAGGTTGGTAGCTTTGGATGGAAAAACAAAATGGAATAACATTTAATTTACACGCAGTTTTGGTCAGCAGAGGCTGTGGTTACAGGTGGTATTGGCAGGGCAGGCATCAGACACGTGGTCTTGGAGGTGGAAAGGGCAAAGACCTCGGTGGGAGTGGCTGTCAGCCCTCCAGCTCACAGAGGCTGTTTAAGGAGGATCTAGAAAGTCTTTCTCATGTTCCAAAACCCCAAACAACTGCATTGTTTGTATTAAGGATGACCCAATATTGAATTTCATTTCAGCAGGTCATTCTCTGTGGCCCTTCTCTATAATTTTCTTGGCTTTGTGTAAAAGCTCCTGGTGGGCAAAGATCTGACATCTATTGAAATGTTACCCCCATTCTGCATGTATTTCATGGATGTGGAATGGATATTTGAGAAGAAACAATCTTTCAGTCTTCAGGTTTTGATTTTAGCAAGTCTCTGCTTGCACATGATGACTAAAGAGGAATTTTTAGAAAAGTCACTCTTGTCGCAGCTGGTGACCGCTTGAAGCTTGAAACTGAACACATGTTGAGGCTATCATCATACAGGTTATTGCAGCTTGCTTTGTCCCCCAGCCTTGGCAAGGGCAATCTTACCTCTGCATAGTACTGCCACAAAGACTTTATTTATAACAGGAGCCATTAGAATTTTCTGCTTTCCCTTCTGTAGTTGTTTTGGGAGTACATGATCTTTTTAGTGCCCCAGAACCTGTAGAAGCAGTAACAGGAAAACTTAAGCTGCAGAAAGATCCCATAACAAAGTCAGAAAAATACACTTTGGCAGTTTTTGGCAAAAGATATTTAAAAAAACCTCCATGTGCTCATTTTGATTTGCAATAGTCCTTCTTTTTTTCCCCAGGAAACTGTCCCAGCTGTACTACTTTATAGTTCTCATAGATCTGCTTCCTGTGTACAGCAAACACACTTTGAGCAAATGTGAAGAGTCTGGTGCCCAGGTGCAGTCTGGTGGCTGTTTCTGCAACTGGTAGGAGACCTGGGTCTGCTCATAGCATCACATTCCTGATCACCCTCTTGCAATGCATGAGATAGATACATCCACTGAGTGATAGAGAATATTTTTTCTTGATTTTTCTGATGGTCGCTCTCCTTGTCTTGCCTGATATTTGGCAAAACTATGCCATAGAAATTGGAAGCTTCTCTGTTTTGAATTTCCATATTTCTTTTTCATCTCTCCCAGTCTTACAAGATTGCCAGAATAAAATTAATAGGCTGAATTTTTTTGTCTGTATTTACTTCCAATTTGTGCTGATTGCCACTACTTTGAGTCAAAAATGTGCAGATGGCAACACCTGATTTTCAAAGATTTCCAGCTAAACTCAGAAAGTAGAGGTTTGTATAAAATGTTGGAAGAGATTTCTGACTTGCTGGCAGTCTTCCCTCTCTCTTGCCTCACTTTTCCATCTTTATTTTATTTATTTTATTTTCCCTTACCTTGAACCCTGCCCTATCAAGAAGGTATCATAGGGCTGATATGGCAAATAATTTTACTTGTGTGCCTGTTGCTGATGACAGAAATGTCAGGTTAAACTTGAGCACGTTAATCTGTAGAGATTCCTGAATTTCTTTTCCATTTTCTCTAATGAAGGATTACTGCTGCCTAAGATTGTCATACTGAGATAGGGGAAAGTGAAGCTTGGAAGAGAAGTAAATACTTAGGAATTTTTTTTTTCCTAATTATGCCTTGTGGGAGCAGGCTGGATTGAACTTCCTAAAATCCTTCTGTGTTCTGGTGAACTTTTATTTTTCTAAGTGCAGACAAATCCCCTAACAATAAAACAAAGATTAAAGCACTGGCTTTAAAGTAGGACCACTTAAAATAAGTATTCCACTTTTCCTGCAGTAAAAGTTGCTATTCTGAGTATTTCAGGCCCAGTACAACTTGAAAAGCAGCAAGGATGAACAACACTCAAAGTCTGTAAGGAGAAGTGGTGCATCCTTTTCCTGCATGGAGGAAGAGGCTTCTCTTGAAAGGAGCCATAAGTTCAGTCAAGAGAAACAAGAAGGTTTCCTGATTGAAAGTGCAGCAAGATTCTCTAGAGAAGAAAATACAGAGATTTATTTCATCAGCTCTAATTGACTCAGATCCATGAAATGAGACTTCTAAAATAATTACCTGTTTTAGAAGGTCCCTGTTATATGGATACGGTAGTGTCTAGATGAGTTTTTTGTCAGACCTGAACAACTCTTCTCCTGTGTCTCTTAAATTGCTCACACACAGCTCCACTCCCAGCCCAGCATGGTGGGGGAAGAAGGCAGTAAACCAGTTACTGTGTGGCAAAAGAAGAGCTGCAGAGCTGGGGAAGGGTTTGCAACACAAATCTTATGAGGGAGCTGGGATCCTTTACCCTGGAGAAAAGGAGGCTCAGGGGAGACCTTATGGCTCTCAACAAATGCTTGAAATGAGGCTGTAGTGAGGTGGGGGTCAGTCTTTCCTTCCAGGCAGGACAAGAGCAAATGACCTCAAGTTGCATCCAAGGAGGTTCAGACTGGATATTAGGAAAAATTTATTATCCAAGCACTGATGCAGGCTGCCCAGGGAAGTCAGGGAGTTGCCATTACTGTAGGTGTGTAGATGTGGCACAAAGGGATATGGTTTAGTGGTGAACTTGGTTAATGGTTGAACTCTATGATGTTAAAGAACTTTTTCTATCTAAATGATTCCATGCTTCTCTGAAATTTGCCTGAAGCTTCTGTTGCTGGAAGGCCATGGTCTGGGCACTCCCTCATTGGTCTCTGCCTGAAGGACTCTGGTGCTGCACTATTTCACTGATTCAGCCATCTGTGTACACCTGGATCTTTTTGCATGGCTGAGAATTAAAATTGGTGTTTAAGGTCTTCTGATGTCCATGCCTAGTAACTGAGAATTGCTGTTTGTTCAAAGTACCTTTGTTAATTGTGCCTCCATCTCTTTCTGTTCAGGTTTTGTAAACATGCATTTTTAGGTTAGACATCCTTCACTACCAAATCTACTCGTTAAAGAAAACTTTTCTGCCTCTGGTTTTTATGTCTGACTACCCTGACTTAACCACAGATGCAGGTTTCCCTGAAAGAACATATTTTTCGGGGTAATTGTGACTTTGCTTTTGGCTGCTGACTCTGTGGCAGGGTGTTTAACTAAGGCAGGAAATACATGACTATAGTTGTTGCCTGTCTTGTACCTTGTTTGTTACTGGCAAGCTCTCAGACAAATGAAATGTTCAGAGCAGTGCGTTTCTCCCAGTGTTCATTGGCAAATCAGGGTTTATCAGGTAATATTTGGGTGCCTTTAGACAGAAATCTGTCTCTGTTGAGCTAAAAGTAAGCTAAAACTAACTGTATTATTAACAAAGTTAATATTTTATGTAAAAAACTTCTTAAGTAATACTCAAACTGATGGAAATCAAGCATTTATTGAAAGGGGACCCAGACTTTTCATGTTCAACTATGCCTAATCTAAGCACAATGAAATAAAACAATATTATCTAAATTCAAGGGGACAAATTATATTGGGTTTTTTTTCATAATTTAGCACAATGATAGTGCCTCCTCAACATTGTCCCTCAGAGAGGGATGTCTGCAGGACTTTCTGGCAATGCATTAAGAAGTATGCTGCTGCTTTTTTCTTTTCTTACATTTACCAATTATTATTTTCTTTTCTTATGTTTATCATCAACCATAGCTAACTTGAGCAGAGGGCATTTCCCAATGACCTGATGACTGACTGGTTTTAATGACCCTCAGCTTTTCTCTGGGTCATTAACTCTCCTTAGGTAGTTATTAATCCCCAGGAAACATCCTGGGTTTCAACATTCAGTGTTTAAAGACAAGACAGTCTCTTCCAGATATTTTTCCTACAAAGCATCCAAAACATATATTCAACTACTTTTTTTTTCCATTCCAGATGTTCCAGTGTTTTTCAGTCTCCAGGAAGAATCTTCTCTTATCTTAGTGATTTATTTTGGTCCTATGTTGCCCTGGTATGCAGCTAGTGTACGTCTGTGAATTGAGGGTTTCCACACCCCCTGGTCTTGGGGCTTTTACTCTCATTTCATTAAATGAACTGCAAACATCTGCACACAACATAATGATGGTTGTGCTTTGAAACATATAATTTATTGACCTATTTCTTGCTTTCTGTCCTTTACAGTCACTGTGCTGTACTGATGCCCAGAACAACAGCCTCTTGCAGAGGATGGAGGGTTGATGCTGTAACAGGCACAAACCCATCCATTAACTATCAGAGCCAGAGATGAGGAACCCTGGATGGGTTGAATGGATGGTGTCTCAAAGCACCAAAAATTCTTTGATTCTACTCTTGAGTGCTTTTATTTCCTTTAATAGAGGACTGCTTACCAGGATGGTTCTTTGAAAAAATTAACAGGATGATGAAAAAGCATCTGTTGTAAGGCACAGCTGAGTCCCAGAGAAGGCCCATTGCAGGTGCTGCTTTGGGAGGTGCAGCTGTACATTGGTGCACCAAACACCTGACTTGGCAGTGCTGGGGATCCTGACACTGGGGACACTGCTGGACACTGCTGGGAAACCTCAGCCCTTGGTGCTGTCTGTGAACAAGCTCTTCCCTTAGTGTTGAATATTTTGGAATCTGCAACATCTGATATGAAATGGTTTGTTGTTAATGGTAAATCTCTGTACAGGCTGATCTCTTGGTTTTACAAACAGCTTGCAAGACAAAGTTCTTTCCTCCAAACATAGAACTTCTTGAAACATTTCTGGGCTGAAAAGCACCAAATTATGTCATGTTGCCTGTGTTACAGTAAACCCTCTGGAAAGCAGAAGCACAGCTGTGATGCCTGTGAAAGTCCCCAGTAAAACTGTTCTCTGCGATGCACCTCTGTCTCTTGGTGTGTCTCTGTCTGCACCCAGGACCTTGAAAGGGCAGAATGGCTAAACTTTCCCAAAATGCACAGAAATGCTGTGGCAGAAGAGTAGAACTCAGGAAGTGAAAAATCATCCCAGATTTGTTCAATAGGGATCACAGAGTTTGTTGTGGTAAATCCCCCATTTCTGTCACTGGACAAGGTGTTGCAGGTGGGATCAGGCCCTGTGTAAGAAGCTCCTTCCTTTTTATTTGTAGGAAATTATTTTAATTCTTTTCTACAAACCAGGGCTGAATGACTTTGTAGTGTATGCCTTTTTTTTTTTTTTTTAATTTTTTACTACATATTCAAATAATGGTTTTGTGTGTTCAGACACCTATTTTTTATTTTACTCAGGGTTCTTTCAGGAAGCAAAATTTACAGCATCTTTCCTAGATCGAGCTCCTCTGTGCTCATTTTGTGAGGAAGACAAATCCTACCTCCTGTAAAGAAAGAGCTTTCCATTGAACCTACTTCCACTTTAAAAGTTCTGCCTATAAAATAAGCCCACGAACAGTTTCTCAGCCCTAAATGTAATTATAAATATATATGTTGCAAAATAATTCTCCTTACCAAGAACAACTTTTAAAAATTATTTCCAGTTGAAATGCTCAACTTTAATATATTTTATTTCTAAAAATGAGGAGGTTTTTTTTCTTTTGATGTTGTATCTATAATAAGATGTAGCTGCCAATTTAAAATTGAGTTGGTTTTCATTATTTTTTCTGCAGTCACGCACAGGTCCTGATGCTGGAGTCTCGCTGAAAGCAGAACGTATGAAACAAGATTGCCACCTCCTGGTTGGAAACTGAGCTGAAATGGATGGATTGCAACATATTTAAACCGATTTTATATGACAATATTAATGCCTGCTTTTCTGGCTCTTTGCTAGCTAGCTGCATGCCTGGTCAACGACTGTGATGAGCTAGGATCCCTGGGAGAGGGTATCACACAGGGAAGCCACCACAGTCATGTTTGCTACCTTTAGTCAGCTCTGTGGCCCTTTTAAAGCCCCAGAGCCCAGGGGGGCATACATAATGAAAAATTTAGAGATAGCTGTGGGAAATCCAACCAGTTAGAGCTGTCTTTTCTGCATTAAAAAGGAAAAATAACTGTAGTGCCTCAAATATTCCTGTAGTGATAAGACAAGGCAAATATTTAAATATTAGAGCTCTTTAAACTATCTCTTGGAAAAAAACGGTGGTGGGCAATGTAGATATTTGCCAAAGTAACACTTTGTTTTTAGAATTTTGTCATAATTCCCCAATTTGACATCTGGAAATGAAGCTAACAAATAATAACAATATTTTATACTAACAATTATTAGCAATGAGAACTGTGATAATATCATTCAATATATGGTGGTATGGGTAAACATTTGCAGTCCTATTCAGCTCTAAACCAAGGGTGATGTCCTTAACAAGTAGGAAGTGCAATATCAAAACTAAATCACTTCACTGATCTGGTATTTTTCTAGTGGAACAAGCAACCTTACATTTACATTCCTACTGCACAGACTACTTTTAAAGACATATATTTAACTGTTGGCATAAGTCAGTCTAAAGGAAGAGAAGCTATAGACCTTAAGACACAATATTTTATAAAGAAACTATATCCCTAATGATTTTAAAGGGAGTATTTTTCAAAACTGTCAGGCTGGGACCACTGTGGGTGGAGAGCCTTGCTGCAGGTCCCCTCTCTTGGCAGGTGCCCTTGCCTTGGCCCCATGCAAGGGTGGCAGTGCCAGTCCTCTCCCCAGCTGCCCAGATATGTGTGTGCTCTTTCTTAGCTACTGCTTCTCCCTGTGACTGATGTCTCCCTCTGGACACTAATAACAGGGACAGGCAACACTTTTGGTTCTTTGCGCTGTTTTCATTAAAACATAACTTGTCTTCTTGCCCTGTCATCTCAAAGGGCCACATTTACTGTCAGCTGTTTTCTGCCATACAAATGGCATCTGAAATGGCACTTTTGCTAGAACATCATAATTAAAAATTATTTATGAAGGCTGAAGTTACTTCCTTGACCTTTTCTCAACTGTGAGGGAAGAACAGACAGACTGTATGGAAGTTGTATAGACATACATCCAAAGTAAGGATAAACCCACTTATCCAAAGTGTATGAGCAGTGGTTAAATGCTTTATCATCCAAACAAAACTAGGTAAATTCCATTTACCTTAATCACCCTCTAAATATGTTAGTGTGATGTATTTTACCTCATGCATTTAATTTGAACAAGTAAAGTTATGATATATGGCTGTAGATTACAATACCTCTTTTCAGGTTAACTAAGCTTGTCTCTACTCCTACAGCCTACTGAAATTCTCTTATATTGTTATATGGCCAAAAGGAAAAGCTGCAAAAGAAAACTTACCCATGAGACAAAACTTTCCAGTGTGCATTTTGTTAATGGAGTCCAGAAAATGGATGTAGAAATAATACTGAGGGTGTAAAATACTTATTATTGATGATTGCTGAAATAGAGATTAAAAAGTTTCCTAAGATTTTGAAAACTGGGCCCTTCCAGTGCCCATAGGTGTGACTTTGTTTTTGTCCAGCATTTTTTCTGGAAACTAAAATACCCTCCTGCAGTGCACACAATGTGTGAGGTGCCAGGTAATGCACTGTCTGAAAGAACCCTTGTTGTTGAGGAGACTGAGCATAATACTTTTAAAATGTGTTTGAGCTGCTGGATGTTGGAGGCTGCGAGTGCCCTTGGGTAGTTTGTGTGACAGGAACATCCAGACATGGTGTGGCTGCAGGTCTCAGTTGCAGGGTTAACCTCCCACTCACTCACTGGGTACAGCTGGCTGTGTGCAGCTACAGCAGGACAAGGCTCACATGCCCTGTTTCCTTCCCCAGCCTGGGTAAATAGCTGAAGGGGAGATATGTGATGTTATTTATCTGCTGGGAGTTGGACTGAACGGACTGACTCACTTAGCAGAGGTCATTACTTGGAGATTTGCAGCTGTCTCAGTCACATTGCTGGGAGGAAGACTTTAGACCCTCAGCCATGAAGCACTTGCAAAGTAATGCATTAACTCCTATTAAATTCAGCACTTGTTCTTCCTTTTTCAGGGTTTGCTTGGTCAAACAGCAAAATGAAAGTGTATGCCTGGAGACAGAGCTATAGCACTAAGCATTACTACTGAAAATTTGAGGAGAGCTGCCAGCTAATTAACACATCCAAGCAGCTAAGCTTTCCTGCTGAGTTACAGCTGCCAAGGGACTATTCAAGGAGCTGGTTGGGAGCACAGTGGTGCTCTGTGCCTTTTTCTGAACTTTTGATATGTGAGCAAGTGACAAACTGGAAGAAGAAAAACATTCAAATAAATACTTTTAAAGGACCTCAGGAATTACTCATAAGTACACATTCCTGTGAATAGTAATATATGATTTTTTAAAAAAATATCCTGCTTGGAAACATTGAAAATATGCTTAATACAGAAGGGTTGATTTAGGAGGGATTTTCATCTCTCATATTTATGATTGTGACACCATCTAAGAGTCAGATTTACCCCATCTCCTATTTCACCACCTGATTTCAGATTTTCAAAAGTAGTCAAACTGCTAAGTGTATTTGAAAACATAACTCTAAAGCGCTCTTGGTCATTTGGAAACCCAGTGCATAATTTACTCTCTGAGCAAGGCTGGAATTTGTCCTGTGGGAAAGCTGGGACACACATGTGAATGGGCTTTTCTTTTCTGTGACACACAAATGAGATATGAATTGTGGCCTTCATAAGGCTTTGCAAGAGGTTGTGCACCTCTTCTGCCCTGTGCACTGGGTACCTGTCAGACCTGCCCTGGCATCCCTGCCTCTCCTTTCCATGTCTCACATATGGCAGTGTCTGCCATTAGCTCTATTTTCTGTCTAGACCACTTAAAACTGTTCATGATGTACATGACCTTTACATCAGGGAAAAGACCCCAAGGGGAGTGGGCTCTGGCCATTCATTTGGTCTTCACTTTGACAGAGCAGTACCACAGCTGTTCCTTATTTTGGCTTTACTTTGTTTTTTCTTTGCTTTTCCTCTCAGTGGGCTGGTGCTGGATACAGACCATGCCAGATCCTGGCTGCACCCACTGCATCCATCAGCCCATGGACAGACAAGCTGGATGGGTCTTCAGAAAAAGTAACACACCGAGAGTGCTGGAGAAAACAGCACAGGCACACAGCAGGATCTGCTGCTTTCCTTTGCTATTGAAACAAAATCAGCTTTTCTTTCCACCTTTCTCTTGGTAATCGCCCTGGTGAACCACTGGCTTGCTGGCCAAACCAATGCTGGAGATGAGAGCAGGTTTCAGTGTGTTTTCCTGTACCATCAGTCCTGCTGCAGGCTTCTGTGAGAAACCCTTGGGCTGGCACATCCACCCTCCCTCAAAGTGTGTTGTCTTCAGCAGAAAGCACTGGACATTGTGTCCTAAGCTATTATCTCTTCAGGTTAAGAAAAATCAGGCTCTAACTTCAATTCCCATCATTTTCACTTTTTTTTTTCTCAATCAAGATCAGCAAACCTACTACATGGGCTATTATTTTAGGTTTTAGTAATTAGTAAGTAAATAGATACAATAAAATAAGTACCATATATTATTACTATTTTGCAGCTCAGATTCTCTATCTAAACATTTAGGAATGTCAGGCTTAAGGTGCAAATTTGTTGTTTCTTCCTCCCCCCATGCTGGATCTTTCAGTTTATGAAATTTTATCATCATTCAGAGCAATATAAATATAAAGTGATTTACATGCTGCATTTTGTGGATTTAATTTCTTACGGAAAAATTTCTTTCCTGCTTAACATGACAAAACATGTCAAGTTAAACCCCAGAAGAGCTCTTAAAGAAGGCTTAAAAAGATAATATTGCTTTTACAGACAGACATCTGCAACTACAGTAGAAAATACTGATGAGCTTTAAATTGACTGGTGGACTCCTAGTGCCACCTAGTGAATAGCAAAGAATTAACCACCTTACACAACCTTCTACTAAATTAATTTATTTTTTACAAATATATCCTAAAGTTTGAAAGAGTAGCTCTGAGAATAAATATACTTTCACTGGATTTCAAGCTTGAAATACTTGGACATTAAATACAGGTTGTATTTAGCCTTGTGGAAAGACTTGTCTACTTGATAAAGTATTGCCACAGGGTGATATATATCATGTAATGGACTTTTTTTCCCAGATATGCTGTTTCCCAGAAAGTCTGTGCAAGTTATTTTTTTTGTGGCCTCTTGAAAATTTTCCCATTCTGTGTCTGTGTAAACTTGTTTTATGCTCAATCCTGATAACAGAGGTAGCTTGCACATTTAATGTTGTCCCTAAGCAACATTTTCACTAGTGGGATTTAAAGATATGGCATCAGGAAATCAAGAGCAGATAAGCTATTTTTCTGTTTATTTGGTTGGGTGGGTTTATTTTGGAGGTTTTGTTGTTTGTGTTGGGGTTTGTTGTTGTTGTTTTTGTTGAGGGGTTTTGTTGTAGTGCAGGTTTGGTTGTTTCTCTGGAATTTTTTTTTGAAAAGGGAACTCTCAGATGTCAGATTTTAATTTGCGGTATCAATCCATATTTTGTGTCTGTCATTCCCATGGTGACTGCTTTCTACTTTGTGTAAATTTTCAGAGAGATATGTGCTGTAATATTTGGTCTTACACACAGAGAAGACATAGGTAGGATACTTAGTGTTTTGCTGCTCTTATATATCACAACTTGGGTGAATGCAAACAGGTTTTAAAAGGTATTTGCTTTAACATATGCAAAGAAAAAAAAGGAGCAATTCAAGTAGCATGGAAGGAAAAGCAAGAAAAAAGATTGCTTCCTTGTATTTGGCAGAAGTATTTTCTGTACTTTTTCACTTCCATTTAAGCCATCTGAAACACACTAAATTCTTACTGGAAACAAGAACATTTACCATCAATAACCTTGATGTGTCACAGTGTTTGTTTCCTGCTTTGAGCTATTTGTCTTTTGCAAGAGAGATTCTTAAGATTTTTTTCTTTTTTGTAGTTTTCATCCACTTGTTTGAATTACTTGGGAAAAATAGTCTGTATTTCATTCCTGCAGCCTTTGTTTATTTTGGTAATAATTGCTGTAATTTCCCTTCTTATACTGTTATCCATATACCAGGAGTTCTCTGCCTGTAGCAGATTGCAAATAAAAGCTCCCTTGTGGCTCCCTTGTATCTCACAGTTGTGGGATAGCTCAGATTTATTGTATATTATTTTTGGCTTTTTCCCCCTCCTCTGCTCCGAATAGATCCCTTTGGTTAATTCTACTGGGATGTAAAGGTTTGTGATTGCTCTGCTTGGCAGTTCTTTCTCAGCCAGAACAAATGGAGCAGACCCTGTCCCCAAGTGCCTCAAAAAGCACCTCCAGGTTGGATGAACCCTTTTTTGAATGGGGCCATGGCAAATTGTTGTAGAAAGGAAATGCAATTAGGGGAACATCATCCCGGACTCTTAGATATGAGTCTTCAGGAAAACCAACCAACAACAGATGTACAGTCTATTGCTGACCTCCAAGGTCAAAAAATGGCACATTAAGAAGAAAAATGCTTTGGTGACTAATGGAACCCTTGCAGTAACATCCTTTCCCAGCCCTGGAGAGTGGCCATTTCAGCTTCGTCAGAAAACTGACTCTGAATTGTATCACAGCCCTGATAACTAACTCTTTCAAAGCAGAAACAAATTCTAGAGCATTCAAAAGCATCTCTGATCTTTTATTTTTATCCAAACTGTCATGAAAAGAGTGTGTGCACTCTGGGCATGCTATGAATAAGGATGCAATAAGTGCGCTGGAAGGTACCTTTTTTCAAGGAGGCCATTCTATTTAAGGCACTGAATCAAACTCCTATGAAGTTAAATTTCAGTTATAAAACTAAAAAGTGAGAATTTAGAGTTTAGGTGGCTTGTTGTTTCTTTAATAACTCCCTTGTGAATAATGTGCCTTTGTTTTAATATCAGTCTTTCATGGCATAATCATGTAACGCTGACTAGGCTTACCTACTAATATATTTGATGATACTGATCATCATGCAATTTTTCCTCTTTAATGTGTATATTTTTAAGGTGCAATAGGAAGACAGTGGGTTCAGATTCTTAAGTTTTTTGAGAGTTTCAAAACGAATGTAGCATTTTTCTTTAATATTTTGGCAATGCTTTGCTAAAATCTGAGGTTCTTATCCCCCGACAATGCCAGAAAAAAGCAAAGTAGAAGATGGTGAGGATCCCAGGCTGGGGAAAGGTTCTGGCACTCAATGTTTATACACACAGCTGGAGGCAGCTCCAATGGGATGGAGAGAGATACCTTTCAAGCCTGTTCTTCCTGAGAGCCAGCACAGGCCTTGGCATGGGATCTCTTTTGCAGAGACACTCAGAGACACTCAGAGAGGCTGTATTTGTTTGTCTGCATAGTCAGAAAAAGGACATTTGCTTATCCACTGGACATGAGTCAAACCAACGGTTTTCCAGGGGTTGTTGGATTAATGACAGTTTCCCAGAGCTGGGGAGAGAACCTTGTGTTATATCCCTGTTCCTAAATGCCCCTTGCATGCTCCCATTCCTAAACTCTCAACCATCAAGAACAGTGGTGTTTGAGCAGCTTCTCATCATCACTGCATAGAGACCTTGTTCAGCAAATACAAGCCCCTTCATGATTCCCTCACCCAAAGTGGTGGCACTTTTTTCTTTCCCTGCTTGCTGCTCTGGGTGCACCCTGAAGGAACAGGTTCACTCACCAGAGCAGCAGCTTGGCTTTTAACATCAGCCCTGCAATAAGTCCACTTCACACCAATATAACTAAATCAATCAATTCATAAATGAAATTAAGTTAATGTGTTTGAAGTGCTGTGCTTTGTTTTGCTACTTTTGATGCTACCAGTAGTTTCAGAGGTACTTAAGCTTTCTGTGTACTTTGTGAGCTTCTGTTTAGCTGTGTGAGGGCTGTCTTTTTGGAAGACAAAGGAAAGAGGCTGTCATTAAGATTTCAAGGCCATTTAATTTTTGCCCTTGCCAGCTGAGATAGCTATTTTTAGTCTTTAACAACTGTAGTCAAATGGCAACTAGGGACTGAAATAATTTTTACTGTGAGCAATATACTGAGGGTCGTGTATATTCATCACTCGTTTCAGGCCACTGAAACCAGTTTGTAGGCAGTTTGCTTCAGAGGGTCAAAATCAGAAGCCTAGACTTTTAAATTCAATGCAGATGGATATAGATATTAAAGATGCATAGCCACAAACAATAACTGAGTAGTGCTGATGAGACTCCAGGGAAAATTCATCTTGCTTCCTTAACTTTGACTTGTGTGCCAGCTAGAGCCAAGATTTCTGTGTATCTTTCTTCTTTACATGCACTCTGTGTTTCTATTCTGAGTGAAGGAACAGGATTATATTTTTATAGTACTGCTTTTGTTTGCCCCACTGAAGCTGGTGCTAATGGTGGAAGCATGTAAAGAAGTTTAGTCTGACTTCCCTGAGCTGCTCTTATCAAGCAATGCTTCTGCTTTGGCATCCAGCAAGTGCCTTGATACACAGCTTTCTTAATAATTCTCAGTGACTCTTGCTCTCAAGAGATATTCCTGCAGGACCAGGATTTGCAGAGAGATGCTGGGAACATCAGCCACTGGCTGACACTGTTATCCTGTGGATGCATGTGTGTGCATGCCTACACTAGCTGGTGGCTGAAAGACAATTCCTTTTCAACTGCTAGATGGCATTGTGTCTTAGGGCAGAAAATTCTGCACAGCTCTATGCTCAGTTTTATCGGCATATATTTTCACTTTGTTTTAGCAGCTGGTTTTGTTGTTTTTGCTATTGGTCTGGGGGTTTTTTTGTTGTTTTTTTTTTCCAAAGTGGAACATGTTTTTGTATTCTGATGCAAAATACCTATTCAGTTAAAGATGTGTTATTACCATGGTTCACAATATGAGGGAAGCCATATCTCAATGCTTTATTTATAGTCATTACTTTCTGAAGGTAACTTTCAGCCTTAGGCTTGAAATGTGGCCATGTAATGATGTGCCGATGGGCAGAATTGTGCTTTTGGAAAGTTTTCATTCTGTTGCAGAACTATTAAAAAAGAATAACTGTCTGAGAAGTTTACTGGGTGAAAAAGGTGACTTGGGTACTTGAACATGTACCTTCAGATTGAAGCCATCCATTCACACATCTCAAATGATTTGGCAGGCTAATATAGAAATGCATCTATCTAGCTCAAATCTAACCTTGCTTCATTCAGGGCTGGAGTGGGGAGAGAAAGGAAAAGTTCCACAAGGAGTAAAGCAGAAAATTTATGGCTTCAGCTGACAGAGGCTTGGCACAATGGGCTGACTTCAAAGTGTACTAATACTCTGCAGAGATCAGTAAACATGATTAATATATAGCCTGTGGAATATTATTTTCTCTGTGTGTGAAGTTATATAAAAACAAAAACAGCTTTTATATTTAATGTGTAATGTGTTCCATACGAGAGAATGTGTATTAATATGTTCCTATTAAGGGACAGATTGGGGACAAAGTGCACATGCTGAGTAGTAACTTACTCTGCAAATAGTACAACAGTCTTCTGACGAGAAAATAATTAGCATATGAATTTAAATCTCCCATATCATTATGTTCAGAAAACCAGCAACACTTTTCTCCAAATTTTCTCCTCTATGGTCTCCTATTGCTCTCCTATACTGATTTTCTGTGTATTTTCTCTGGGTCTCCTATTGGTCCCCTTTAACAGGCAGCCTGGGGATAACCATGTAGCTCTGATACTAATTTTTATTCTGTGGTGGGTCTGCTGTGTCTATGTGGTCTGTGCTACTCATGCTGGTGTGGCTTTACTGGAAATTCTTTCCCAGAACCCACTCTTCCTTTGTGCATCTTTTTTTAGCTTAATGGGTGATACATCTTCTCATCAGCGGATGCTATGAGCCTAGAGTGTGCCAGAGTAGTGCACTGGTGGGTCTTGTGTCTCACATGGTAATCATGTTCTGATTCAGGTGTCCTGAGTCATCTCTTCACCTTCCTTAGCTCTCTTTAAATGTCAAACTTCATGTGTTCTCTGAATTTGTATTTTGTAGACTTAGAAAGGTCTTTGTAGAGCAGTTAAACTTTATACTTTCTCCTATCTAGCTAAGGGTATAATCTGTTCTGTTATCATTGGTCTTTCATCTGATACAGAAATTTGGTGTCTGTAAATGGCCATGTCATTTCCCTGCAATTCTCTTGCCTCCTTTTAAAATTGTGGGGACAGGGGGGAGAATGTGTGTTTAATGTGTTTGCTTTCTTCTACCATTTCTCCTTGAAATTATTTGTACCGAAGCTATATGCTGTTAAATTGTAAAATTTCCCTGTTTCTCCTCCTTTCCTCTGCAGCTGCTAACAGTTGGCAGCCATCTGTACCTTAAAAGGAGAATTTTTGATGGTGTTTGTGATTTTCTGCTGGCATCAAGGCTGGCTCTGCCTGCAGCCCCACTTGGGTCTGCTGGGCTTTGTGCAGCATATGTGTGCTCCCTGTGCCCCAACTCCTGTAATTACTGTGAGCGTGGAGAACACAACCTTTTCCTACTGTTACATAAACTGCCCTGACCAGCCCATGCCAGCTGTCCTTTCATCTACTGGCATTGCCTGCCATGGCCTGCCAGTGAAAGGTGCTGTATTTTTCTTCATTCAACTTTTGTAAAAAGCTGCTATCAAATGTAAGACATTAACTTATGAAAACTAAACACTGAAATACTATAGATCCCAAATTGAAGTCCACAAAATGCTTGTATGCAATGTGCAAAGAATTTCCCAGTTGTGCAGTATGGATTATCCCCTTCTCAAAAAGCAAGGTAAATTTCCATTCTTTCTAATAGGAATGTGGCACAACTAATGTTTATAACAGCAATAAAGAAAAGATCCTTTCCTTTTTGGGACTATTATTTAAAACAAAGCATTTTGAGGTGTAAATCTGCAGCAGGTGTCCAAGAAAATCCCAGCAGGTGGGTTTTTTGATGACTTCAGTCCATTCTTCACTTGTACACTACTCTGACAGGCCAGTTGGCAGGGGTGGCAAGACTGGGATGTGGCCCTTTGTTGTGACATCCTGCCACTGCAGAAGAG
Organism: Hylia prasina; assembly: GCA_013397195.1. Classification (NCBI taxonomy): domain Eukaryota; kingdom Metazoa; phylum Chordata; class Aves; order Passeriformes; family Sylviidae; genus Hylia; species Hylia prasina. The sequence goes on along the minus strand of VYXD01014804.1, from coordinate 1,314,002 downwards.
AAGAACTTCACTCTGAAATTTACCTGTCTGTTCAGAGAAGGGCCGTGGGTACCCTGGATGCTGGAGCTCTCCTATTCTGAGTTTCACACTAACAATAACAAGGGAAGACCTCAAGGACTGAGTTTCTGGAGAAAGACCCTTTTTTATCAGGCTGAAGACTGGAATTTCTGTAGAGCATGGCTTTCTTGCAAGATGGAGAGAAATGACTCAGGGTGTTTCCAACGATGCAGAGCTACCAGGAATTGTGAGGATTTAACTGATGCTGGTGAGGCATTGTGTAGGGATTTTTATTTCTGATCTATGACATGCAAGGATTTGGGTTTGTTAGAGTTGTTTTCATTTTGTTTCAATTACTGAAATTTGTAAGCACAATTTTTAAATGGATTTTTATTGTCCTGTAATATGACCATGGATCAAAAGAATTATACCTATTATACCATGTGCTTGACAGCATGTTTGGACTGGAAATCTGTTTAAGATCCATTCAGAGTGCTAAAATCTTATAAGAGTCAGGTGCTTTACTCAATAGCAGCAGTCAATTAACCCAGAAACTTAATACAAGCAACTTTTTCAATGGGGTTTCCTTGCTTCTTCAAGCATACATTATGCTTTGATAAAACATGCTATGTAATCAAGATCAGCAGAAAGTGAATATATGAGGTTTCTGCTGGGGACAGGTGAGCTCTGGGAGGGAAATAATCATATTCCATCAAAACCAAAGTGATTAGACATACAGTATTAACGTGAGAAATATCTGCTTGCTCAATGGAGCAGTTCCATTTTCAATGGAATTCTTCTTTTGAAGGTGAAATTAAAGGCTCACAGCATTGGATGGAGAGAGATCAGGCAGTGAAGTTTTCCATAATCTGCAGGGATCTTAAAGATTGAAATCCATTCCCCTTTGCCATTTGTTAAACTAATCTTGATTTGAAAAGCCTTCAATGATCCCAGGTTGCAAAGAGTTAAATATTAAGATGTTTTAATTAAGGATTTCAATGCACTGGATTTCACAGTACTCTATCAAAGAGAAATACCACCATAAAATAAATATTTTGGAAGATAATTCTCCTCTGGGAGAGAGACATTTACAGAAATTCCGTACATGAAAATGTCAAATGTTACTCATCTTCTCTGCCGCTTTTTTTCCTTTTTGAAGTATATTTACTTCCACTTGCTAGCTGAGGGTGTCACTGCTTGTTATTTGATATGTGGAACTGGGGCACACAAAAGGATGACTAATCCCATTTACTGGAATTTTACAGTTTTCATCAAGGCCACAGTTTCCATTTCAAGCTTTATAGTAAAAGCAAAACATCAACTGGCAAACTGACTTCTGGTTATTGTTGTAGTAAATTAATATGGATTACTATTAAAGTAAAAAGACTCTTTTTGAAGGTTGTTTCTTGAATTGAAAAGAATGCCACATTTAAATATTTTCTCAGGGACAGTTTATAGTAACAGCATTGACAGTACAGAAAGCTCCCTGTCCTTCACCCAGCAGTAACAGGCAGCATATTGTGTCCTTTTGCAAATACACAGGCTCTCTCTTTCTGTGTCTTACTCTCCCTCTCTCTTTCTCTCCTTCATTTCATGGTTTCAAGACCAATGGTTTGCATCCTGTTATAGCTATGTGATTCTCATAGTTATCAATGAAAAATGCATGCACCCCTTGTAGCTTGAATAATTTTTCCTTACAATTCAGCAGATCTTGAGGAAAAAGAAAACCTCATAGTCACCATCTTAAGCTGTTCCTTGCAAAAGCCTTTTCTTTTTCCAGTTTCTCATGCTTCTATTGCAGTGGTGTTTCTAGAGCCTCAGTGGGGACAGCTATTGTAAGCTGCTCTGAGCTTATAGTGACATGTGACTCACCTTTTTTAAAAAAGAAATCAAATTTTAAGAGCCACCAGTTTGCATTCCAGCACTAAACCCCTTTAAATTACACCACTGTGGTGAATTCTTTATGCATAGATCATACCCGCTGCTACTCCTTCTTCCCCTTTCTGCTCCCATGAGGTCTGAGAGTCCATGTTTTGTTTCCTTTCATCTTGCTCTCTCCATATTACACCTACTGTGTGCCACTTTCTGGCCTCCTTTGTAGTGGGTTGCTGCAAAGGAGCACAGCCTTTGGAATAACAAGGCAAACAAAAAGAGATTAGATTTATATAGAAATACAATTGGGGTTGACTCATTCTTTTCTTTATTGAAAATCTTACAGTACATGGTATTTTCTTAACCCCCAGCTGCTGCGTGTTTGTCTGCCTAAAGACTTCACCTGGGTGAAGCTGGAGGATTTGACTAAATAAACTAAGGGTTAGTACAAGTTTGGAAACTTCATGGGTTTTAAACCAAATAGGTTTGGATTGATCAGTCCTGAATATATGACATCTTTTTTTTTTAATTGCTCAGTGGATTTTTCCCCTCTTTTCCTCTGGAAACTGGATCTCCATAGCAAAGTCTCCTTTCTGTGATGTTAAGCACAATTTATTTTTGGAAATGGTAAAGTGCCCTTTCTGATGTAATCAAATAAAGAAACTACCATCACAAAAAGAATAGCAGAAATCCTTGGAAATAAATGAAAAACTGGGCTAATCTGCATTGGAAAGATCTCTGTTGTAAAGTACTCCTACTCGTGAAGACTTAGGTCCTCTTTTGTTGGCAGCACTGGGACAATTTTCAGTGTCTTGAGACCAAATGCAGGTTTTGGCCTCGTGCTGGTACCATGCTGGGACCAGAGAGATGAATTGTGCAGGCTGTCTTGCTTTGGAGATGGGAAACGTGGGATGTCCCCCTGTCAGGTACACCAGGTACAGCCTGTGTGTGTGGGTGGCAGGTCCCACCACACTGCCAGCTGCCCCATCTCTCAGGGTTGAGAGCTTGGCAACTGCATCACCCAGGTGTGTTTTGCTCTGGGCTGAGTCAGTGCCAGCCAACCCTGGTGGCTTTGGGCACAAGGGTCAGTCTCCTGTGAGTACAGCCAAGCTCACCTGACTAATGCTTTGATACTTGTAATGACTCCCACGTAATACAATTTCCTCTCCCGCATGATCTTGTGTTCAAAATAAAGGTGAACCCTCATCTGGTTTAAATCATCATGGCTGTGCTGATTTCATGTTTGCATATATAACTAATGAGCTGGAAATTTACAGCTAGCACTGTTATACAAGTGGGTGGAGACTCATGGTACAAGGGTCATCAGTGACAATGTGAGTAAGGATGTTGAGACATTTTGGAGTTGCTTCTTGTGATGTCAGTAGTTGAGATTTTGGAAAGTCACCCTGCTGTACTTTTTGTGGGGGCTTAACAGCTCTGTTTTCTGTTAGATTTCAGCTTTTTGTAATAAACTGTCTCTACTCCTACACCATTCTTGCACAAGCTGTGCATCAACGTAGCTCTGCTAATGAACAGAACGTGGCCATCCCCAGATCCCAGTGAAACTTTCTTGCTTGTGAAACTTTCATTTGCTTAAACGGCAGCCAGCCTTGAAGCCTTCCTTTTCTCTGGTGAGACACAACAGAGCCACTCTTGTGACAGTGTCTTGAGAGTGGCCTCAGAAATTGCTGCTGATGCCAGTGTAACTCCTTTGTGTGTTAAACATTGAGGGAGCCCCCCAAGAAACTGGGAGCCCTGCCATGACAGTAGGTTGTCAGCAGCTGAACTGCTCTCTGGAAGAGTAAACTGTTTTCACATCTTCTGCTAGTATTCTCTAATGAACTTCGAGGGTTTTTTCCCTTCTTTTCTTGCCTGATCAGCTGAACCTGTGTACTGCAGATACTATTGTCCCTTAAAAACTTAGTATTAACACAAATGTATCTCTTAGCATATAGAAATATTTTTAGACAGTATTTCAAACAGATTAAGTGTTAATCTTAAGTGTAGCAAAAATAACTACTTCTAGTTTTATTTTATTTTTATGTCTGTGAAATGCTAAGATACTATAACTACCCTACACTTTAACACCATTTTATAGAGGAAAACAAATGTGACCAGATTAATGCTACAACAATGGATTTGTTTTCTTAGAGAAAGCTGAACTGTAAGGTATCTGTAGCACCACTCTACATGTATTTGAACATCGAAAGTCTGCCAGGAATAAGTGCTCCAAAACTGATCTGTGTTGATTCACATCTGTCCCCTACACACTCTCCCTTTCTGGAGCAGCTTTTCCTCTCCTCCTAGATTTTCCAGAAGGTGTCACTGTAAGGCAGTTATGGTCAAAAGTCTGTAAATTTAAAATTAAATGAGTGAGAAGTGCTTAATGTCTCTAATTTTCTTGCAATGACTATTTAACTCCTAATAAATCAACAAGAAGAGTTTAAAGCATTAGAATAAGAACAAGAATTGGGAGTATCAAAGTTTCTTCATAGTTTGAATTTACAGTCTGTTTGAAAACATGTCATCACAAACAAAATTCAGCTGCTCAGGCCATTAGTTCAATAGTTGAGAGTGCAAATCTACCAAAATGACTGAGCAGTTTTAAAGCCTGCTCTTTTAATACTCATATTATGTGTGCACACAGGGGTGCATCTGAGAAGCACACGTGCCCACCAGTGGATGCAACTTCATAAGGAAAAGCTGGAAACAAAAATATCTGTTTTTCCAGGTATTCAGTGAGATGTGTTTTTCTTGCAGATTTCAGCTTCCACTGATTTTGGGGGCTCAGCACAACACGCTGGGGGCCCTTACAGAATGAGTGGGTGAAACAGATTTGGAAATGATGCTGTTGTGGGTAGAAGGATAGGAGGGTGGCACTACAAGAGTAGATGAGCATGAGGGCCCCAGCCATCTGAACGTGATACATGTATTGAAATGGAATTCAAAGGCTCAGGCTTGGGAAGAATAAGCCAAAAGTTTGTCTGTAGGCTACACGTGAAGAGATGAGAAGAAGGCTCAAGTCACACTGGAATCTACTGGACTCCTGATATAATCTGCCATGAAAAGTAAGTTTTGTCAAGGGGAAGACTTTCCAGTGAAGTTGGAGGAGCTTTAGCACCTCTGACCTGAGGCTGGCTGAGCACTCACCTGGAATGTTGCACTGAGCTCTAGTCCTTTGCCTTGGGAGGTGGTGAGTGTGGGCTGAAATGGAAAGAACACTGGCATGCCTGGGAAGCCAAATGTAGCATGCAAGAAACACAGCCTAGGGTGCAGGAAAGTGGCTGCACAGACTAGTTGGGGAATAGTGGTCATTTGAACTGCAAAGCAGGGAAATAAATAGATTTTGTGGACAGCAATCTTTGATTACTATAAAATTAACTATAGATTATTTGATCTCCATAATTATAACTCAAGACTAAAGTTAACAGTTCTGGAGTTGCCTGTGTCCTTCCTGTTTCCTCACAAGACAATAACATGCAAATGTTGGATCATTCATTCCTCTTCCTCCCGGCAAGGGGGTGGGTGCAGCCCACAAGTGATGCTATGTGACCTATCATCTGTTTCATGCCATCCAAAGCATGAACCTCTGCGGACTGTTCTTGGGAAGGAGGAAGAGGAGAGTAGCCTTTCTGTACAAGCCCTGCACAGATTTTGGTGCTGTGCTGGTTAACAGCATGGAGTCGCCTTCCTTTTCCTTCTGTCAGTCTCCTTCGCCAGTTGCTCATTTAAAATGCAATCCATGAGATAGGCCAGTCACTTTGTTCTGGTCTTAGCAGTTTCCCTGGAGGAGCTCTGTCTTGTGAAAAAACTCTGTGGTAGGAACAGTTTTGGAGCAGGGGGGGATTGGTGAACTCCTGGGGCTTCACTGAGTGGGAAGGGGATCCCTGCAAAAAAACCCCAATGGATACCATAACAGTCCTGGTTGCACTTTGTACAGACTTGATTTATGGGTCCTTTGGAGTAAAAAGCCGAGCTGAAAGGTGGGCATAAAATCATAATTCTCCTGTGATTTCTGCTTCACCAGGATAGCCATCAGAGTGGATAGAGGAAGGGAGACCAGGAGAGAGGTGGGGAGACAAGGCAAATATTGGAGTTATGTCCCTGAAGGACCCTCCTGGGGCAGAATATCAAGCATTCATTTTTACAGCACATTCTTTAGCAACAAATTTTCTATTTAACCAACGTGTTGACAAATAAATCCTGATTTGAATTTGTACGTTGCTTTGATTCTTCAGGCAACTCTTGGATACACAGCCAGATTCTTAATATAGAAGCAACTGGAAGTAGGTCATTTCCGCCCTTCAAATACCATTAAAAAGTTTCTCTCTGTTATGGAAGAGACGGAAAAGTTTTCCCCGTCTTTTCATCTTCCTATGTTTCTGCTGTGCAAAGCAGCCTATGAAAATAAATTGGCATAAAATAAAAGTTGTTATTTCCTTTTTCCTTCGATTTTACTCTTCATCAAGACAGTTTTAATGAAATCCATCTATTTAGTTTGTGGGATTCTAGTAATGTACCTTCTCATTATACCATAAATAATGGCGAAGTAAGAATCTTATGACTATTACTTTTAAATCAAAGTTATGGGTTTCCTAATGGGTTCCATAATAGAGATTTCAAAGTTTACAGTAGTTTAACCATACACAAACATTGTATCCTCCCCTCCTTTGTTATTCAGCTGCTCTTTATTTTCTTCTGCAGCTTCATATGGTTTAAACATCTGGGTTTTCGGAGCCGTTCCATGCCTGCTCGCCTTGTTAGAGGGTTTGGTGCTGGAGCCTCTGACTGGATGCCAGAATCCTTCCCTTTGTGTCCCTCAGTGACGTACACAAGAACTTTGAGGTGGTGTAAGAACAGAAGGATTCGTGGCTAATAAATACTTCATCTAAATGGGTGAGTGTTCAAGCTGGGCTGTTAGCTTAATTCTAACCATAAGGAGGAATAACCACAGCATACTTAGGGTGGGAGAAGATATCAATCACTGTCACTTTTCAGCAGAGGAAAATGAGCAAAGAGAAGCTGAGGTAGATTTTAGTTTTGGAAACCAGGATGCAAGTTTCTCATCCAGGCTAATTCTCCTCTCGGTTAGTGGTGTTTCTAATGTTTCATTTCAGTGGTAACATTTCTCCTGTTACTAGGTAAAAGAAGATGATTAATACATGTATTATGACCAAGGCAGCTTTTTGTGTTGGATCTTAGGAAGATCATATTGGTGCCTGGGTGTGTACAGAGGTTTTCAAAGTAACTGTCTTGACATACCAGAACTGACATACTTCTGCTGTGCTCTGAAGTTTATTCCAAATTATTCAGCCTTGGGAGAAGTCTTGTGAATCTCATCACAAATTAACATGCTGTCATATCAAGCATTCAGTAATTTTATAAACTTGGTCATTTTAACCTTAATTTACATCACCATTTGTAGGCAATATAAAGATTTGCTTTTAAATCATCATGGTATGTTTATCAGGGGGAGTGATTACCTAACAGAACACTTTTTGAAGTGAAAATTATTTATTCCCTTTAGTAAGTTTTGCATTCACTGTTTTACATACAGAGGATGAGCTTCTGGCCCTGTAGATGCCAGGAAAAGTTTTGCCTTTGACTCCAGAATTTCAAGACATCACCTTCAGTCTTCAGTGCAATCCGTCTCCTCATAACCCTCATTTCCCTGACAATCTCCTCAGCACTCACTCCAATGATTAATAAAAATCTCATTGACACTGTCCCTTCCTATTTGGTTTTCAGACACTATGTGCACCCAGGGAAATCTCATTTTTGTCAGCAGCATCAACGCTGTCACTGGCGTGGGGAGAGGGGCAGATGTGACACTGCATCCCTGTCTGCGCCCATTAACAGCAGAGGAAAGAGATCTCCCATAAGTCTTATTGATTTAGAAGGGAGCCTTTTACAATTGCAAACCTTCAGTCTCCTAACTGTAATCACCATAGATGTTATTTCTTGCAGATATCTTTTGCCATGTTGAAGCAGCTGAGTTTTTGTAAAGAAAATGCATTTTTTTCTTCTGGAAAACTGCTGGCATTCAGATGAGTTGCTTCTCTTAAATCTCTCCCTCTGCCCAGTTTGAGAGCCAGCTGAATAACATAATACATAAATGAGAATTGAGAAGGGCTTTTGCTTTATATTTATCCCTAAACATTATTACTCTATTCATGTCTGCTTCAGATTTACACCAGATTAAATTCTGAATAGAAGAAAACTGACACAATCCAGCAGGATCTCCTAATTAAACTTTCAATCAATTGGGTTTTTTTCCCTTTTGATTGTAACTTTTCAAGTTTAGTGGCCTGATCAGTTGGAAATGTTCTGCTTGTATCTTTTGTAAGAACGTGGATGACATTTCTGTGCTTAAATGGTCATATACAGTTTTTCTGTTCACTTCAGTGGAGCTAAGAAAATTTTTTTGCATCAACAGATATACTGTAATATCCATTGCTTGAGGTAGAAGGAAAAGAAACACTCATTGTTTTTTAATTACAACAAAAATAAAGTTTCATCATGTAATTTTTTCCCAATAAAAACATTTTCTAAACAGAATTTTTTAATTAAAAAGTTGTGTTTTTTCACATTTAATTTCAGCCTGGCTGATAAAAATATAGTTGATTTATAGTTTGTTTCTTTTTTTCTCTTTTCCACCGCCATTTCTTAGAATCCTCCTTCTGTTGCAGTTTGTTTTGTCTTCATATTGCTTTCCATTTTTATTTGCTTAGCTGTATCTGTATGTATGCATTTGTTTTTTTCTTTTGATCTTTGTATCTCTCCATTATTGGAAGTCTAAATTCCCTTCCCTCCCCTATCATCTTTCTTGTCCATGCTTCTGCTCCTTTGTACTGAGGAACTGACTGAGACCTCAAACCTGTGTTTAAGATTATAATTTTACTCCTCTCATTTGAAAGACTGAGTTCTTTAGTACCTCCATCTATCATGCAGCTGCTAAGGAAGGAAGGTATTTCACCAGACAGTAGTATCTATAAAATGGAAATGGACAGTGTAAAGCACAATTCCTGAGCTGGTGTTAACAATGTGAGTGTCAGAGGAAGGAAAGACCACCAAACATTGTGCTTGGCCTCAGCTGTGGAGAGACTCAGCATAAGTTGGAACTCCAGTGGACACCTGGGTTGTGGAAATCCAGCAGAAGCCTGGGAGGATATTGAATGGTTTTACTGGGCCTTTCTGAACACGTCTGTGCCTGCAGAAACTGGTAATTTACTTTGGTAACTTCAGAGCTGTAAATAAGCAAGTAAGGTTTCCAGTAGAAGGAAAGTTACAATTTTGGTGCATATGTAGAGGATGGAGAACTAGAAATATAACGCAGTTCCTGAGAACATACCTGATGCAACAGCTCCCAGAAAGGACTGGCAAAAGACAATCTCAGTCTCTTGAGCTGGTGACTGCAGTGTGCACCAGAAGCTCATCTGGTTTGAGTAAATTCCTGTCAGTAGCCTGCCTTCTGCTTAATGGGGTTTGAGGTCAAGAAATTAGACTTCCTCTTGCCTTAGTTCTCTGAAAGTGTTTCTAGTTGTGTGATTTCTGAGGCTCCTAATACATAGTGATCACATAGGATTAATCTTAACACACTGAGGTGTGTGTGTTGAGCAGTCTTTTGAATAATAGCCAGAGATCAGAAACTGGGAGATTTAGATTTCAACTCTAAAGGTTTTTAACAACACTGTACACACAAAAGAGTGCTCTAGTGAACTTGCCTAAGTATCCTGATAAAGTCTGACCCATTTTATCGGTTTGCTTTATATAAGTTATCCAAATATTTTTTGAAGCACAGAGAGAAATTACTTTCCAGCCTCATAAGTTGGTCCATTGCCCTGGGACATTGGAAAGCAAATTTTAAACCTGTGATTATTTCCAATTATTGTCTTGAATTTTAATACAAAGTGAGGAAAAGCAATAGGAGTTTGAGGGTACTCTCAAAACCATTCTATAACCTGGTTGTTCAGACATTTATTCAGGAACTAGATTACACTGATTTAAAACCCCTTAATAAATTGAACCAAAGTCCCTATAGGTTAAAACATTTTTTAATTTTTATTTTTATTTGGCTATTAAGAGAAAACTTTAATAATTTTAAAATGTAGCTTTTGTTTCTCAGATTCTTACTACAGACACTTTGGAGGATGTATTCTCTAAATCAAAATTTTCTTTCAGCCTATGATACCTTTGAAAAGCTTTTTTTTTTTTTTCCTTTAATCCAAAACAGTATTATTATATCTAACAATTCTGTTCTGTTCTGTTTTATTCAAATCAGTTATCAACTTTTCTGATTACCTGCTTAAATAATTCACTTGGTGGACATAATAAGTGAAGCAAAGACTGATTGCTTTGAAAAAAATCCATTCCTTTCTTCTGGTCCATGAAATAGAGGTGGCTAACCAGACAGGGTCTGCTCTTGTTTTTGAAATAGTTCTTGACTGGGAACATTCAGCACCGTGGTTGATGTGTCAATGTGTTTGCCACTGAGGAATAAACATCTCCATGCCTACACTGTAAATAAAACTCTCTCCCTCCCCCAACTATCCAGGTCCCCTCTGGATCTTCCTTGCTGACCAGACACAGAAAAAATGTGTTAGCACTGAGAGATGAAGCTGGTTATGTTAAGGGGAGAATCCAAACCATATACCTAAAAGCTGTCTGGAAACAGATTTCATATATCACTAAACCTGAAAGACTACTTGTCTTTGGATCTCTCCTGTAAGTGACCACCCCTCAAACCTTCCAACTAAATTATTAAAAATATTTTGCAGTATAATCTTGACAGTCTTTCAATTCATTAGTTTTGGAAGCATAAGCTCTCATACAATAATAAGGAAATTGATCTTGGCATCCACATTACTTCTGCCTATTTCACACTGGATCTCTTCAAATACTACTGCCACTAATGCTCTTGTAATTCATCTGAGTTACTATATATCTTTTAATCCTGTTAAGAAGAGAATACTGATTATTTAGTGATTATTAGATTTTTATGGAGCTCATTGGAAAAATTATCTAAATTCTTGTCTGAGGCATTAAACAAAGCCCATAATTGAATTTTGTAACACTGTGGAAAAACTTCTGAAATTCTTTCATAGCGCTGAAATGGATCAGCAGTGAACATCAGTTTCAAATGTGTTTAACTTTGAGTACAAGTATGAAGAAGGATATTATTCTCTGTCACTGTTTCTTATTTTTATCCATGTCACTTCTGAATTAATTTAAAAATTTGGGATTGGATAGATTCTAAAAAAATTATTGTCACTCAGTTGTAATTCTTCTGAGCAAATGGAAGCATCTGCCAATTAAGAGGGATGACAGTATGATTATTCACCTGCTCATAGATGTAGTCCAGTTCTTAGTGCATTCAAAACTTAAACTTTATTTGCACTTTTCTTTCACATACATAAACTTCTTTATTCTTTAATATAGAAACTGATGTATTGTTACTCTCTGAAATCCCATTCCCCCAGTTCCCTAGTGGTTTTTCTACTGAAAAGCCTGTATCCCTCTTCCCCAAGCATCCAGCAAAAGTCAAGACACTTAAGAGGAATGGTAAAAATTTAAGAGGATTTAAAGGTGAACATTTAAGAGGAATGGTGAAAATCTGAAGTGCTGTGGTGAGTGTGTCTCTTGAGAAGATCTGACCAGTCTTGCAGGCAGAATATTTATCTATTTACCTGGTACCAAATGATGAATGAAACCCTGCTTTTAACATTTTTCTTCTAAGAATATTGCAGCACCAAGTAACAGAACAGACCATGACGGTTCATAAATAACTATTTTCAACATTAAAAAAGCTATGGTATTTTCTTTTTACCTGTTTCTTAAATTGGAAAATGTTTCTGGAACACTGAGCCCTCTACTGAACCTGTCTTGTTAGGTAAAAGGGCATTTCAAACTCAGGGTTAAGGCTATTGTTAATGCTTAGCCATTCATCTTCAGCAAAATTATATTAGGCATATCAAAGCAAAAGACTGTTCAAACTAGCAAAAAACATAAAAAAAACCAACTTCACATCCTCCCTCTCTTAGTGCTTTGAAAGAGAAATTTCATAAAGCTGAAAATAATTAAGAGCTAAATCTTTGGGGAAAAAGCTTTTAAACAGTAAAATGTGAATGATAATTGAGAGCTGCTTAGGAATATTTTACCAAACGCTTCACAAACCACAAATGAGAGAGAAGACCATGATGTTTTAAAAAAATACCACCCAAACAAAACAAAACAAAATGGAAACCCTGGCTCAAAGGCAAAGTGGAAACAGATATGAAACAAACAAAATAAACCCAAGAAGAACGAAAATTTATATAAAAATGGAGGAAAGGCAAATTTGAAAGTGGTACATGTCAGAATCATAGAATCATAGAATTGTTTGGGCTGGAAGGGACCTTAAAGAAGGTAGAAATTATTCAACAGTTGTTAAGGGAAAAAAAAATCCACAGAGACAGAACACGTAGAATGTATGAGGTAAGTTTTAAAATATGTTAAGAAAAGTTGCAATTATATTGTTCCATTGCTAAAAGAAAGTGCTATTATTGTCTATAATGACCCACAGAGACAGGACTGCTCTGTAAGTAATCATGTCATCTAGTATTTAAGGACATCAAACACATACCTTTCAAGTTAGATATTTTAAAATAAATTAGTTTGATAAGTCTCACAGTAAACATTTATTCTAACCTAGAAATGGGGAAAATTAACACTGTACTAATATTTTAAAGGAACAAGATGGCAACTGCAATAGGTGGAGGATTTGTGGGAAACTGCTGAAGAACTTCTACATGAAAAACCAAAGGAAGGTCCCAGTGTCAGCATCAATTGACATAGGTTTGCACTAAACAGCTTTTAGTACCTTGGTTTGAATAAATTGAGGTAAGTTTGGTTGTTAATGACACTGAAGTGTTTTTCTCATTTGGCATTGTGGTTAAGACATGAAAGAGGCAATTGATAATATAGCATAGACTAAAACCTCATCATGATAACTCACATTTTAATAATTTCTGGCAGCTGTCAGAGGACAGGTGGTTCTGTCTGATGTATCGATGCAGACTGAAAGAGAATAATTTATTTTTGTAATGAAAGGTTATTCATCAAAATAGGAAAGATTGCAACAATGCAACAGAGGAGATAATGACTGAGGGAAAGTGGTGACAATCCTGTGAGCAGGATCACAGTCCTGAGACATTTAGTTTCTGCTTTTCTGCCTATCTAAAAAATAATTAACTAGTATGGCTAGCAAGTATTGTCATAGTTTGTCCACTGCTGCAATTCAAGGCAAGTTTTTTTTGGGACTTAATTGTGGGAAGTCCTGCAACCTGTGAAAGGATCAGGCTAGATGGTCCCTTACAATCTGTGAAGTTACAAAGGAAGAAAAAACCATCCAAACTAAGAAACCCACAGTGGAAAGGGGAGAGAACTACCCAGGTTTGAAAATACTGCTGCAGATGTCACATCTCACAGAACATTTGGAGAGTTTTAGGCTAATATAATCCATCTCCTTAAAAAATGACACATCTGTTTCCACTTTCTGTTTCTTATATTATCTTTGTAACATCACTGTAGACTCCATCTGGAACTGAAATTCTCTTTAATTTTTTTAACACAGCGTTCCTGATAAAATCTGGCATTGTAATGATTTGAAGGCAAGGATAAGCTTGGAAAATGGAACATTTTCTGTTTCCTGCCCATGTAACTATGGTCCTTCTCTCTCTGCAGGCACACATGGTAAAGACATAAAGAAATATGAATGCATTTACACTGCCTGTATACTGTGGAGTGAAAACCAACACAGTTAGACTAAGAAGATAGATCCTTGCTTTTGTATTGATAATATTGTAGTAATCCTAAAGACAAGCTAAAATGTGTATTTGGAGAAGTGTTTTAAATATTAAAAGGCATGATTCCTAATTTCTTAGTATTAATATTCTTTGTACTGCCCCCTCTTATTATTACTCATGTTTTAAAATCTTCCTTAGCTTTGTAGTCAGTCCAGGCTGCTGGGGATTGTTCTTGCCTTACTGCAGTTTAAAGGAATTTTGTCACTGACTTCAATAAGGGCCAGCTCTACTTTTACTTTTGCTTTGTAGCCTCTTTTAATTTCCTTTACTGTATGCATTAGCCCAGAGGTAATATTCCCAATCCTCTTATGGCAAGATCCTTTTTAAATGTCAGCATTTAACTATATCAGTGGAAGTGTGAATAATATTTATGTGTGTATGTGTGTGTTTTGATGATTAATACTGAGGGGAACTATCAAACTGGATCCTCAAGCTGTTTATCTATGCATTTAACAATGCAAAATATATCTGAAAATCTAAAAACATTTTTGGTATAATATGGAGTAACTTTGGGTGTATCTTGTTGCACTAGGAAGAATGAATAAATGCGATTACTGGAAAACCTGTTTAGTCTCATCTTATATTTCCCCTAGAGGTCCCAGTACAAAGTCTCCTGGAGTCAATGAAGGCTTGGAGTGCGAGCATTCCTCCAGTGCCTTTGATTTAGCAATAACAATGACTTATTAATCTTCAGTTGCTAGACGAGAGTGGATCTCTTTCCAGGAAAAAAATGAAATATTTTGCTCGGGGAAAAGGAGGAAAAGAAAAGCAATTAAAACAAAAAAAGTATTATATTTTTGAGCAATAAATCCATTGTATCCCCTTTAAACTGAGAGGGAGATAATCAACTTAGTAGTCTCTCTGTGTCTTTTTCCTGGTTGACTAGTCAGGCACTTAAAATTTTTGCTGGGCAAGAAAGGAAAGAATCAGTAATTCCAATCATGTGACAAAGTTTGAACATGGAGTAAAAGAGCATAATTTCAAGGAGGATTGAAGACCACTTTTTGTCCAGGTTCATAGCTCAGTTTAATTTGGATTTTTTTTTAATTTTTTTTTTTTTTTTTTTTTTTTAATGGAGTAGAGGAAGTATTTTGCAGTGTCACATGTGGTTATAATGGAACTATCTCTGGACTTCTCTTTCTTCTTTTGTTTCCTTGCACTCCCATTTCCTGCCTCAGGTTTGGGAAGGAAATGCGCTGCAGCTTCAACACAATGCCTTAGTCCTTCACAGCATGAAGTAAAGGGCTGAGAACTCGTTAATGGTGCTGGCCTGGCAACATCCTTTCTCTCCTTATGAGAGTTGGCACGACATAACTCATCTTTATGACTTCACTCCTGCTTTTTCCCAGCAGCTTATCTATGTGACAGCAACACTCAAAAAGGCATTTTTCCTCATAAGAGTCAAGGAGCATCTGGAAGCTCTGTGCATTCTTCAGTTTTCCCATCAAAGACAAAGAGGGTTTGGAAGTGTTATCCTGTGCCCAAAATGAACAGTTATCCATAAATTATGCCATCAGTACATCTTATCCATCTAGAACTGGTAATTTTACTCTCTCCATCCCTCTGTCCTAGGCATGTACTTGTCTAATGTGGGTAGTTATCTATCAGTCTGACCTAGTGTGTGCTTCAATGGACGTAAGTAACCAAGGCCACCATGACCCACAGCTGAAGTGCAGAGAGTAGATTTATTCCATCACCCTGCTGGCTGGAGGATTCCAAAAACAAGAGGGGACACCTGCACTGCTAAGCTTAGTCCATGTTAGCAGGGGCAAAAAGCTGGGAGCACATTCCCAACTTCAGCATCTCCAAGGGCCTGAGGCTTGTGCAGTTCTTCACAGCAATTTGCTTTCCATAACCCCCAGCTCCTTATCTCTCTAACAAGCCTGTCCATGAAGAATGCCTCAAGTCTTTGACAGCTTTCTGTTATCCTCTACAAAAACTCCACCTCTCAAAACAGAAAACAACCCAAAGCAAGCACAATACTCAAAATTTTCCACACTGGATATTCTTAGCATCCCCAAGCTGCAAGGTCATCTTGAGAGAAGACAACTCTACTTCGCCCCTTGCCAAATCTTCTGCTTTCAACCCTTTCCCTGCAACACCTGAATAGATAGATTAAGAGCTAACTAAGAAAATGAAGGAGTTGTTTTAACAGCTTTCCAAACATCCTAGAGAATGGTCCATGTTACAGTTCATGGGGGTATTTAACCTTTAAAATTGTATCTTTCATTGAAGACTAAGAATAGAAAACAAACTTTCAAATAGTTGACAAAGAAAAAAGAAATCAAGAAGTAAACCTTCAAAGACTGGGAAGATTTCTCTTGACTGTAGCAAAGACTTCGTCAGCTCTCTGGCCACATCATGCAATCTAGACTGTCAAATGATATTGATAAATATTCATAATAGTGTTGAAGATTACACAAAGCAAACTGGGCATAAATTCATACATGTCTTGGGAAGTTTTTAAAAATCTTGGTTGGAAAAAAATTAAATTCCCAATGCCTTAATTTTTGTTCGCAATTCAAATCAAGCTTAGACTGAAAAGCTCTGAAAGTTGTCGATACTGAATAAAAACCCCTGAGCTTGCAATAGTAAGGTAGTTGCAGGGAGGGAGGGACCCATCACAAAACCTACCCTGATAACTAAGACAGTTTTCAGTAGAGACATCTGCTTCTGTTCTTGAGTAGAGGAGAGGCATTGTCATTCCAAATCACAAGGAGTTAGCTCAAGGATTGCCATTTTGACTCCCTTTTGGCCAGATGTGAAACATTAGGTGGTGTCAAAGCTGGAGCCAATAGGGTCTGGCTGAGTGCTCTGAACTCTATCAGCTACAAAACTCTCATTACCATATTATTGAAAGAAGTTTTATGTCAGTATATCTGAGATTTACAATTTACGTTAAGACCCTTTAGAAACTTTCTAGGAGGGACATGGAAAAATTATAGTGATGTTAAATTGGAATGAACTGAGTACACCTTGCACTGCTACCATTTTTCCAGCCAGTGAATAGAGTACTCACTGCAAGTGGGAATCTGTTGTCTTTAATTGGGACTCAGGAGTATAAATTTTCTGTGAAGCTCCTTGAAATTTCCTCTGTTTAAATGAGAGAAATCTGTAAGGAATTGATCAAATTTTCTGGAGACCATTACTGATCCGTAATGAAGCAGTCTGAAAATTTTAACTGATTTTAGTGTTTGAGCAAAATTGACCCTTGGAAGGAGAGTGCATTATTACTTTTTGTACTTTCACATGTTGAATTCAATTGTGCACAATGTTAAACTGTTTGCCTTTATTGTTTTCACCACAGAAATGGAAATGATAACTTCATGTAAGATTTTCCCATTTGCAGAAAGGGCAAAGAAACAATCCATAAATTTTAAGTTTACTTTTGATTTATTAACACTTCTTTATGTTAAAAAATTAATTTCAAAATTAAAATAATTTCTCATCAAAATGCCAAAAATACTTTCCTATTGGAAATGTTTGGTCAGGCTAAACACAAATTTGCAAAAGCCTTGGGTTTCCCAGAAGCTTTCATACAGCTTCTGCAGCTTGTCAAAAAAACTAATCCAGTGTTAGATTTAATTTGCTCTGATATGAGTGTGAGAGGAGAGTTAGGCCACATGTTTCCATTTGCTCATTCTAAGCCCTTTTATGAAGTGTCCAATTTCAGTGCAATCATATCAGATTTGAGATACCCACAGATATACTCTGAGATCAGCAAGCTCGAAGCATTTTGAAAGGTGGTGATACATGTGTGTGTGTGTCCAGCCTTTGGAGGTTTCTTTTGAGGCAAATAATTGCAATTTCATCCAATTCTACATAAGCCACTTAGTTTTAATGGAAGCTTTGATCACTGGCAGAAGAAAATAGTTTTCATTACTCAAATTTAGAATGCAGAGGATGACTTAACAGTGAAGTGTGTGCTTAATGCTCACAGCCCCACTTCAGCCCCAGTGTGCTGTTTCTCTGTGCTTTTCCTCTTAACCCAGGAACATCACTTTCTGTTCTAAAGATTGAAGTTGATAAGACATTAAAACATGTCTTTCAGTAGATATTGAAAAAAAGAGTTCACCGTGATTATTTCTTAATCCTACTTTGCAAATTTTCAAAGTCATCAGTTATGGAAATGATCAAAAGCAAGAGCTGTGACATTACAGAGAAAGATTTCTTGTTAAAAATGAAGGAGAATGGTCATTCAAGGATTCCCAAGGGGCAGGGATTCGTGATACAATTTCATAGACAATGCAAAATGGATTTTTGCTAAAGTAATAATTACAATAATAATCAGCAGGTCCTCTTAAAATTAAGAATTTTATGGTAATGAATCTCATGCTAGTTAAAACATATTAGACACTAGCAACAGAGTCAAATAGCAAGATATTGGCACAACAAGATAGAAAAAAAATATTAAAAGAAAGACCTGGTCTCATTCCCTGCTCTACTGTTGAACCAGTGGCCAATCTCAGCTCCAGTAAAATCAATATAGCTTCATATAAATTCACATTAAGTCAGATGATCCTTGTTTGTTTGGTTTTTTTCTTTCCCTGTTTATCCCCAGGGTGTGATGCATGAAGAATTAAACTTGTCTTTTCATGAATTCAGTGAAGAAATTACGACAGTAGCAAATCTCCTGATGTTTGTTAGTCAGGTGATAATCTGAGTGGAAGAAAAATTACTTAAAACCTGTAGTAGTTTGCTGAATAGGCAAATGCCGTTTTAGATGGATTTCTTATCATTAACTGGGTCTGCATATTCCTAAACATATAAGCATCCCTGTCTTTTTACAGAAGGCTTTGAGTATGACTGCATGAGTTGATGCTGGAGTTTCTGCCATAATTCTTTATTTCTTCTGTCTGTATATATACAAGAAAGAACACTAACATTGGGTTTTGTAACATTTTGGTGTTTTGACTATGTTTTGTATAGCATGTAGTCAAACAGCCAGGTCAGAGTAAAAGAAGATCAGCCTCTCTTCCTTTTTGTTTTCTGTATCAGCATAATGGGCACAATATGAGGGTTGCCAAGTTGCTTGTCCATGTTTCTTCCAAAAAACACTGCTTCTCTTGTAGTCTTGTGAAGATAAATCACTTGCATTTCCAAAGGTTTGTGCTTATTACTGTGTAACAGTGCTTAGAAGACACTATTGCATATAATAATTTTCTTCACAGCAGTCTTTCTGAACTCTTCAAAGCCTTTCTGAACTTTCCTTGGGAGCCTGCTGCAAACCCAGAGGGAGCCAGGCAGCCAACCAAGGATCCTTCAACTAACTTGTGCAACCAAGTGTTGTTCATTGTGCTTATGCTACTACATAGCACCATAACAAGCTCTGAAAAAGAAAAGGAGCAGAAAGAGTGCTCACCAACTCTAAAAGTGATATTCTTGTCTGGCTAAATATTTTTTAGCCTTTATTCTTAAGAAACTTCAAAAAGCTTGTAAAGGTGATGGATAGGAGAGACTTTCAAGGGAGATTTATCATGTGGTTAAACTATATATCCTCTCACACAGCTGGTTTTGGTTGTAATGGAGAGCTTGTGTTATGCTGTAGCTGCTTGAGTATTCTCAGCAGTGGATCTGCTGTGATCTCAGAACTCCTGACCAGAAGTCATCCCTCTGATGTGACCTCAGGGGGAGTGATAGAATCTGTCCTTCCCAGGATTATTGCTGGTAATTCCATTCCATCCCCTTTCTGTTATCAGGATGTTGATCTCACAACTCATTCACTAGTGAAGCAGAGGAACACCAGCTGCTGTAAGACTGCTTCTGAAACAAGCCCCCTGTTATGCCCACTTTCTGCAGTTTGTTCACTCCAAGACAACAGTACACTGTTGACCAAACCGGAGATCTTTCAATGTGAAGAGATCCAGCTGGCTCCTCATGGGCTTACACCCATCCCTTCTGACCAGTTGGGCCAGACTAGAACTAATCTGCTGTAAAATCCTCTCTACTGAGCAAAGTGGAGAAGTTAGCTCTTCAGGAACAACTTTGTCTTCTAAAGGTCTGCTCCTATTACAATCCATCACTTGCCAAAGCAGACACAGATAGATCCCAGTTCCTTGTTGTGAACATAGATATACATTGGCATTCACTGTAAACTGATGACAGAGCAGCTTTGCTTGATAATGTTTTCTGTGCACAACTTTCCTCCAGACCCTGACCCTGCCACATCCACCATCTAAGCAGGGATGCGTCCCTCCTTGGCTGCTTTTCATGACTCAAAGCGAAGGCTACGGCTTCCTTCCTGCAAGACAGCAGACTGACCAGCTGCCACACCTCTCTGCTGATGGATTGAAGGGTTTTGAGGCCTGACCTTGCATTCCCTTCAGCTGCTACAACGTATACAATTTTTACTAGGAAAGAATAAAGGGATTTAAGGGAAGAAGGAATAAAAGTGAATTTTCAAAGGAAATCCTGCTATTGGTCTCCACTATTTCCTTCTATTGTTGAAGGTTGCAGATGCTGAAGTATATGTCTACTGAGATGGGAATCCCACATTAACTATTGTCATCCAAGTTTGGCCATGGCCAGCAGTTAAATCATTCTTCCTTCTCATTTGAACAGCTGGAGTCTACAGTGGTATTTCAGATATTTTTGTGAGTAAGCATGCATAATGTTTCCCACAGGTCACTGTCCTCTGAAGTGGGCCAAAAAAATTGGAATAAAAATGTTGAACCTTCCATAAACTCTCTGGCAGTTTCTATGGAATTGCATAGAGCAGGATGCTTGCCAAAACAAACAGCTTATAAGTGCCATATTTTTTTCTTTATCTTCCCTATACTTTTAGCTTAATTTATATAGAACACAACTGAATCCCTCAATGATGTTGTTGATTTTCTCCCTGATGAGATGGCTAGGAAATTTCTGAGAATCCCTTCCAATCCTAAAATGCTCAGATCACCCTCCCCTGAAGGCATAATTTCAGTGTATGGGGCAATCTCTGTTTTTACATGGTGTGCTTAAAAGAAGATTTAGAAACCTCATTGTGCATCTCTTCTAACTGGGCTCTGAGTATAAGGGGAGTGCATGGGCCTCCTCCACTGAACAGACATGACACTATCCTTGCAGACTTGATTGTGTTTTCCCTCCTTCAACGTGAATACCCTTTACTAGGGAATGTGCGTTACAAGTATTCACTCTGGTCTGCAGTTCTGCTTACAGAAGACACAAAAATGATCCCGGTGAGAATTCACCCCAAGGAGGAATCCAAGCAATAGGATGAGTTATTAGTGCTTGTTAATACTGAATATGCAAAGAGTGGAAGAATAAAAAGACAAGCAGCAATGCAACTTGCAAAGTGATGTAACAGGCAGTGTATTTAATAACTATTTTACTTGAAAGATGGTAAGAATTTAAAAGCTGTCTGAATATGGCCTGTAGACCTTTCCTTCAGGGAACAGTCTCCTAGCTGTGTTAAATCTGCTGATTCTCTACTTCCCACCCCTCCCTTCCCCACAGCAGTCAGCAGCACAAGGACTGAAGGGGGCCCAGCTGTGCCAGGACGTGCTGTGAGCACAGGCTCCATCTATGCCAATCTCAGCCCTGTGGCTGAGATTACTCAAGACATTGACATTGCTGGAAAGGTTGGTTTTAGAAGTTTCTAGTCACCCTCTCTGTTGTGGTGCCTTGTATCCTTCATGCTGCTGTTTACCACACCCTCAGGCCGCACTTCTGTGACAAATTAAACAAAGCTTTTGTCAGCTCAGTCATGGTCCCATCTTCGTACTTTGCTCTGTGTCTCTCCCCTCCTCTCTTGTACTACTCCTGGCTGAGAGTGCCAGGCTACAGAAATTGCTGGTAGCTTTCTTTTAAGCCCTTTGAAGCATCTCTGAGCCGCTGGGAACCGCCAGTGCCAGCAGCAGAGGGGTGGAGATTGCAAGGGAAAGACAGGGATGTTGGTGGCAAAGTTGGCTTAAGCTGCTGAGAAACCTCATCCCCATTGCACAAGAATAGCAACATATGGGGCTATTCAGTGAGCTGAATTACTGAAATGAACAAAACAAAACAACTCCCCCCAGAAAAACCCAAATCAAAACCCCTCTTCCCGTAAAGGGCTGTTTTGGTGTGGCTGAAGGGGTAGTGATCTACTGCAGAGTTCCTTGGGGGGTCACTGGGGCTCTCATTTCACCCCATAAATTTCATCCCATAAATTGCCCCCTTTTTAAGATCATAAAAAAAGGAAGTTAAAAAGCCTTTTTTAAACTGAAAGTGGTAGATTTTGATTTGAATTGGAGTTGCTTAATTAGAATACCCAATTTTAACAGCCTATTCAAAGTTTTTAAATTTATATGTTGATATTCTGTACTGCAGTTGAGTCAACAGAAACCTGTTGTGTCTCTGAGAAAAGAGAATTAACTATCCTAAATGTGTTTGCCAGAAATATTGAGATATAAATCATCCCAACAGAGTGGTTTCAACAAATTAAAACCAGTCTGTTAGAGTGACAACATGCTTACTTAGCTCAAGATACAGTAATAAGCTCTTTGATGTTTTTCTAACTGAACCAGATTCCCAAAATTATTTTCTACATTTAATTTTAATGTTTTTAATTATGTTTTTATGTCTCATTGAAATAAAGTCCCTTGTGGTTTTTTATTTTTAGATGTAACAGCACCTGTTTGAAATTTTTTGGATAAAATATTTAAAATTTTGACAGAATTTTAAGTGGTGGATCATTATGCTTATTTATGTGAAGGATAGAAGAACTTTTTTGCTCATTAAGTATACAGATAATCTGAGTGGATGAACAAATGTTTCCTTCATCTTTGTTTTTGGACATCTCTATATAAGGACAACATTTGGTGTTAAGAAGCTGCATTAGTAGTTAGGTGGATCTTTTAACATTGTACTTCCATTTCCCAGGACAGGCAACACAGCAGGATTGTCCTTAGTAATGTGCTGCATCTTGTTCTTTTGCTGCTTGTTAAAGAATAGCATTATGACACACCGCCTGACTTGCTGGGTGACTAATTATGGATTTTACCTTGCTTGTTCAAAGGTGCATCTCTCCCAGTCTCGTTTATTCTGTTCCATTAGTACCCATATCATGAGATCCTTATGTTTTCAGAGTAATTTTCAAGTGAATTTCCAGAATATGAAAAGTTTCCATGGTACCTGTTGTTTAACTGTGCTGATTTGGTTTGATTATATGTCATTTCTTTAGTACAGCCATGCTTTTGTGTTCCTTTATCTTGACATTAAAGCACAGTTGCCTGTCTTTTATAGAACAGAGTGGTTAAAACAGCTCTGCTCCCACTGAAGATGACAGCAGCACTGTATAACAGGTGTGGACGTCAAAATTCAGATAATTTCATGCCGTACACCTTTTTCTTTAGGAAAAATATAAGATGGTCAAGATGTTAGTAGAATCTTTAAAAGAAATAGCATCATCTGAAATGAACAGAAGAGGGGTGTGCCTGGTTCTCACACTCTGAGGAAACCGTCAGAGCTTGAAAAAGTGGGATTCATCACAGGGCACAGCTATGTCCAAATCTCTTCCCTGCTCAGATGATTTCAAAGAAACAAATTAAATGCAAAAACCTGCCTTGTGGCACAGTGAGCTGGAACGGATGCCTTCTACTGAGATTTATGTTTATAACTGGGTAAAAAGTCTTTCTATTCTCTGTCCTAAAAGAAACAACAGCTACACTTACAGAAAGGCTGTGGGCACTGGGTCCAGAATATTTCTTTCTAAAGGGAGGGGAAAAAACAAAGAAGAAACCCTTAGTGGAGGTGAGAGAAAATGTGAGCATTTTTAGTGCTTTGAATGATATACTTCTGCTAACTGTCAAACAAACCTCATTCTTATTCTATTCATAGACTACTTTGCAGAAAACAAACTGTAATAATAGCATCTGAGGAATCCATAGGCAAAATAGATTTTAAAGGCTCTTTTGAGCCAAACCACAAAATATATAATTTATTATGTTAATTTGAATTAATGCACTTTGACAACAAGATTCCAAGTTGCAAAACTTTAAGTGGAATAAATAACAGAGGCTTGTTTTTACTGTTTCTGAACTTCTGCTGTTCCCAGTAAATTCAGCAAGCAAATGGAACTCTAGAGAAGAAAAGGTTTTCCCCCACACCCCTTCCCAGTTCACACTTCAGAGCAAAAAATCTCCCCAAGATAACTCAGTCTGTGCTTCAACTAAATATACAATAAAAATCACACTGGATTAGCTAAACTACCAAAGTGTCAGGACAAGAGCTTAAGGTGCTGTTGGCTAGATCCCAAACCAGGGAATTTATCTTGTTGGTGTCAGAGGTTGGTAGCTGTGCTCTCCCATGTTCCATTGTGGTAGTTTGTCAGATGACAACGAAGGTGCCTTTCTGTAGAATTATGCTACAGAAAGACAGTGCCTGTCCAGAAACAATGGAAAGTCACTGGTTTAATTTATCTTCTCTTATTATTGTTATATTGAACACGTTCTTCATTAATTTTTTAATGTATGCTTTCTGTGGCAAATATGGCATCTCTAGAGCTAACGCAGAGGTGCCATTTACTACAATTTGTCCTCAAATGCATATGCATCCTAGGACTTATCCTTCTCCTATTTGACATAAAATTGTCATTTCTAACCTTCATTTTTAATATTTTTATTATAGTTATAAATTATTAAGATTATTATTAAAATAATATATTTTTCATATGTTTCTGCCATCTTAAAGCATAGAAAACCATTTAAAAATTTACTGATGGAAATTTACCTTAAAGCACAGCAAGACATACTCCTTTTAGATATCATTGCTTTTATACATTTTATTTTTAAATTGTACTTGTAGGCAGTTTTTTGAGATTTATTCCAGGAATTTTTTGATTCGAAGCAACAAGACA
>VYXD01014804.1:1135386-1289348 GCA_013397195.1 Hylia prasina | reverse complement strand
TCTTAAGGGGCTCGAGAATAGGCAGAGGAGAATTTAAGCTCTGAAGTTCAGCAAGGCAGGCAGTTGCCTGAATCAAGATTCTTTATGCTGTTTGTGAAATCTGAGGTTAAGGTGCTGTTCTCTAATCTGCCAGAAGTGTCAGTAAGGCTCTTTGTTCCTTAAGTAAACTGTCTTTGATCAGACTGAACTGAAATCTGAAATCTGAAAAAAAATAAATAAATAAATAAATAAATAAATAAATAAATAAAAGTGTTCCAAAAGGAAGGAGATTTGCAGGAGGACCCTTTGAGTCTGTGCTGGGTATCACTGTACACGGGCATGTAGCTGTGTATGCACTTATGCCTGTGCTATGAAATGGGGAAGAGTCTGGAAACAATCCTCAGGTGTAACACTTTTTATGATGCTTAAATATTAATGGAAAGTGAGGCTGACTGTGTTTTCTACCTGCAGTTATAACACAGCAAGGTTATAAGGGTAAAAAAACATGATAGCTGCCTATTTTCCATGATGTTTTGACCCACAGACCTCTGTTGGCAGCTGCAGCTTTCACCAATACTGACTAAACCTCACTGAAAGTTCTGACTATTAGCTTGAATAAAGGGGCCAGAATCTCACCCCTAAATACTAAAAGAGAAAACTTGTAGATTGGACTGTTCGGTTCTTCATTGAACTCGAATTTTAGTGAGTTTTTCTAAAGAAATCTTTGCTGGAGTATGCATATATGAAAATATATGCATATACAAAAATATATGCATACATATTTTACATCCTGAATATTTTTCTCCAAAGAATGGCATACTTTTGCTCCAACAGCAGAGGAAAGTAATTGATGAGGTTTAGATGTTTAAAAGATTAGCTGCCAAAGTCTGGTTTTAGTTAAACCGCTAATAAAGAAAATAGTTCTGTATTTTCCATACAAGAGTTTGGGTGTGGGTGCCCAGAAGGTACAGTGATGTCTTTTTTTTTCTTATTTTTTTCCAATAAACAATCTTCTCTTGAAACTGCAAAACCTGACAGCTGCTATTCAAAGACAATATAAAACAACACTTAACAGTCAGTGAAATATTCTTAGCACCAAAATAACTCCTGATTAGCACTGACTATGTGAAAGGTCAAGACAGCAGAGACATTCCACCTATTTAAAAAAAATCTCTGCCCCTCAAAAAACAGCTATGTGAACCTTATGAATACTCATTTCAAATTTGGGGGAAAATATGCATTAAGATATGGTGCTGAGAAGCTTTATTTTTAACTGAAAATTATAATTAGTTTGATGCCTGAGTCCTGAATATAATGTCTATATTTTCAACACATCATTTTTTTGCATTTTGTTGGGCAATTTTCTGGTTTTTTACACATGGCTTAATACTATATCTCTTGTTTCAGGGAGTGGTGTTTAGCCATATAAATAGCTGGGATTAAGTGCATGCCTAAATACTGAAGTGGAACTACTTCCATAAGGAGCTACCACTCAGTGGGAATAAAACAGAATTGGGTGTAGAATTATTTGTTTATTACTCATCAGACAGAATTACTTGACCACCCATATGGAGTCCCTGAGGCTGTATGTGAAACCCAGTAGTTAAAAAAACCCAACCAAATTACCCTCTTATAAGTGGTCTGTACAGTGGATTTTTAATTTAGTTTTGTTCTGGAGAGATTTTTTACAGTTTATTAATGATGGGGTTAAGAAAAGAACATTTGAACTTAATTAGTGATGTAAGATAATACATATAATTACAGTATGAAAAGAAGCTAAAATATCTTGGTACATACTGTGGCTGTATTTATTTCCACAGTAATTAGCCCACATATAAAAGGACTTTTCAGACTAGATTCTTGAAGTTAGTGACAAATTTGGATAGCTTTCTAAAACTATGAGAACCTCACTGGCGCCATCCGACTTCCTCTGAAGTCAATGGAAATTTTGCCCACAATTCCACTGCAAGTAAACAACGAGATAGTTTGGAAAACAAGATGAAAACATTGCCATTAGTGAGTCATGAAATCTGGAATCAAACTCCTTAGAGAGTCTCCACGTCCTTCAATCTCCATTTAAGTGTACAAAGCAGAACTTCTAAATTCTTTCTTTGCTAGCAGCGCTGAGGTAGAGAGCAGTGTGTAGTACATTCACATATGTGAACTCCTAAGAAAAGGCCCACGCTGCTGTACCCAAAACTCTGACTCTGCATTCCTGCCGTTTTGAGCCTGATGTATCTTGTGGATGGCCAGAGATGTGGGTGGAAGCCTGGAATTGTGCAGTAAAACTACGGTTGCCTAAATTGCTTTCTATTATAGTAAAAGACCTAGAAACAAAAGTCATAGTTTTTATACTCTAAATGTTTTCCTAAGTAGCTTTTCGGTAACCTGAACAAAGAAAAACTATGGTCCATAAAATATTGAGAGTATTCATTGGAATAAGCGTATGCATAGAACATGGGATTAACACAATTAACAACATAATTTTTCAGAGTGAAAGGACTTTTCTTTGTAAAGGTATAAAGGGAAAACATTTTCCCACACAAGATCCCTTGTTACTCAGAGAGTGAAAAATGCTCATGTCAGGACAGAAGACAGGAGAAAACACGACTGGCATGGAGTTAAACCCCCTGTGAAAGTTCTTTGGGAAAGGCCACTTCAATAAGTGCACAATTGTGCAAATAAAGATTTCATCCACTGGTCTGCCATGGTTTCTCTGAATACAACAGTGGTTCAGTTTGAATGTATTGTTCATATATCTGAGTTCTGCACACTGGATGTCAAGGCTCCCTCTTCAGACAAAGCCTTATTGTTTATTAAAATGTTTCATAAGTCCTCATTGTGGGAGCAACAAACCTCTCCCCACCAAAGCCAGATCCCATTTGGACCATGATTTGGAATGCATGTCCTTTTTAATTTAAAGTACAAAATAGCCTCTCTGTGGTCTGTGCTAAAAATCCATCAGAATGTAATATCTTTCCCCTGAGCTTAAATGGGCCGTGATGTTTTTTGTCAAAATAAGAACACACACTGACCCCGATGCTCTACTCTGGCCAAACTATTTTCTGTCTGAAAGTGGAGGAGAATTTAGAAAGAAAGAATACTCTTGACTGCTTCTTAGTCTACCTTATTTTGCCCGTGGTATAGGTAAGTAAAACTGTATTCAAGACTCTGCTAAATTTTCCTTCACCATGTTTTGTCCAGAAGACATCGAGGAATGTCCGCATACACTGGATTTCTCATAAGCATCATCATTGCAGGCCTTCTAGACTGGGTCTCTCAAGAGGACAGCACAGAGGTATTGTGCTCCTTCTTCTTTGTCTGGGATTTTGTTCCTTTGCAGCACCAGAACTGCTAGAGAAGTTGTAGTGTAGCAGATTTAACCCTCACATTTTCTCAGTTTTAATCTTTTAAGTAGAAACGTGAAGCATTTGGTAGAGATGTTATTTCATCATGTCTCCTGTAATTACTTAACAGTGACTCTTAAGACTATTTGCATTATCCCAGAAGCCTAAAATCTGTTTTTATGTTTTTACTTACAGTAGTTATATATAATAATTCATGAGTATTAGACTTAAAATCTTGTTTCCATTGGTAAATTGAATTTATTTATGGATAAAATTATTTCACAGGGAATCAGAAGCTGTAGAGTAGTTAAAAAGTCTTTAATTTATTGTTGATACAAAATATCACACATTTGTATAGAATCAAAGCCCACTGACTCCTTTACTATTTACTAAGAGAACTACAACTAACACTGCAGCCCATGGGTTAAACAGCTCCCTTACTGCTGGAGAAGTGGGATGTATAAACTTGTGGGTAAATGGCATTATAATTTTAAATGTTGCAAACATGTTCTTGGTACTTAAAAAACTTACTTTACGTAAGAAAATTATTTGGATTCTTGATTTCACTGTTTTCCAAAGTCTTTTGGTCCAAACCAATTCTGTAGATGGCTGGGGCTTTATCATATTATCCGGTCATTTCCTTGAGATTAGGACCTTTACTCAAGACAAAATAACTTTCCTTTTATTTATTTGGCAGGGGGCACAAGGGCAGCAGAAGGTGAGGTAGGAAAAGGACAAATAGAGTCCCTCAGTGGCTCATACCGTATATTTTAGGTCAAAGACTTCAACAAAAAATATAGGAGAGCAGGATAAGGAACTAAAAATTTAACAGTACAGTGTGTCTTGGATAAATGTACAAAACAAGGGATTCTGCCTTTTCTTCCTCAGAAGTATATTTTAAGCATAAATATAAAGCACCATTTTTCTTCTGAAAAACCTCAAACCCCAATGCAAGCCCATTCCAGAATAACTCCTGGAGTGAACAGCCCAACATAAACAACAATGGCCCACAAAAAGCATTTCTGGGCCATTGATGAACTTCTAATTTCTCTTCAAAATGACAACTCAGTAGAGCTTCCAGTTGTATTGGTGTGTGGAGCTTGTCAGCCAGAGAAGGAACGCTGTCATGTGTCCATCAAAAAGAGAATGAACCAACCTCAGCTCCCCAGAGTCACTTATGGGCTGCATGGAAAACGTCCATCCCTGAAATCTTGCTCATTTCAGCACAGATTTCTGCCTCTCTGGCAGTGCTGTGTGACCTTCCAGTACAGCAAATTTGTGAGGGACTGCTTGCTATTGTGGGAAAGCAACATGCTGTGCTCACTGCTGAACTGCCACGTGGGAAAAGGGAATAATACTTACAGGTTAGCACTTTTTTTTTTTTTTTTTTTTTTTTTTTTTTTTTTTTTTTTTCTTTTNTTTTTTTTTTTTTAATTTTCCATATTTCAGCTGTAGAGTCACTGTCTGATGTTTGTTTTTGTCTCAATAATTATGTAGGTTTTGACTGAAATTAATATTTTTCACCAATACCTTTTCCTTGTGCCTTGCAAGGAGCTGTTCCTGTCACCTGTTCTACTTTGATGGCTTAATCACCTGAGCATTAAACACTTGCTGCTTTGCTAAACTGGGGTTAGTCTGGCTGTCTGCTTTTATCATCCTTCTGTTATCTAATGATATCATGGGACAGACATGAACGTGTATGTGTATGAGTAAGCACCTGGGCAACCTGGGTGTGAGAATGACTCATTCTCCTGGTCTCAGTGCTAAAATGGTGTTTTACTTGTAGTAGCTTTTTCCTTGGAAGTGAATAAACTTTCTTAGTGAAACATGTTCCCTTCCTGTCCTGCAAATCGTGGCTGGACAATGCTCCTCACACTCTTAGCATGGAGGGTGCTGAGGAACTATATCTTAGGGAGAGTTGACTTTATTTTGGGCTTTTGTGGCCAACTGCAGTGTTTCTGCCTTTGTTTGAGGATCCAGCCAATACCGTCACAGTTCCTTCTTCCACTACATGCCTGCTGTCCTTCTGACCTTTTCCTGGCCTAAGGAAGGAGAGGAAGGGAGTGGCAAGAGATGTGCATACCAAGAAAACATTTAATAAATCATCACAGCTTTGTTTTCTGCATTGTGTCCACAGAAACACCCACAAAATGAGAATCCGGTGAGTACAAAACACCACAGGAATCTCCTGTTCCTGTACAGTGTATATAAATTGGGTGCCTTTACTTAAAGGAAAATTAAAAGTTCATAAACAGACTGTTTCACAAACACTTAACATCTTCCCCTGAAAAATCCTACACTATATGTAATTTTTTTTTTCCTTTTTAGTAAGGCATATAATATTTGATGAACAAAGGAAGCTTTGGTGTAGATGTGATTTAAAACTTTTTTTGTGTGTTTTTAATCACATTCATTGTGTTTAGGAAAGCTCAAGAAAATACAATAGGAAATTAATAATTACCATGGCATTTATTAAATGAAATACATTCAGGGATGTTTCAGCCTAAAAGGCATTTGAGCTTATAAAGGTGAGATTTCAATCTGAGCATAACTTTGATGTACTGAAAGAGCCATGTGCATGTCCAAAACACAGAGCACACAAAACCTTCATGCTGCCTCTCCTCTTTTCCACTCACCAGTTCTTCCCTGATGACTGACACAGTTGCAACATCCCTGCTCTGCCCTGCCAGGTACCAGTCCCCCCCTTTCATGTCAGGGGCCGTGCCCGCTCAAACAGAGCTCCATGTGCTCCTCTGTAATTAATGATGACAGCTTTTCAAAGAGAAGGAGGGCCTGGAGGATGGGCTGATCTACAGCCTTTGACTCTAAAGCCCTTTGAATTTTTTATGCAGGACGTTTTTTTCCCACCTATCTCTCTGTCAGAGGGGTGAGTCATGCTCATATGCATGTCCATAACATTGCTTAGGTAAGCTGCCTCATTAAGTTCAGTATGGCAACACACATTACAAACACTTTCAGACTGTGGACACAGGACTGCAGGCCTTGACTGTGATGTGAATATCCTTTTCAACATCTAACTGTATATCTTGATTACACTTAGAAGCCCCAAATAGCACAGGAGTGAGACTCCTGTGTTATTTGAGGCTTCTAAGTGTAACTAAAAATACCTCCAGACAGTAAAGAACATAGATATCTCCTGGTCTGTCAAAATAAAAAAAGAGAACAAGTCACGGCTCTACCAACTCAGAGTTAATCTTACATTTCTGGGAAGTAAAAATGGCTAAACATGAACCTGCCAAGGCCATATGTTGCTAACACGTGCTGCTTCTTCATCTAGCTGCCAAAAAATGTCTGTGTTTAAAGGTGCTGAATAGTTTCTTCAAAGACTGAAGCATCTCATATGAGGTCTAGAGCCAGGTCTCAAGATAACAGAGAATCAAGTCAAGACAGCTGGACTCTTCTTCCTTCAGAGTCACTGGGATAGCAAATTCTGATTCTGGTAACAGAGGAGTAAGTTGAAAATTTGCCATCTCTCTCTAATCCAGAGAATTCCACCCTGGTGATACTACATTAGGTACACATAACATTTAACTTATCTCAGCAACACTGCTTTTATTTTCTGGTTTGAAACTCCAGGTTGCCAACATTTTGTGTGTTGTATGGGAAGGGAGTTATAGAACAGTGCAAATATTTACTGTGGGCTTTACCAGCAATTAAACTTTATATTTGTCCCTCCTTCCTGAGTCGTGTCAGATTATAAAGGGCCTGAAGTTACATTCTAGCACTGCAAAAGGCACAGATCATGGGTCTTTGTTAGCCATATATGTTTTGTGAATATACAGGCTAGGACTTAGATAGAGGTGGTGAAACCAGACTGATGTAATACTTTTTTTTTTGTCAGGAATATTATCCTATATTGCAATGCCTGCCTTGCAGCAAGCTTTTCTGTTTCAGGAGTTAAATTCCTATTGCAGGAATGAAAGCAGAAAGAAAGCTCCCCTTTATATATACAATGGCCTTTCTAAAAGTCTAGCATCCTGAACTACAAACAGTACAGTGTTTCTTCAAGGACAGGAATCAAGACAGCGCACCAGAAGCTAAAGAACCTGTGAAATTTTGTAATATGTTTAATTATGCCATTAGATCATACTAGCATTAAAATAATCATGTTCAATACTTTCTTTTTTCTTTATATTTTTATATTTTAGATTTAGTAAATTGATTATTTTTTTTTAAATCAGAAATTATATAGACTCTGGAGGTGTAAAGGGGAAAGTGAATAGGTTTTGAGTGAGATGAAATTTATGTTCATCATCTCTGAGAACACAAAGCAGATCTCTATCATAGTGACTGAATAGGATGAGGAAGGGAACAAAACCTGGAAGAAATGAGGTTATTTCTAAACTATTTGTACAAGAAATGGAAAGGCAAGGGCAAAGTAGTTCTTTGCTGACCCATTACACCACAAAGCACACCTGAGCACTCCTGGCTCCCCTGCTCTGATGTAAAAGGCAAATGGATTTGAACAGGTTATGACCACACCAGGCAATAACAGAGTGCTTGTACAGAAAAACCTGCTACCCTTCCCTCCCCACTGTTCTGGCACCACACTGTCCCAATGCCTCCATGTCTTCACCTTGTAAGCAAACTTGGGCACCATCCTCCCTATTCACTTCCCAACAAACCCACAGTTTTTCTCCTGGTTGTTACAGAAGATGCAGTGTCTCTACTTACAATATTCAGACCATTGAAACTAAGAATAGTCAGGGTAGCAAAGGTTTTGCACTAGCCAAAGAAATCAAATGTATTTTTCATGTCATCTGGCAGCGTAATTCTACCCTTTCCAGCACAACAATACATTTGTTAAAGGACAGCTTGTCTATTTACTCTCTTTGGAATTATTCTCAGCTATCAGTGACAGAAAACCTAAATTATTTTTTGCCTAATGAAATTAAAGCTGCAGCCTAAGGCATTAATATACAGATGGCCTGACTGTTCAGAAGAGAAATGGCACATCAGCTGTTGAGAGATCTTACCATATATGTAGTTAGAGCAGATTATCTGTAAAAGGAAGTCATATGACAGAGGAATATTATTTTTAATTTCATTATGGTTTCTTTACTTAAAATCAGACTTGATAGAATCTTGCTTATGATACAAAAATTTCCTGTGATACCTGCAATGGGATGAAAAATATCTTCTCTCAGAAAGTTCTCAGGACTAATATATTCTGTTTACAAGTCCAGCAAACTCCTCTACTTATTGTGCTTTGCATGTTTGTGTAGGGACCTCAAAGAAGGGACTTTGTGTTGGTAATTAGGATGTGCTCTGTCCAGCAAGAGGATAACATTGTACAGCAGCATTAACACAACCTGGTCATTGTGGTTGCCCCCAGTTCTTCCCCCATTACAGCTTCAGGGGTGATGTTTTCTGTGCTGTGCACTGCATAGCTCTTTCTCTTCTGCTGTTTGACAGACACATCTTCTTGAACCCACTACTGGCATTCTTTATGTGGGGCTGCAGCTTAACAATAGAAGCTAAAATTAAATATTTTCAGCAACATGTCACAGTTTGCATGATTTTAAAACCAATGACTTGAAACATGAGTTTCTCACAGAACAGTGTGTTTCCAAAGAGTACTCTGTAAAAGAGGTTCTTCCTACTTAGCCTGGTCCCATCCTCTCCCTTTTGTTCCAAAATCTCTTTCTCCTCATGAGATCTGCCCTCATTTATGCTTACATTCTATATTATATCTAATTATAATAACCACATAATATAATAATACCTAGCTATAGTTCTACATCAAATAGAAAGCTTTTTTTTAAAAAAGAATACAAATTTCAGTGCAATAGGGAAATGAAAACACAAGCTCACTTGACAGAAAGTAACATTTTTGCTTTGTTAGCTATGCATTTCTACTAGTACATTTAATGTCTTTTTTTGTAATAGTTTGGCATTAAATTGAGCTGTTTAGCAAGCAAATTTATGTTTCTAAAGTTCAACCAAAGCTATATCAGTTAGTTAAAAGAACAGTGGATGCTCTAGTATTCAATAGAAAAGTTGAAAATACTTAATCAAAGACACATCTTGGTTGAGAAAAAAAAAATGAATAAATATCTATTTCCTGCTTACCTTCTCCTTGGCTCTGGATGAAAAAAAATGTTACTATTCTTGAGGGGAATATCATATAGGTTTGGAAAACTTAAAAAGAAATATTTTAAAATGGGAGGAGGAGGGCAAAGAAAAAATGTTTAATTTGAACAGTTTTTGGGTTTTTTTTTTTTGGTGAATGAGAGTTCTCAATCTAAATTTAGCATTTTCTTCAGAAGCATCCTGCTCTTCCATAAATGACTAAGACTGTGTACACACAGCCCTTCCTGAATGTGATGTTTATTTGCAGATGCCAAGATGTCCTTCAGACAAATATCTAACACAATATTATAGAAAGTGGATGCAAAACTAACTCTTGCTGTCAAGGACAGCCAGCTGGCCTCCATGTGTCCAAGCCAGAGAGAGATTCAGATTTGAGAGAAGCTGATGGGAGGTCTATCCTTCCCAAACTGCTAAGGCTGTGAACATCTTAAAAATTCCTCTGAGAGTGCTTTTGTTTAGAAATTCAGGAGTTTAAGCTTTGTGCTTTTAATGTGTCCATGAAGTAACTGCGCCCAGAGTGTCAGCACAGAGTGAAGGCCCTCCATGGCAGCCAAATTAGATTTATGTGGTTTTAAGCACAAAAGCTAGACACTGTTTCTTCAGTGGTGACAACACAAAGCAATGAAGGAAATTAGGTCACAGAGAGCCGAGATAAGGTTTTGATATGGAGGAGTCTCTATTCAAGGCACAAAAATTAGATTTGTTTTTGGGAGTGGCTGAGAATGCAGAACTGCAGCTCCAGGAAACACCAGGGCAGCCTTTGGGCTGCCCATAAAGTACCATACATTGTGCTGCTGTGTTTTGCTTCGATAGTAGTAGAAATCTAAAAATACCTTTTTTTTTTGTCCTTGAAGTTTTTTGCAAACACAATTAAATCTCTATCTCTCACTTTCCAATGCAAAAACAGAGGCACCAAATTTTTAAGGCACAGCGATACCAAGCTTGGTTGTAAATGCTACAATATTTGTCAGAGAACATTTTGTTGAGACCCTATTGAACAGTGTCACCTCAGAAATTCTAAGGTGGCAGAGATGATCAGACCTTAGAATTCATCTGCTTCTCTTTTGAGAAAGCTTTCCTTTCTTTTTTGCAGCTCTAAATGTGAGGTGAAATTTAACAAGATAAAAACTGCATTTTAAAAAAGAGATATCTTGCTGCAAGCTCTTGTCAGTATCACAGGAGTGTCTGTCATGTTAACATTTTTAATATAAACACTTTGCAGCTGGAAAGAGAACCTTAGAAAGCAACTGCCAAATGTCTGGATTTGGATGTCAGAGATAACCTGATCATAATCTCAACCACTGGATCTAAATATTTCTTGGTGATGGTCTCCTAAAAGAGCTCTTCTGTAGTATCTGATCCTGTTACTGTAAACTCCAGAAATGGCCAATATTTCTGTCTCAAAATAGTTATTGAAACATAGAACTATAGCGCTTCATCTTCATGCAGTTATTTTAAATTTTAAATCATTGCTTCTGTGTCAAAATAACTAATTTTTTTACTGGAAGTATGTTGACATTTGATGATCACAATTTTTATTTTATGTTGTACTTTATATTCTTTATAGTTATAATAATAATAATAATAGATAACATGTTACTTGTGTCTTTCCTTTTTACAAGTTTGCATGTTTTAAAAATGTCTGTGACTTAAAAAAAGAAGTAAAAAAATCCCCCCTACAAAGGGGGAGGGAACTATCTTCTGTTACATTAACAATAATATATTTTAGATTTTTATATACTATATTGCATACAGTAAGCTGAAGCAGGCTTGTTCCATTCTATCACAGCTAGCTGTTTTTAGACTTCAGCTTTTCTCTCTCCTTCTTACAAATCTCTATTTCTTCCTTTTGAATTGCACCTTTTAAGCGCCTACTGAGGCTGAGGTGGTTTGTGTCTGACTCATCTCCTGCACACACATCCTTCAAAGCAAGGAGTAGCTTCTTTTCCTTCTCCATTCTCTTCATCTAGTTCTGTGCCTTCTAGGATTGCTCTTCCTTCCAGCTGCTGTTCTGAATATCCTCTCCACTTCTAACATTAGCCTTACCCCCATTCCCGATTTATATAGTGTTCTTTGGGCTCCTGCATGCCGTTCTAATTTTCTGCTACATGCCATCCACTCACTTTCCCTCTGTCTGCAAAGCCAGGTTTAGTGAGCTTTGTGAGATTTATTTAATCACTAAAAAGACTGTGCAGTCCAGCAGTAAATGTAATACGTATTCCAGAAGACCTACAAACAAGTTTTACTTGGCACTCACAACAATGAGGTAAGAGGATAAAATGAGTTTGTGGTCACATTACCAGACCACCAGCAGAGAGTTATGAGAAAGCTAGACCCATTTTAACTAGGAAAAATATAAAAAGTTTACATGAGAGACATCATTTTGGTCTTCTATTAACCACAAGCTGTAATTATAAACTCTAACTATGAATTTTCTTAGCTTTATTCTTGGATTTTAATATCACTGTGTGAAACAAAAGTTGAATTTCTTTAGGTTGTTCAAAGTGTGCCTTTATTAAAAAACACATTTTTTCCAAAATCCCTGCTGGAGATTAGACTTGATAATCTTCATGGTCTCTTTTAGCTCCAAAATTGGTTCATGCCATGCTATAAATCTGTGCAGTATAGGTTTTTAAGGCTGATTTCTATGTAAGTAGAACTGTACATCTTAAAAATTGAACCCTTTGTCTTGTGTAAGGGGCAAATTAAAATCTTCAACATTTCTCTGAAACACTTATGTCCTAAGGAGTTGTTTAATATTTGATTTTTACAGTGATCTTATGCTAGGATCGATTGTTGCTTATACTGAGTGAAGGTCATTTCTAATGATGCAGGAGTTAAATTCAATTTTTTAGTCCAGAATTGCAATAACAGAATCAAACTTTTGCTTTGGAGACTTGCTCAAAAGATGATGAATTTGATAAAAAATATTCTCAAGTAACACAGTCTCTGGTATTTGTTTACATCATCAAGGATATGGCTAGATGAAAATAATCCAATGCCATGTTAGAAAGCTGAAACTACGACCAAACTAGTTGATATGAGACTATGGTATAGCGCCACACCTTGCTCAGTCATTAGTAACCAGCTTGGGTTCCAGTAGGAATGTAGCTCAATAAACATGATGTGATACCTGAATTATTTAGCCTCAAAACTGCATTTTCTGATGATTTTCTGATGATCTTTGTTTTATCTGAAGCTCTAACTATTTAGCCATCTTCTTCTTGGCAAAAACATGGACTACATTTTCTAATAGATGTGTCATCTCTTCACCAAGTACATCTACACCATAAGCTATAGGAAAATATAAAAGAAAATCTAAAAATTCATTACTATGGTCGATTTAACATCTGAAGCAGTGGAACTGTGGGACCTGGAGCAAGCCTGGAGTGGAAAACTGGCTATTTATTATATGAAGGGGAAAATTCCCCTGAAGGTGAGCAGGCATCACTCTTGGATAGCCTTTCTTGTGTACCTGTTCCTTATGTGGCTGTCATGATACAACACTGCCCATCTTTAATTCAATAATTCAGTGATTTGGGCACTCATGCAAATGTATGATAACCAAACTCATTTCCTCCTACTGCTTGCTGAATTTCGAGGCTTTGCCAGCTTCCAAGCAAATGCAATGAGCTTGTGATAATTCTGTCAATGTACATAACTGCAGAGGAAGGGACAGGCAATAACTGAAAGGAATAGAAATGCCTTGTTTTACTTTAAGTAGGCATTTGTGGTCTCCCAAAAGTGAGAGCTATAAAGATGCTCAGTGTCACAAAATTCAGAGAATGAGGAAATCTGGATTTCCTTCTGCCAAAAATCATTTAGGTTATTCTACAAGATGACATGCATTTAGGAACATGGACTGAGAACCCTGTGAGGAAGACTTCTATTCAGGATGCTTCAGAAATTGTGCTTGTATGTACTTGGTCTTCTGCACTGGGTGTCTTGAAAAGCTATCAGTGCAAGGCTCTGGATGACCTGCTTAGTCTGGTGCCATCAGCACATTCCATTGGTATAGCATTTCTCCTCTGGCTTCTCCCACTGGTGCTTTCGAGGGGTAGGATTTTTGAGACTAACCTGGCATGTTCATCACTGTGAGTGGGAACTCAATAAAGCCCTAGGTGCACAAAAGAAAAAAAAAGAATTTTTCTAAATGACATTTCAAAGTAAGGTTTTTTCATCTTGCTCGTGTAAATTTGTTTCTGTTCACAACCAAGATAAACTGCTAAAAGCTAAAGGACTGGTCTAAATTGTTTTTCTTGAAGAAAACAGAAGAATGCATTGTCTAAGGTAAAGAACTGGAATCCTAAGCCTTACTGTTTAAAAATTACATCCTCGTCATGACTAATAATTAATTTCAGTGACTTATCTAGCAGACAAGACCAGTAATTCTGAAAATGTGGGGTAATCCAATGGCTGTCTCCATCTTTAATATTTTTCTCTGCTTCAGGCTAAGGAATTAACATTTATTTTGAAAATAGACCTTGCTTCCTTGAGTTGTACTTGGAAGATAGTCCCTGGAAGAATTAGTGTTTTGCATATTATAGTGTTTAAATCTCTAATTATTTCCTTACATTTCTGTCTCCACACGTGATCTGTGGTTTTACCTCTCTTATTTACATTAGCCAGAGAACAGATTTTATTTTCCGAGTTCATTTGTTTACGTAGCTTTGGAGTTCATTCATTTATGTAGCTGCAGACTGGCGGTAGGAAACACCATGGAAATTATTAGTCTAAAATTCACTAGTTCTGATCTGCTCATTGAAAGATAACTAAGTAATCTCATCAAAGTCCAAAAACTAAATGTTGTTGAAACCATTATATACAGAGGTAAAGTTTGCGGATTCCTTAATTTCTGAAGGTGGCATTTTCTCTTCACCTTTAAAAAAAAAATAAAAATTAATATTAGTGCTCTGATCTCATCTGGTTCAAGCTGAAATCCTTCTATAAAGTCAGTTAGACTGATTTAGACCAGCTGAGCCACTCTATCTCCTTTAACATCCAGACTTTGTGCTTGCTCTCTGTGCTTCCAGCTGTGTGCTCCTGTGTGCAATGGCCTCCAACAGCTCACTAAAAGCTATTTAAATTTTTGTGCCTTTCTCCCATAAAAATCCTCATGGATGAATGTCATTAACCTAGTGTATAAAATTCTGAGCCTCCCTGAATAGAAGAAACACCTTTGCATCAAGTTCCAAGCAGAGCATTGTATATCCAATTGTCTCCACCTTGTAAACTCATGGGGTTTACCAATGATCTTGGTTTCTACCAGACCATAATTCTGTGGTCAGTATTATGAACTTTCACTCTTTTGGATTGCTTATTATTTTAAATTTGATAGAGATGTGTCAGACAAATTCCAGATTCTACTGGTCCTCCTGGCAAACTCTGGGATGTCCACTCTGTCAAACCATGGGGCTGTTTGGGATTGCTTACATGGAGTCCAAAATATCTGTGGAATTAGTGAACATTTTTCAATAGTTATGGCGAAGTTTATGTGCTATACATACATACATACATACATACATACATACATATATATACACATATATAAAGCATATGTCCATATCTATATATATATGATGAAGTCTATTAAAATATATATATTACTGTCTTTGTAAAACACTTCACTTTGATTTATACAGCCATACATAGTTTTGGGACAGAAAGCAGTGATGAAGAATTTTCTGACAGATTAATACTCTTGTAATTTAGAGAATGCAAAAAATGCACCTACTTTGTGTGTTTTATGTGTAATATTTCAGGAATAGTCAAATTATGTAGTTAACTTTGTCACTTGGCCAATATTCTCATTCCTTGTTACAATTGCTTATGGATTCCTTATCCATACAACTTCCCAGACTTACACACTTTAATTTCCTGTTTATTAGTAACCCTTGATTGCAGAGACTTACAGAGTGGTTTAATGGCCCACAAGGCATGGTTTAGCATAACTAGAGGCAAAATGAATCCTAAAATTTTGCTCAT
Organism: Hylia prasina; assembly: GCA_013397195.1. NCBI lineage: Eukaryota > Metazoa > Chordata > Aves > Passeriformes > Sylviidae > Hylia > Hylia prasina. Next base: position 1,273,923 of record VYXD01014804.1, on the reverse strand, counting down.
CATTATTCCTCTCTTTCCAGCCTCTTCACAGATGCTTAAAAACCGTAGCAATTTTAATATTAAATGTCTTTGCCAAAAATCTCTGTAAAAAGAGAGTTTGTTGACTGGTTGTCAGTTCAAGATATCCTAGAAAATTCAGAAATATTTTCATAAACATTACTATATTTGGTTTGGTTGGATTTTTATATCTTATAACTGCGGTTTATGAATAGTTTGATGGCTCTTAATTGCTCACTAAAAACACCATGAAGACTGAAAGTATGGTGAATATTAACAAAAATTCTCTAAATTTTTAGGGTGCACTGTAATTTCCTAGTTCTGTTGCTCTAAGGGCCCATGCTGTTTTTCAGTCCTATTACCTCTTTTATCCAGACATTTTTTCTTCATGATACACACAAGAGTGAATTCTCATATGAATGCTTCCTCTCTGCTGAAACCACTTCTGTGAAACCAGCCCAGAAAGAAGAGTTCCCAATTAACTCTGCAGCTAAATTTATTAATAAAATACTTTAAAAAATCCCCTTACATAAAGATCTAGATTGGTCAGGTAATAATTGACAGTCCAAAGACATATCAAAGTGTGTTGGGTAAATTATTAATGTCTTTGAATATAAAATGGGAAATGCTGGCTTGTGGTAATGTAACGATGAGCAGCTGCCTTGGCTTGTCAGAAATGCCTCTAATCTATCTTCTTAAATTCTGTTTTTCTCCCAAAAAATGAGGCTTGAGAAACAGATAAACTTTAAAGCACTTTACAGGAAAAGACTTAGCATTAGCAGCAGACATACCTAGTTTAAAGAAGGTCAAAGACTTCTAGAACTGGAATGTATCTTGTTCTGTATGGAGAGGGAATACCTTTAGTCTCTTGCTATATAACTTTTTCTCTTATCAGTTTGAAAAACCACAGCCACAGGGGGGATGATCATTTCTAAATTGTATATCTCTTTCTTGCAGCTGTACATAGACAAGCTCTGAAACTTTTCATTCATGGTGATAGTTTCTTCCATGGGAAACAGCAAGTAAGCTCATTTACTGAACACTAGAAATAAAATTGCCTTGCTGTGGCCAGATTTCAGAATAATTTACCTGCTTTTCAAAACTGTATCCATAGGCCTTTTCCAAGATTTTATCAAAGTCCCAGCCCTTAAAAACTGAACTAGTCCATTATCTGCTCCAAGTCTAAATTGCCAGAGAATCACAGGCCCTGTTACATCCTTTAATGTCTGCTGACATGAGCCGTAGTCTCCAGTAAATCAGAGAGGCATTTTCATGCCATTTAACTACATTCATATATTTAAATAAGGAGTTTTGTTTCTTCTCACTTGGGATGTCCAGAAACTGGGTATTCTGAACTACACATCTAGATGTCATGTCTAGGTAGTCAGTGGAGAAAAGAATGGGATGATTTTGCCTCTGGAAATAGTGATTTATGGCTCTTACCCTGAGATTAAATCAATCCTTTAGGGGTAAGGGGCTCTTTATTAATTAGGGTAGTGAATTTAGCTAAAAGTTAATTTTTAAATAGTGAAAAATATAAAAGATAAATCCTGTTCTCCATGGCAAGCTCTGAAGGCAGAAGCTGTGCAAGAATTGTTTTCTATTAAGAAAACATTAAAGGAATTGTAATCCCAGAGCACCACACCTTAAGCCTTTGCTCTCATGGACCATTTGTATTTCTTACCCCTGACCATGGCATTGCTTTTGGTAATGTTTTTAAACATTAACTTTCTGAAATTATAAAAAAAAATATGTAAAAATAACTTGTGATAATTTAATTTAATGTACTATTCAATTAATCCTATACTGCTAATGTGACCTTTCATGAGATAGGGTTGAAGAAGTAAAATAAAGTTGCATAGTACCCTAGAAATCCAAAAGCACAGGGAGGAAAAAGAGAACTATTTTAAACACTTACTTGAAAAACTCAAAAGCTTAGTTATAACATTTAGATGGGCTATTTTATAATCATACTCAAGGGCTTCCTGCTTCCTCTCATTTCTTCCCAATGATGCACAGTTCCCTGTCTTCTGTGCTGAGGACAAGCTATGCAGACAGGCATGGCAAGTCTACTGCACTTTTGACCTGCTAGCTGCCTTTGTTTCCTGTCTACCTGCATTAATTTTGGTTCATTTGCACAAGTCTTCATGCACAATAAAATAAATACAATCTCACAATGTAGCTTCTGCCTGTGATTAAGTTGAATAATTAACAAATATTTCTCCTTCATTTCTTTATATAGCTTTTACAGGCAGAATAGATATAAAAAGCAAGAATAATGCCAGAGGTCTTGCTCTTCTAGGTCATTTGGCTGTCAGCCTCTGAAGCTGGCCTCTCTTGGGAAGGTCTGATGTCTTCCAGTGGAAGGCAGGAGGAAATGAAAACAGCCCTGTGGAAAAAGAAGAGAGGAATATTTTTCCTTCCTTGCTGGATTATATTCCCTTAGGGCTCAGCAAAAGTCTTTGCTGCATACTGAATATGCAATAGATGGTTTTTCTATTGCTAATTCTGTGGTAATAACCCAGCAAGATAAAAAGCTAATAGGCTACCCATGTGTTTAAAATAGTCTTCTAAAAACACATTTTAAGAATAAATGTATTCCAGAAGATGAACTGGAGAGACAGTTTTTTATATCCTAATTAGAAAAAAAATCCAAAACCTACATTAAAATTGATGTGAGTTTCTCTACTGAATTAATTTAGAGTAGAATTTTAAAAGTAATCCTTGAGAACTGTACAGGAGATGTCTAACATTAATGCAGCAGCAGGTTCATGGCAAATCCAGGTGCCTGTGGACTATCTGCTTTTTCACAAGCGTAAGAGAACCTAATAACTAACTCCTGAATAATATATGCCTACATAATTGTGTTTGTGAACTTCATTACATCTGAATGAAGTAAAAGTTTTGATGGATTTCCTATCTAAAAATCCAGGTTGATAGGTCTTTTGCTACCCATCTATACCAACAAACATTAGTAGTAGAGTCTTCTTTGGCAGCTTCTTTTCACTTCTGTGTTGTTATAGCTTCTTCAGCAGTTTTTGCATTCCTTCTGTGTTTTGCCTTCCCTACAATCCATGTGTTCCTTGTAAATGTTTCTGTTAGCTTTTTCTTGATGCCTTCTTCTTGTGGTTTTGTGTGGCAATACATGGACTATTCCCTGCTCTTTTTTACTTTTCAGTAACAAATATCTCTGCCTTCCCTTATTACTAAAGTCCTACCACTCCTGTCTGCAGTCTGTAAAGGTGTTTTCTGTCCTTTTTTTCTCTGTAGAGCTCACTTACCATATTTTTGATTGTGCAAGACACTGTGTACAACAAAATACTAATTATGGTTGGCTAAATATAATTCACCATCTGTGGAATTTCTATCAAAAAGACAGGTTAAGCAATGGCTGACAATTAAGCATAAAGGTGTTTAATAGTTACATTAAGGGCATTAAAGGAATTGTCTGCATGTCTGTGCAGTTATGTTTTTTTAAGGAAGTATTTTACTGTTACTGTTTATTTTCTTATTTCATTGCTGTTTCCAGTAATTTGTTTGTATCTCAAGCCATGATCGTCACCTTTTGTTCCTCCAGTTCTCAATTCCATCCCACTGCAGCAGGAAGGGGGATTGGGAGACTAATGTGTGGTATGGGAGAGTCTTGGTTGGGGCACTGATTTGGGAAGTACAATTCCTAGACCACAACACCTGACTGCATAAACTAATCATAGGTTCATATGTGAGCAACAAAACTTGCAGATGATATTATTCTGTGATCAATTTATCATAATATTTGAGTGACTTTGGGATGTACCAAAAGCTGAAAGGTTACTATTACTGGATATATTAAAACCAAAGCTTTATAAATACACCTACATTTTGAAAGGCTTTTTGTCAAGTCATTAGTCTGTATTAATTACACTCACATGACCAGATTGTTCATAGCTTGCCAGTTCAACAAATGAATATGATTTAACTTTAATTTGAACCATTCTAACATTTTGTTTTAAATAACAGCTTTTTGATCTCCAAGTACATTCATAGCATGCTAACAAAAAGAAAACTGTTACTCTAGAAAAATGAAATGTGGTTAGCTTTTCTCATACGGATGCAATAAAGAAGACTTCTGGTGGCTTGACATTGCACAGCTGAATAGTTTTTGACAGGGAAAATAACTATAGTTTAGTCTGAGCTTTGGCAGCACTACAAGTTATTAAATATTTGCAGTAATCCAGTAAGTGAAACTTTATTATAGGCAGGTTGCTTCAAAGTGTATTATCTCCATAGTTACAGATATTTTTGTTATGTTGGCCTTTTTCTATATGGAGGCACCCTTTGTTTCTTTATTTTTACATTGTTTCGTGGACTGATCAATGGTCTTTTGGAAGTTTCAGCTTTCAACTTTTGCCTTTTTCTTTTTCACCTTTTCAGCTTTCCTTATTTCTCCTCTTTTATAGGTGTGCTGAAGTTTTTCTAAAAAATACACAGAACAGAATAGTCTGGCAAACAAAGACCCCAAAGTTCAGAGCTGCTGTTCAAATCAAGTATATTTAAGCTCACATGTGGGGTTTGTTTTTTTCAATATTGAGTTTTATCAAGTTCTTTCATGACTTTATTTCAAAAAATAGTACAATATCACTCTGCATATGTTACTTTAGGCTTTCACTTCCACACATGATAGTTTATCAGCCTTAATGTACATCTCTGCTGCTGCAGTTGGGAATCTGTCTCCAAGCCAGATATGGAAAGGGGGGCACCTGTGTGGGAGCACACGGCACTCAGCACAGACATGGGGACACCCCAGGGCAGTTGGAACAGCAGAGCTCTGGCACTGCCATGGGAATGCCACATGTTAGAACTGTTCTACCACATTCAGGATCTCAGGGAACATCCCTGCTGCGAGTTGTATCTGTTGTATCTGCTCAAAGTGCTGCTCTGCACTCCAGCTCCACGTTGGTAATCCCCTTCTCCTAGCGGACAAGCACAGCCTCTGCTGCATCCCTTCTGACCTGCAAAGCTCCTGAGCTGAAGGTCACTGAAGCACACAAAAGGCACCTTTTGGTTTTGACCAATATCTGTTCAGGCCTGTTGCAGAGACCTGATTCAGTAAATCTTACAGGGAAATCTCAACTAGGTGAGCTCTACTCTTGTTCCGGGGTTGCGTCTTGGGATTTGAAACAAATGCCTTCAGACTTTGTAGAGGGAAAAATGAAACCCTGTTCTTCAGATTGATTGCACAGATAATGTGAAAAAGAAAAGAGGAAAGGATTCATATGATGGGATCATCTTGCTAAAGCAGGAGAAATCTGTGAATGAAGGTGAGACAACTGTGATTGATGTATATACATGATAAGAATAATGAAGCATATTAAATGTGAAATGTCCAAATCATGGTCCAACATATTTTACCAAGTTCTTCCCCATATAGCCATGTGTTTCCTCAAGTAAAATTATTATCATTAATGTCTCTTTGTAGTGATGTAGTGAATTAAATTCACATAGAGAATATTCTTTTTCAATAGATGTTTTCTCATTAGTAATTGCAGTTATTTTTTGTCATACATAAATGTGATATGAGGTGTTATTGAAGGTAAAAGAGGGAAAAGGTGAGGAATGATCAACTTGAAGTTCCAGCAATGTTAGGTGAATAGTGGAAAACAGACTAGAGTGTGATGGAACATTTTTCAGAATAATATTATTTTTCAGAAACAGAATAAATTCCTCCATTAGGTATTTTCCTCATGTTTCAGAGAATCTGATTTGTTTTATACTACAGAGAAATATCTGCTATAAAAACAGTAATGGAAAAAAATTAATAGATTGGATAGTGTGCAATGAAATAACCAATGCTGAAAAAGTTACTGAAAGCCTCTAAATTGATGAGTCATAAGTATAACAAGTTAAATACAAGAAGTTATGTGATCCTATAAATGGCAAGTTTTTTACAAGGTAATTCTTTATCATATTTTAAAATAATGCACAAATAATTAATTCTGTTTTTTATGATAAGAAATTTTTTTCACGAGTTATAATAGTTTTTTAGCTTTATTCACATTACTATGGTCATGTTAATTGGGATTTTTTCACAATTATCTATAAAATAGATAATGTTAAACTTTTTATTCATTAGAATAATCAAATATTTTTCATATAGTTGAATGTTTTGTATAAGCCCAGTCTAAGGACTCCTGTTGTGGAAAAGACCATGTAATTTTATGCTATCTATTGGAGCTTCTTAAAATTAATTATCATGCTTATGGTGTGAAGTTACTCTTTCGTTATTCAAAAGGGGCCAACATTAGCTTTCCAGAGTGGAGGTAAAAGAATTTATTTAGTTGTAATTGCCACAGTTTTATAAAAGTCACTTAGATATTTAGTAGAGCTGCAGAAAATTTTATGACTATGTCTAAATTTTAAGACAGTTGCTTATGTTTTCTGTTATTTTTAACAAATATTAATAAGAAAAATGCTTAGTACTTTTGTAAATCCTTAGGGGATATAATGAGGGAAATTATCATGAGTCATAGCACCACAGATCTAAGGCTTGAATATTACAAAGGAAGGCATCACTGCATGTAACACTTCTGCCAGGTACGTGGTCAGTGATAAACTGAGGGGTTGTTAGAAGAGGGCAGGGCTAAGCTTTATGGCAGTTATGATCAGAGCTGAGGGATCTGATCTCAGTCATGCAGAGCAGGGTAAGGGAGGGGAACCTTTGTACTGAGCTGAGAGACTGGTGCCAGGTAACAATGGTCAAATGCTTAATAACACTCTTTTTACAGCTCTATTCCATGTGTGGAGGCAGTCTAGGAATCCAGGTTTGATAAAGAAAAGGCAGAAGCACATATTTTTATGTGCTTTGATTTTTGATTTTTTATGTTTCTTGACTACAGCCTTGAGGTGTGCCATGTTCCTGACTCAACAACCTAACACAGAATTGTGACCTAAACATCTATACTGCAGTGCACTATGTTGAGGGAAAAAGGGAAGAATCAATTCGTTATTGCAGTTGCCCTGGACTCCCTGCTGCTGGGCACAGAGCCATTTTTCTATCCTGATTAAAAAAATTGCCTAAATCTACAGGAATTTCAGTGCTCTGTAGAGACTCTACCGCACATTCAGATAATATCGAGTTATAAAAATACAGCTCTTCATCATTATTGAACAAATATCATAATTAACTGTACTGGGTTTGGCTGAGGTGGAGTTAATTTTCCCACAGCAGCCCTCACAGAGCTGTGCTTTGTATTTGTAGCTAGAAAGGTGCTGATACCACACCAGTGTTTTGGCTGTTGAGAAGCACTCACACAGCCTCCACATGGTCTCTTCAACATTTTCCCCTCAGTAGTCAGCAGGTAGTAGACAAGATTTTCGGAGGCAACATATCCAGGAGAGCTGACCCAAACTGTCCCAGAGATATTCCATACCATGTGATGTCTGCTCAGCAATAGAAGTTAAGAGAAAGAGGAGGGAGGCATCTTTTATTATGACATTTGCAATTGCTACGTGTACTGAGGCCCTGCTTCCCAGGGAATGGCTGGATATTGTCTGCTGATTGGAAGTAGACAATAAGTCTTTTGGGGTTTTTTTTTCTTTTGCATGTGCAGTGTTTTCTTTTGCTTTACTAAACTGCCTTTTATCTTGACCCATGTGTTTTCTTCCATCTTATTTCCTCCCTGGCCCTGTCTTACTGAGGAGGAGAGTGACACAGCAGCTTGGTGGGCAACTGGTGTCCACTCAAGGTCAACAAAACACATGATCTAAAAATGTCTTATATATATTTATGAGCTTCTACCCATTTCTTTCCAGATCAGAGAAAAGTCACCTAGTAAAAGCTGCATCCAGACTAGAGAAAGGAAATAAATTCTTAAAACCTCAACTTACTGGAAGTAAACAAACTACTATGACAGGAGATGCTTCTCTGAAGGTCATGACGGGACATATGAACACAGGAAGGAGCAGAAAAAAACTTTCACAGAAGTTTTGTCATTCTTGGAATTGTAGCAAAACCATGTTCACTGCAGGACCACCTACATTTTTTTTTTAAAGCTTAGCTGCAGTAGATTGGCGTTCCTGTGGAAGACATATACCTGGAAATCTGGATGGTTTCACCTTGAAATCAAGAGAGGATGTGTGGGCTCTTGTTTTGAATCATTCTGTAGGAGACCTATCTCCACTGACACAGTTAACCCCTTGAGATTAGCAGCTGACTTCAAGACTTTTAATTTTTTTAAATGGAATTACCATGAAAACCCCAAATGCTGTAGTCACCCTTCATTCCCTCAGTGGAATTACAATGGTCCCATCATAAAGATAGATTGTGTGCTCACATGGGTTAGAACCAACAATTCCTTTGCCTATTTTACATGAACTAGCTCAGGGGATCTCCATGCTAGCTGATTCTTTTCCAGATTAATGAAATACAAATATTTAGTCACAAGTAAAATAACTTTAGCATGTTATGATGTTCAATTGCATGTGGTTTTTTATCAGTTTCTTAAAAAATGGCAACATGTATCATGGGTCACATCTATAAACAACAGGCCACAGCTTTGTGAAAGTATTCAACACTTGAGCAAATCACTAAAACTGGGAGTCTTTGTGCTATGTGGATGAATATTATTAACCCATATTTCCAATTAATGTATGTTTTGTCCCAATAAGTTTATCAACAGGTTCTATAACCATAGTTAATGTTCTACACTGACCTAACCTGTGACAATAGATTTACTCAGAGAAGTGAATCTTTGCTCAATCTTACCATAGATAAGCCTGCTTATGGAGAAGAGAGGGAGAAAAGGAGATAGGCAAGTGCATCTCTCTTTGTGGCTGAGGACTCCATTTGCTGTTATTGAGGTTGGCGCCATGTACTTTTATTTGCTAAAACCTCTTTGACCTGCAGACTAGAACACAATTGTTAATAAAAGGTCATGAAACACATCTGAAATGGTAATAAAATGAGTGAGCAGAAATTGCAAATATTTTGCAAGAATCCTTTTTTTCCCTCAATAAGAATGGCCATCTTTAGAAAAGCTAATACTCATAATACTGAGAAACCTAATCATGTGAGAATAATGCAAGTTTTAAGGCAAAAACTTGTTCACTCACTAAATTTCCATGCCTTGAATCTTGACTAGATTTAAACTTTCTCAGGGGTCTACAGAAACAAGTAATTTATGTTTATGTAAAGAGGAAGGGATTCTTTGCACAAGCACAGTGGTAATAGCTCTGGTATGTACTTCGAGGTCTGCAAAATTGCTTTTCCTGGGGAAAGCAGTTTATGAAATTTCCATAGCTAAGTCCAATTTGCACAATCCAAGTAAATGTCTTGGATTATTCTCTGAGGTCTAAAGGGCTGAGTACACCCAACATACCTCATCCCACCAGCAAGGAGTCAGAGGCCCAGGGTAATCAGTGTCTGTTCTTACATATCCTTTGAAGTCATCTCACTTCTGAACCCATATTCTCACAGAATATGCCCCACTGTCACAGAATTATAATCAGTAATAATTATTCTATGTAATAATATTGTATTGCTCATTAACACAAAGGCTAAATGCAGACTGATTTCCAGGGAATCAAATTAAAATCTGTGTAATCTCTGCGGTGGTGGCAAGTTCCTACAGAGTAGGTGTGGACATTTTTTTCAGGATTTTGCATTATGTTCCTGGCAACTAGTACACATAAGAAAAGGATGGGAATTATACAACTTCCCTGCCCACTATACAGCATTAAAAGACAAATAATACTCATTTTTTTTAGCTTTGCATTAAGTGTTCATTTTTCACCTTCCATATTGTCCAACAATCTGCTAAAATTTCCAGCAGCTATGTATTCCAGTGAAGCCAAGTACAGGATGAGGTTTTCCAAAAGGTGAATGAAACAATCCATTGAAAATGTCAGTCAGAAGCCAGAACATAATTTTATTTGGGTTTTTTTGATCCTTGTTCAGAGTGCATATGATTAGCATGTGGCGACCTGTAAAATGAAGTGGAACAAAAGTGTCTGAAATAAATTTCACCTTGACCTGATTTCCACTTGACTGAATTTGTTGTAGTAAACTGGTGACACATAGTGGATAAACACTAACACATGTCTGCATTCAGAAAAGGAGAACAGATGGTAAACACACTGATATAAGGCCTGTTACACAAGAGCTCTGTGTATAATTCAGAAAGGTCAAATCCCCTGAAAGACGAGACAAGTTTGATAAGGGAAATGGATTCATTGACAAGAAGGAGTCAAGTGGGCACAACTGAAGCAGATAAGGATTCCAGCTCCTCAGTGGGTTTCACTCAGAAAAGGCATCTGCCCACATCTGTCTTCTTATGTAAAACCACTGTCAGAGGTGTTATGCACTTGCTCTGAAAGGCGCTTCCTCAGAGGACAGTACTGCCAGTCCACTGGCTGAATTTGTGTCACTGTCCTAAAACCCACCTCTTCTGAAATAGTAAAAACTATACTTTTTATGGTTTAGGAATATATTTTGACTTTCCAAAGACATTGATTCCCTAGATCTTGTCCTCTGCAGCATGGGTTATCTGTTCCTGCTTGTGACCACAGCTGGTTGTGACTATGTTGGATAAAGAACTCTAAACTGGGTTTGGGTAGACAACTGTCCCCACCTGCACGTCCACTGGTGTGCAAGGAGGGTTACTGTCCTTGCTCCTCATACTGGGAAAAAGCAATTTTTCCAGTGGCCACCTGGGGTAGAGTAATGAGTAGATCTCCCAGATCCTAAGTAAATTCCCTGCATACTCAACTGCCTCCTGTCAGATTGACACTGAAGGATTTGATCAAGACAAACTTGAAAATGAATGGAGCTACTCAGCCTCACATACAGCTGAAGTATTCGTGGCCAGCAAGACCAAAGAAGGAAACAAAGGAAGGATGAAAACCCAAATAGTGGTCATTAGTCAATGGTGGTGGTGGTTCTCAGCTCCCAGCCTGTGCTCTAGCAGCAATTCAAGGAACCTAAATTAAAAAGTTACGTACATGCAAATATAATTTTACTTGCAAGCACTTATATTTTACCTTGTATGGTTCTAAAATTGGAAATTTTGCTGCTTAAAAATCATCAAAATAGATCTAATAGGGGACATAGATAATAAGCAATTCAGGAGAAAATAATTTCCACAGATTATAAGACCTCAGTTTTCAAAAATATTCAGAGGAATTCTATTAAAATGTATTTCATGTTATAATAGTTGCTCTACTTTAAAGATACTTTCTACTGTTAAAAATATACGTAGAGAGAATTATTTTTAAACCATGTTTTTTCAATCAGTTCCTGGCAGGAGACTATAGATTTTAAATTGAAGTTGTTCTGTTTAAGGACTCAGAAAACAGAGATGGAGTGAAAAATTAGGTGCTGAAGTCAAGCATGTAGAATGTTCAGCTTGTATCTGTTTTCAAGAGTTAACAATGCCAAGTCATTTCACTTGTGACTTATTTAACAGCTGTCTGCAATTGAGGATCCAAATTTAGTCTCTTATCGCATCTTTTACTCGAGGGGCTACTTATTCCCTTAAAACAAAAGCAATCCAGGCCAAAAATTTTTACAAACAGTACAAGATTTTCTCTTCAGCTAAAGCAGGGACCTTGCTGATATTCCTGCTGAACAAAAACATTTTCTTTGCTCTTCACCAATGTGTCTGAAGTTTCTTTGATGGTTACAACTCCATTCCTAAAGGATTTGTGGCCTTGATACTTGTAGAACATAAGATGGGTAGAGGGGCTGTTTTCTTCCCCAGCTACTCAAATGTTGGAAAAATCCTTTTATCTACCCTACATGTCCATCATTGGCTTCCATTGGGTATATTTCATAGTGAATTTTAGATATTATTTGGAGGATTTAAGAGAAGGCCAAAGTGCCCCAAATAGGGCACATCTCTGTACTTTCTGGGAAATTTCCGGAGGAAAAATAAAATGTGCCTTTCTGTGCATTTCTCATGCTACAGCCAGCCTGCATCATTTCTTGTGCACCTGCATCAACTTCTAATTTAACTTCATTAGTAAACACCCCAGCTCAAGTACTCAGAGCCCAATTTGGTCTGTGAACCAAAGCACAAAAAAATACAAAACTGAATGAGTAATTTTATAAGTGCATTTTTAATCTAAACTTAACTAGATCATCATTAGCAGTAGCTTTAGTCACAAGTCCAGCCTTCAAATAATGAATACTCAAGAGTTTATTGGCAATTCTTTGACTGAAATGTATTTATGCAGAGAAGGTCCTTAATGGAAAAGCAAATCAGTACATATCTAGGTCTGCTTCTGAAGGGTTTAAGGATATGAGAACTACTGACTTCATGTCATGGTTTAAGCCCAGATTGAAATAAAGCACCACACTGTGTGCGTGTTACATACATGAGAAATCAATTCATTGTCATTAGCAGAGCAGCCAGCACATCATAAAAATCCAAATTTCACTTTCTGATTCCCCTGGGTGGTACAGGTGAATATTTAGATTGTTAATGTAAAAATCACATAACTCAAATATCAAATCTACAGGCAGTTGCTAGAAACTGGCCATCTGAGAATCAAATCAGCATTTTTATACAAAGATATAAATAACACTTAAACTCTCCAAGATAGAAGCGTTTGCTCAGAGTAGGCATATATAGAAGAGGATGCCTCTAAGTTAGAAAATATAATGAGCCTCTGGAATCAGAAATGTATTTAACAATAGCAGTATGGTGTCGTATTTCTGTAACAGCAAATTAATCTGAACATAGCACTAGAGGTACCTTTATTCTATAAACCTGGAAATACATTGTGATTTTTTTTTTTTTTTGCCTCAAATGACATTTAAGAGAAAGGATCACTGAGGTTACCTGAGTGTTGCTCTTTCAGAATTGTTTATTAGTTCTGTCTTTAAAGGTTACCAGTAAAGGGTAAAGTTCCTGGCTTTTTGCTTTTAAGAGTATTGTTTTTCCCCTATTTTTACTTAATGGACGATATTTCAAGTTTCTGTATGCCAGCACAGGGAGGGATTTAAAAAAGCATGGCAAGGTAACGCCTATATGAAAATATAACATATTTGTCCATTAATGAAGCAAGTAATTAGTGAAACATACAACAAAGGTTCAACAGCTGGTTACTTTTTGGATGTTTGCTACGTCCCCACCACAGGACACCAACAGATATATTGACCATGTTAATATTTCAGCAATTTGGACATGTACAGCTTTAACAGCTTTGCGAATTAGGGGTCATATCAAGAGGCCATTAAACATCAAATTCTGAATAGTAATGCTTATAACCATTGTGCATATAGTATGCACACCTCTTTAAAGGTGCGTGGAATATGTGTCACCAACCCATATTCACTAGGCTCAGGCACTAGGAGTCTGAGCTGTGAACATGTAGCTTGAAATTCTATGATAAGTGGCTTTTACAGGAGCTTTAAGAGTCTGCTTCATACCTGCTGGTCAAAAATTTGAAATAAAATGCTAAGAAGCAAATGTATGTGTGGAAATAAAAACTTGCATTATCAAAATATTCAATATATTTATAGAATGAAGATGGGCTTTATGTTACCATACCTGGAATCTTTGGAATACTTAAGAAAGGCTGTTATTTCATTAAAAATAGTGTGATAACTTTTGTTTTTCTAACAAATTCTTCATACTTGTGTATTGCAATCTTATTTATTATGAGAGTCATCATGAGTAAAATAAAAAAGAAAATGGTCTTTAACCTGCAGAAAATTATATAGTTTTATTGTAGACAACTTAGTAGAAAATAAAACAAATTTAATATGCCTGCACGATGAACTGTTGTTTTTAAACTTCTTTTTGTATGAAGATATATTTGTCTTCTAGATCTCTGAACTGAGAAATATGTTGCCAATAAGCATTTGACAATGACATCTACATAAGCTCTATTTAAAGAATCCTGTGTTGCAGGAAATATGTTACCATTCTAAATGTTTTCCCTTCTTCCCCTTCTCTTTCTTTCTCTTCTACTGGACTTCTGCTTATAGAAGGGCTATGTTTCTACATAAGGCCAGGTAAAAAATGTGCCATAATTAAAGGTAGAATCAAACTCATCCAAAAATAAAAGCCAATTAAACCTTGAGGCCCTCAGCAGGAAAGACAAGAAGGATATAGTGGTAGAAAGTTCAGTGTGTAGGGATTGGATATCTTGTCAAATGAAGGAAATAGCAAAAGCAAAATGTCAACACTTCAAATCCTCAATAATTTTTGTTCCATTTAAAATAGCAGACAAAAAAGACAAGAAGGTTTTGTTGAGGAATGACATAAACTAGAGAAGTAATTTTTATATTGTACAAAATCATGTATGCCTTTTTTTTTTATTATTCTGTGCAGCTCTGATCTTCAGTACTCTTGGACAGTGAAGTTCCAAGGTGCTAACTTCAACTGAAAACACTTTAGCAGCTGCCTTCTGTAGAGGGATTAAACCAGCTGGGATTCCACCCTGCAGAGCTGAATGCTGCAATGTGTGATAGGTTGAGTACCGTGAGATATGATAAAAGCCTACACAATTAGGAAGAAAGTAGACAAACAAAATGGGGAACTGTTCTTCACCAAATTTTGCAGTGAAAGGACAATCCAAAGCAGGAAACGACAAAGGGAAGTGGATACTAAAGGAAAAGTAGGGAGAGATTGCAACAATTCTAAGGCTGGAGAGAAACAGAAAGTGTATACGACTGAAAGCACCCTCATTTTCAGGTCTCTGATTCTCCTCTCACTGTGATTTCAATTCAGTTTGACTGGCCATAATGTTTCACAGGAATACAGTCTGGGGAATCCCTTGAAAACATTATGGTGGGATTCACACAGTGAATCTTTGTAGACGGTTCATGAGACTTCCATATTGTAGCTCTATTCCATTATGGTTTTCCAGGACAAAATAAGCCTGTCTGGAACCACAGACTTCCCAACATTCTAATGTAGTTGTTTAGTAAGTAAGCTCATTTACTTTTCTCATAAATTCAGTACTAATGACTGCTGTTATGGAGGTCTTCTACATACTATTGACTGCATTTTACCTTGTGTAACATTCTTCAGAAAATCTCTGTAAAAAGTCATTATCTAAAACAACACAGTAAGTTCCTCACTGTGGAATTTACCTTGATGCCTATATTCAAAAAGAGAACATAAAAAAAAAGAAAAGGAAGGAAAAAAAATCCTACGCCTGAAAGTTATTTGGACAGATTTTTGAGAGATTTATTGGAACTCTACATAAAAGCCCAAGAATCATGTCTGCAGGAAATTAGCTATGCATTCCAAGAGACATTTTAAGTGGAGATTCGGAACTAACTCGTCTCTAATCTACGGTATGAAAACATAAGACTAGAGAAACTTCCTGTCTTTCATCCTATCCACTTATACAGAAAAGAAAAAACTTGACAAAGAACATCTTATCTAATCTTCATATGCAGTAAATGTTCTTTCAGTGTCTGTCAAAAGTCTAATCAGCAGTCTGACTACATCTCTGTGTCTTTAGGGTAGATTTCTACAGACACTTAAAGTGGAGTTACCCACCCATCAGAGATCTTTTTCTGTTTCTGAGGACAAAAGGAAGTGCAAAGTCTCCTATGATGCTCAACTGCAGTTCCAGTTCTTTGCAATAAAATCCATAAATATGTATTCTGGTTTTGTGTCTATAATGAACGGACGAGGGGAAAAATTAATTAAGAATGCACTGCATTTTGTGGAATTCCAGCATTGAGAGTAGTGAAAATGGAAAAATTTAAGGTGCCAGTTCAACCATAATTGTTCCACCTAGAAATTCACTGATATCAGCTCTCCAGGTGCTTCAGAAGAGCCCTGACCTAAGTCCCAGCAGCCTGCAATGTTCCAGCCTCCACTGCCCCTAACCCAGAGTAATAAAGGACTCACATTGCTCACCACTTGAAGGCAGATGTCACACCCCCACTGCCTCCCTCACCTCTCCTTTCCCTGCCCACCAAAGTGCTGGAGAGATCACTGGTGGGATCATTGGTGTCTCTTGGTCAGGGAAGGGCAGTGTGTGAGGAGGGGGAATTGGCAAAGGGAGGAAATTGTATCTGCTGTCATGCAGTTTGCAAATATGTGCAGCAGGGCTGTGCAGATCTGCAAAGGTGATTCGAAGAAAATAGCATTCTCTCTGCAGCCTTCTGAAGCATCTCTCCATCTGAAGCATCTCTCCTTTTCCAAAAGATTTAACATTATTGTTACAGATTATGATAGTGGGATACTTTTTTGACATTCCTGAATTGGAGAAGGTTCATATGACATTGTACATTAATTTTGTTTACAGACTTAACTTGTCTGCCTTACTATGAAATCAAATGATAACTCCAAATTATTACTGTAAGGATCAGTTGAGGTTCTTACCTTGAGGACAGAGATTTATTTCCCAGAAATTTATAAATTGGTAAAATCTTTCTGGATTTTATTTCCCTCTTTCTCTGGGTACAGACGGTATGCATCTTTATATCACATCTAGCATCATAACCCATGGATTTGGGAAGCATATTAAATCTTCATGTCAGCCCTATACAGGCAGTTCAGTTCCTTGGCTTACCCTGAAATCAGGGACAGGCTTGTGGCACCTCAGGTTGTACACACAAACAGGCATGTAGGAGACAGAATGTTTTTTTTTCTGTCTTCAAACATACAAGATCTAAATACAGTTGTCTTGTTAATAATTTACTAGCTGATTATGGCTTTGTGTGACACTTCTCCTAAATCTTTGTTAAATAAGGCACATGAAAGAACAATTCTATTACAATTGTTTTTTGAGACGCCGACTAGACAATAGGAATTTAGAGGTAACTTCCTAATAAGGAATTTACTTCCAAAGTAAAGGAATTTACCTCACAAGTAAAGACTGTATCCAGTATATGGTAACCAGACTAACTAGTGGGTTACATTTACATTCACTGCAATTGAATTTTTCTTCATTGTATTAATATATTAATATACGCATTTTATCTGTTTTAATGCTTCCTTGTTGCCAGTCCCCATTTGTGTAAGGGCACTACTATAACTGAGATAAGCTCAATCAAACAGCTTGCAAAGATAGTTCAGATCATTGTCCAGAACCTGTGCTCCTGTAGCAGTGCTCTGGAAGCAAAAGCAGTCTTTAATCAAGAAAATGGAAACTGGTTGCTGTGTCTGTATAAATTCAATTTTGTATCTTCCATGAGTTGCTAAAGCTGGTTTGGAGTGGTTTCAAGCAACTTTTGTCTTCTTTTTGCCTTAATATATGTCTTGTTGAGACAGACCTTTAATTTGTTGTAATCACTGTCACCAGTATTGAGAAGACCATAAAGGAATGAATGTAGGCTATACAACAATCTTGGCACGGCTGATTTGCCAGGGTGCATGTGTGGCAGGTTAAGGTCAGAAGGTTTATATTTGCTACTGAACAAACTTACAAGTCAGTTACCACTAATTAAGACCACTCCTGTTAAGAGGGAGGTTCCACCAATATGTCCTGGGGCACTCTGGTTGAGCTGGATAGATCCATACTAAGTGGTAGTCTGAGACTTTCTCTGCTAAATGCTCACAGCACACGTGCAGTGGTGGTATGTTTTGAAGCACTGGAAGAGATGGGAAAAGATTGGATCAGAAGGTTTATGATATAAGGCATGATTAAACAGAGCTGGCTACCCTCCAGCTTTGTGTGTGACAGTCAGGAGCAGGCTAGAACGGCTGAGGAACAGATGGCTGGTACGGATGTCAGAAAGGTTTGTGTTTAGGCACCCCATGCTAAGCCAGCTAATCTACTTCACAGATGTCCTTGCTTTTGCAGCTGTTTTCTTTAGATGTCCTTGAAAATTCAAACTGTGATCAAACTCCTACATGCACCTGATTTGATTTGTATTTCATGCTGCTTTCACAGAGTGATAAAACCAGCATTCAATTAAGTACTGCCAAGTTGTATGTTGATGATTGTATTTGGCTGCAACCTATAACTGGTCCCATCACCTCTGCAATCAGAATTGCATCTAAGATTATTTAGCAGACCACTAATATCAGGAAACAGACTTTTTTTCCTATATAAATTTAAAGAAACTGATATAATTAATTAGACTGTGTGAGCCTAGGAGATTTCTTGGTTCAGGCAATTGCCATCAAGTTCAGCATCCTGTCAGGATCTCAGGGTTTCTGGGGGAAGTGTGAGTTAAAGTAAGTTTATAAGGAATGAGGCAAAAGTAGCTAACAGTCAGACAGACCAGCTGGCTGTTGTACGTGGCAAGTTGAAAATAGATAACCTTGATAGAATGACTCTAAAACATTTCAATAGTTCTAGGTAAATAAGACCTTGTGCCCAAAAAGGAAAAATATGGACTGGGATTAGCTCAATTAGTGACAGCATGATGCTGAAAACACCAAGGTTGTGGGCTCAATCCTTGAATGGGCCATTCACCCAAGAGCAGAACACAGTGACCATGTGGGTCCCTGTCAACTCAAAATATTCTGTGATCTTTGTAGGGTTTGAGGGCTACAGGTTCAGCTAGAGCTATAGGTGCAGGAAGGGCAGTACTTGTGTTGCCTCAGTATGGTTTAAGGGAGGAGGGCCCATATACAGTGCCATTTTAAGTTTTATTGCAGTATGTAGCTGTTAAAGGGCAAGGGTCTTTTTGAGAAGGGGCATGCTGGACTGCAGCTACATGCAAAGGTTGGCTGCTACTTATCCATTCAGATACCAAAAAGCTATGGAATTGGAATTGGCACTAGTGAATGAAATCTGCAGAGATTGTCATGTCAGTTAAATTTAAGCACAGATATGAAAACTGTGAGGTTTTATGCATCCTGGATTTTCAAAGCTGTGCTTGAATAGTGGAGATATTAACCATGATCATAGTTCTTACTGCCTGTTAAGTGTCACGCTCTTTTTTTTCTAGATAATCTATAGAAAACAGGCATGTGTTATATGAAGTGTAGTCCAGTATTTACATCTGGGCATATGCTAAAAATATCTGTCTCATTTTTCCTTCTGGAAAATCTCTAAAGAAAAAAAATTCCCAAATTTAAGAATCTTGTAAGATATGACATCTTGACATCTTTTTTTTCCTCTTCTCCATGAAAAATTGGAATACTGATGCAGGATTTTCTAGTAAGGAGAGAAAGTGTAATAAAATAGTGAATGTTATGGAAAAAATATCTTTTCGCCTACAATTTTTACAGAAACTTTGGTATTTCATCAGGATTATGTGAGTGTGGCTTGCCTTTGGTACCAGAAAGGAAATCTACCATGGGGCTTTGAACACACTCAAGAAAGTTATTTAGACAGGAACTGAATTTTGACAAAGTGAAACATTTCCAAAAAAATTTTGCATGTATATATATATATATATACATATACATCAGAGGAGGTTTTTTTCAGCATTAATAGTCTGTCAAATTATTTCTCTTTCTTTTTGCTTGAATAGATGATTTAAGTTTGTCCCATTTAGGATTGCTGGAACAAAAGTATATAACTGTGGTGGATTTATCTTTCACCAGAACTAAGGGACTCTGCCTCTTTTTGAGGTAGCTGAAAGAGAGAGCAAAGGCTGTGTTTCCACAAATAAAAACCCAAATAAAATTCAGATGATCTGTGTGGAAAGATGTGGTTTAAAATTATTTTGCTAAATTGTGTATGGAGAGAAGAAGCTTCTCAATTGGAGAATAGAGAAGTAGATAAAGAAAGGTGGTTCAGAAAACTACAAAGGCCTGTCTTGGATAGTGTGGGCATTGGGGTGGAGGTGTTGGCTTCAGACTAAGTGTTTGTTTCATTGTATATCCAAGAGAGAAGGATTTTCTACATTTTTTGATGAATGTGTCAGCCTCAGAACTTGGTAGGAGGCAAGGACTTCTTTTGCTGTTCCAGCCACATTACAGGTGAAATACTTCTATTGCATTTGTGCATTTCCTTGCTAGAATTTAGCAGTATTGTTTCTGTTTTAACTAGAGCTCCCTCAAAGACACTAGCACTGTTTCAAGTCTAGCATAATTTTTTCTCTTAATTGAAATATCCCAGGAAAACAAACTATTGGTTAGACACTCTGACTAGAAAAACTACTGATTCTAGCTATATGATAAGATTTTGCATAATTTCTTTCACCATGTGCCTAGCAAACTACACATATCCTCGAAACATTGAGAAAAGTGGCAATTGACTGAGTGTCTTTGAGTATTTTCTTCTGTATGACTGAAGAAAGTAAATTACATTAACTTCTTATGAGGAATTTGGATGGGAAAATAAACAAAGTTCTAGCTTTCTCAGCTAAACCAGAAGTTAGGCTTTTTATAAAGTAACTACTTAGCTGCTGATTTCAAGATGAAATCTTTAGCTTAGAAAGAGGTATTTAAGATAATGGAGTTCTGACAACTGAAGCATCCTTTCCTTTCTTGGGTTCATATTGTCTATGTCACTAAACTCTGAAAACTCAGATGTCTTTTCTAGTCTCACTCCTTGTTTTCAATATGCTTTCTGTAAAGAGAATTTCCTCAAAGATTTCAAGGAGCCTGAAGTGTCTTGTGATAACTCAGCTACCAGTAGTTGCAGCACTGCTGAGATGTAAATAAGCCAAATGAACAAATTACACCAATTATATAGAAAAATGCATTCAATTTCTAAAATCAAGAGTTATCAGAGTGACAGCGTAAAATCTGCTCTGAAAAAGACAGTAACTGCCTAAGACAAGCTGGAGAGATAAAAAGCAACTCCTAGGGAGGAGTGATACTCCATAGCCCTCAAAAATTATTTTTCACAGCTTTTATTCTTTCATATTTCTACCAGGGAATGGTAATGCAGGTGAGATCTTTTCTTCAAGAAGAGAAGAAAGGTCTAGCGTGAAGATGAAAGAAATCTTGCCTTTCATGTTTTGGATCCAGGACCATGAACCACTGTGGCAGAAGAAGAGGATGAGTGCAGGTTTCCTACCTGCTGTATGAGGCCCCCAGCAGCAATCCATCTCTTCACTCCTACATTTTTCTTGAGAGCATGGCCCTGCCAGATGCTGCTTCTTAGTGTAGGAGCATCACAGGCAGAGGTGTTATGGGTATTCTCAAGCAGCCTGCGTAAACAGGCTGCAGACCAGGGTGGAGTGGGCTTAGCTTAAAATCTTCGGAATTTTAGAGGTACACCAGAGAGAGCACACTCAGAACAGCATTACTGGGACTCACTAACATTAACCTAGCAGACATGAAATCCACTTTCTTGTTACGTGTTCATAATTCCACAAAGTCCACAACAATTTTTGGTTTTAACATCAGAAGGGAGGACTTTGATGTTTACAGCACAGGTTTGCTTATGATCTGCTGTGAAATTCACCCCCCTGAGATATGTTGCTGGCAGGTATGACCTTTTGGGGAAGCTGGTAGTCTGGTTTAATGCTTTGTTTATTTCTTCTTCAAAGCAAACAAGTAAGTGACACAGAAAACTGTCTGGCTTTTTTGATGTTGTAAAAGGTTATTTTGTTTCTTTAGGATGGAGAGTTGATTTATTACAATTCTCTCAGCATTGCTCTTACCAGCAAAGATTTTCGACAGTAGAGTGGTTTGGTTTTTTCTCAGTACATGAAAACTATGATATTTACTGATTAATTTTTTACTCAGATTAAGAGTATAGAAGCCGGTCTCCTGATTGCCCCCTCTTGCTGTACTTTGGTGAACAATATTTCTAGGTCCTCTGAAACTGGACACTTTTTGGATGAAACTAAACAACAATATGCCCCAGGAGCAGAGCTGATGTGATCCAGCCATCACTGGTTATTCAGTGCATTTGGTCAAACTAGAGATAGACTGAAATAAAAGGTCTAAAAACATTTAACATGGGCACCAGGTCCTTGCCACCAGGTGAGCAGACCCACAGTTATTCAGCAGACCCACAGACCCACTCCTACCAGTCTGTGCCATTTTCTAATGCAGGCAGTCAATGAGTCCCTTACAAGACTCTAATGTCCCTTGAACTCGTGTAGAAAAAGTACAAATTTGTAACTTTTAAAGAAAGAGTGGCTGGCATTTTAGTCAGCTATAAGAGTATATTTAGGACACAGAATTCTGAGTTTTGCTGAAGAATTTTACGTAAAAGAAGCACAGAGAAATAAATAATGAGTAACAGCACCTGATAAAAACTGTACGTTAGACAGCTAGGCTATAGCATACTAGAAGGGATTATGCCTGTATTTAAGAATAAAATGTAGTTCAGATATTTCCATTGTCACTTAGGTACCTTAGGAAAGCTAAGAAAGTAGAAATGGAAACACACAGAAGACCAATCTGAATTTAAAATAGAGCCTCTCTCTTCCTCTATGGCTGTCATAACATTTCTGGATTAAATTACCCTAAAATATGATAAAATAGCCATAATTTTCTTTCTTCAAGACAAAACTGCATGTCTGTGAAAGGATTTTACATACTTCAAACAATAAACTTAATATTTTATCAAATAGAGTTTGACACGGACAATAGAGATACAGAAATACAATGTTTAGGACAATTATTGAATAAAAATTGGGGATTTGTATTATCATATATTTTAGATGACACAAATGTTTCCTTATGATCTGAGTACCTATGAAAATGTTTTCTAGTTTTCTAACAAGTCTGGAGGGCTTAAAACATCATGCTATCTCAACACTTGTCTGAAAATACAAGGCTAAGATCTATAAAGAAAAAGCCATGCTTACAAAACATACCAACCTCATTATCCTGTCTTTAGAAAATGGCAGAGCAATAGCTGACATGAACAATGTGTGTAATGTCTTCAAATATATGTTATGAAAAGCTAAATATATTAAAATATGATTTGTCTTTCTTTACAGAAAAAGATCCTTTTTATCAGATAAGTTGTGTTTTCTGCAGAGACTTTACAGAGTGCTGTAATTCTTGGAGTTTCAGTAGAAATCAAGACGTCATGGTTAATTCCTGTCTCAGTGTCTTCAGTCTAAATTCAATCATGAAGAAAGAAATCAGCGAGGTGAAGTGTTGTACACAGGGTTACACAGAAGATGTCTTCACATACCAGCTGGAATCCTGATAGCATCCTGACACACAGCAATCTTTGCTATGCATGGAGGGACTGTGGGACTGTCAAAGAATTTTGACAGTAGTGTGTTTCACAAAAAGCAAAATGGCATGAAATACTATCTGTCTTAATTTCATTTCAAGGGTAGAACTTTCACAATGCCCACACTACCTTCTGAAAAATAAAAAAGAGAAATCATTATTGAGTACCACTGCTCACTCAAGATGTCCACAACTGAATTTCTGACACTCTTTGAGAACTGTTGCTTTTTTTCAGATCACAAAGTTTTGCTTTGAACCATATTAAAGCTAACATAATGCAAATGAAAGATTTTAACCTAATATATTTGGATTGCCTTGGAAAACTGTTTAATAAATTCTAATTGTCTGCATAGTAGCAGCTGGAATGAAAACAGTAATGATATAATAACAGTAATCAGCTGAACATGGTTCAACATTTGTGTCTCAGACACCACAACCCTATGCCCCATGAACATCTGCCTCAATTCAATACTCCTTGGATGTAAAAGAGGAATTAAATAATCTTTAGATCTGCATTTATACTCCTAGATTTTTGTAACATGGCTGAATTGCACTCTTTATATACAAAGATGTACTGTGTTTCTTACAACATGAGATTGCACTATTTGAGTTGTATCAATTGTGCCTGACGTTCTTTGAGGACAAAATATAAACTCTTCATTACTCTTGCCCTCCCAAACTCCTCCAGGTTATGAATCCCTCTTTTTTGCTTCCTCAAATAGGTTTGCTGCCTCAAAGAACTCATGTTAAGACTTCCATGGTATTTGTATGCATATGTAGTGGGTGTTTGTGTGAATTTCTTCTGGGTACTCTTTCTGTCCAATCAGTCAAACCATCAACAATCTACTTATCTATATACCTATAATTTTGTCATTGATTCCTAGGTAATTTGGATGCTGATGCTTAATTAGAAATTCATTATGATAGTATCTTCTCAGACACTATCATAATATACATGGATCATAAAATTTGTGTTTATGTGTTATCCAAGCCTAACCAGCAATACATGAAAAGCAAGGGATAAACTCCTGGAGCAGGGAGAACTGCTCTTAGCACACAACTGACTCAGCAAATGTGTCTATTTTCTCTTTTTGAGTTACCTAGTTGTCCCTGTTGGCCGGGTCCCAAGCCCTAAGAAGGGTTTCTAATAACTGCTGCATACCTCTGGTATGAGAATCTCTGTAAGCACATAATCATGACAGCTTCTCATCCCAAAAATAACTTTGTAGATAAAATGAACATAAAGTTGTAGAGGAAATGAATGTAAAGTGACTTTCGGTACAAATGACTCTATTGCAACCTGTGTCTAACCAATTTTCCACAACTATCTATCATTGCTACCTACAGGATACTAAAATAGTTATACAAGGATCATCCAAAATTTAATGAATTCTACAAGACAAAATGTGATGTTATGGAGTTGTAAAAGTCCATGTCTCCTCACAGTACTAGAGAGTGCATTGGCTAACGTCTTTTGTATTGAAGTAATGAAATTAAATGTTTTATTGTGGTTAAATCTTGCAAAGCATATTTTTAAAACAGACTTCAGAGTGATTCTTTGACTTTTGAAACACAAAATCTTGTGGTGATGACACTGTCTTTATCTGATGAAGTAACATTGGACACAGTGGGCATACTTCAAAGAAGTATTAATCCTTGACACAGTGGAAAGCTTTTTATTTGTCAACTGAGCTAAATTGCTTACTCTGCTCACACAGTAAAAAAGATCTCTTTTCAGGAGATGGCACTAGTTTGGAGCTTAAGCTGTGACATCAGGGTGCCAGGATTTCTGCAGTATGATATTGTCTACTTTTTTGTCCATGTCTGTCCCCCATAACACCTTCTCTTGCTCTCCTCACCCTCCTGTCCCCAGAATTTCTCTCTTTTGTGGGGGGACAAGAATAATAATAATAAAAAAATAGTAGCAAATGGAAACCGTTCAACTAACCACAAACGTGACTGAATAGAAAATTAAGGGAAAGTGTCCTACTCTCAGAGGATTCTGTCTTGGAAAACAGTGGGGAAGCAGGAGACTGTAGTATGTTTGTCTCCATTTATTACATTAAAATAACTATCCCATTTTTGTTTGTGCCTCAAACGGATAGCAGAGTACAGAGAATGAAACATCCAACATACAATTGAATATACAAGCCAAGTCAGCCATTAATAGTTCTCTCTCAAGCATCTGGATCCTGAATATACAGTTATACGAGTTGAATTAATATGGTTGTTTATTCAGATTCTTCCGGAGCATTTGCAGCCATCAGCCCTTTGCAATAATATTATGCCCAGCCAGGCTGGAGTCTGGTGACTGGTTATTCTTAACCAGATCCCTGACCAAACTCCTGAATAAAAAGATTAAAATACAGAATTATTCCTTTTCACTTCTATCTCAGATGTAAGTAATGTAATTTAAAGTCCATTTAACCTTGAGTTGTCCGTGGCTTTAAGAGGTATATTAAGTATAGAAAAAAGTTGCCTAGTACAGCAATGGTTTGAAGGTATTTTGATATTCCTTCAATTTTTAACCCCATGGAATTTTCTAAATACAGCCTGTGTTTCATATGTCAGTTTTACTTGGAAGCAAAACTGAAGCTTATTCTCCACATGCAGAACTTAATTATTTTTAACTTCACTGGATCTTTAAAAAGTACCACCCTTATGGGGAAATTCAGTCAAGGCAGCTTTGTCTAGCCTGAGGATTATATTTACAAGCCCTCTACATGCAAATTCAGCCAATGATACAGCCTCTTTTTATTTTATTGTGCATTTTCATTCCACATTTGAGAGCTTTCTTCAGGGCTGTGTACAAACCCTTATTTCACTGGGCTTTCCAGCTGCCACTAAAATTTTAATTTATGTGCTAGGAAACCCTTACATTAAAATGTTTCACATTTCCCTGGAAGGTCCTATCATCTGATGGGAGTGCTACAATTATTTGCAAACTCAAAAACCTCAAAATTGTGTGATTTTCTTTCCAGTGGAATTTAAATCTGAGATCCCTAGAGAACATCTGAAGACCATCTATTTAAAATATCCAAATGCCCCACCATGTCATATACTGTGTCACAGTATCTGCTTTGATCTATAAAAGGAGGTAAGATGTTTCAATCAGCACTGAATAACAGCTGTCTTTAATGGTTTTAAAGATAGAATAGATTATTTCAACTATTACATAGTGTCATCTTTAACATCTCAGAGGTGGTGAGCCCTGACTGTAAGATACATAGCATGGTATGGGGTGAAGTTAAAATATTTCTCTCAATACAGAAACTAAAATAGTATTTGAGATGAAGATTTCAATTTTTGAACAAAAATTATGGAAACTTCGAGATTTCTCATGACATAAAAAATTCCAAATTTTGATCTGATGTGCTAGGAAACATGAAAAAAAGACAGCTGCATGTCGACTTTCACTCTAGCACTGTAGGTAAGAAAGAAGACAAGGATATGTGGACAAAAGAATCCCAAGTTGTTGCAATGTTAGTAAGATTAGGACTGCAGTGCTATAACCTTCATGTTTATATATCTTGTGAGACAGAGTTCAGAAAAGTGCTTCTTGTGAGGGACATAATCATAGCAATCTATTGATTTAGTTCAAAGCAGAGGTTAACAGTTCATTTATTAGTTACATATATATGTGAAAACCAGGTTTTTACACTAAGGGGATATCCAGTACAGCTGGCAAAAGCTTATCAAGGTCACATGGCTGCAAGGAGAAGCATGAACAATTCAAAGATAAGGTGAAGAAACCTGTAGTTAAGAGCAGTTATTTCATTGGCACAATTTTGTGTTGGTGCAGCCCCAGAAATATTTTAAAAGAAATTTGGAAATTGCCTTGAAAGGCATTCTGCACCTTCTTTGTGCATCCCCACACTGTACCCAAAGTACCCTGGGTACTTTTGCAGGCACACTGAGAAAAGCTGAGGACAGCCTTTGCTATTCTGCTAATCCAAAATTGTCAAGGGATTTCTGATCACTCTGGGGATTCTGGAGTGATCACAGAAAGAATTTGTTTTCACCTGGGACTGGCTTACACTATAGTTTAGTGACAGCGGAAATACCACGTTCTTCCCTTGCTTTCTTCTTCAACTTTTGTCCCTAATAGAGGGAATTTTCCTTTCCCTATCAGATTTGTTTACTGTTTTCTATGTCATTTATGATGAGATTAAAATGTCAGTGTTTTTTTCTCTTAAAAGCTCCATGTTCCCTCACACATTCCTTCACACTACACATTTTTTGACAGCCCAAACACTTCCTCCCACCTTCTCTTTCTCCTGTTTCAACTCTCCCCTTTTCTATATGTTTTCCTTTGTACTTGAAGAACAAAATACCCCAGAAAAAACAAACCTTCTTCCTTTTTGTAGCACCTTCTCCAAAGTGAAGATTATGGCAATTTCTTGTTTTCATGAATTGTTGCAGCTCTGAGCAGTGCAATGCATTTGCTGCCTAGGCCAATTTCCTGAACAGAGACACAGAGCAAGAATTTTTTTATGATACACAGCAACATCCTAATGACATTTCTTCCCAGAGGGAGAGAGAGACAGAGGGAGAAAGGGAGAATTTTCTGTTTTCCTGTTTCCAGCTTTATCTACTTTGGGATCAACCATTCAATCCAAGCTTAATAAAGTAATTAGGTCAGTGTGAGGCGGTTTCCCAAGGGCAGAGTCTTTTAGAATTTTTTGTTCTTTCTTAAATGCAGAGATGTTATCCAATATAACATGGTTCATACAAACAATATTGTGTAATGTACATTTAATTTGTATGTATAACACAGCACTGCAGCAAGTCATGATTATTCAAACTAAACCTGGTGACATTTCAATGCCAGTTTCTCCTTCTCATTTTCTTTTTTCTCTTATTTTCTGGAGCCAAAAAACTTATTTTTCTTGAAAATATTCTTTTTCTCTATTGTTACCAGCAATCAATGGAATTTTTCTCAATCCTGAGGAGACTATATTTGAGCTCAGTTAAGTGCTTTGTCACTGTCTAAATGAGTGGCAGCAAGTGACCATCCTGTCTACACCACAGTGTGCACAAAGTTGTATCTGTACAGGATATGAAAAAGAGGTCCATATTTAACTCACCATGCCTTTAATATGTTTTCTTGTTGCTAAATTATATACTTGTATAGTGACATTCTCACACTGCATTTTTGTTTTAACTGTATTTTTGTTTTGTTGATACGAGTAACAGTAAATTACTGTTTCTGTACTGTTTTCTGTACAAACTAGAAATGCTGCCATGAAAAAGATACTCTTACATCAGTTTAGCTATAAAGATTAATTGCTGGAAAGCCATAAAATACTTCTGTGCTAGCTAATCAGTTTAAGTAGCAATAATCTCTCTGAAACTAGAAATTCATTAATTAATCATCCCAACTGTAAATGCAGCCTTGGCAGAAAAATCAATAAAAACCCCAACCGCTCTTTTAAGGTCAGATGTTATCAACCAAAACTCTGCTGTTTTATTTATGCAAGACTGCACATCTAGTTAGAGATAAGGCAACCACTGCTAAAAAACTCTGCATATGTAATGAAGAATTTTCATAAAGACCTGGGGAAAAAAAAAAAAAAAAGTTCAGTTTTACTGAACTTGCTTTTTGCCTCATCCTTCTCACACTATTGCTGTTGCATTTTGAGCACACCACCAGAGAAGTGAGCAGGATTTTCACTTAGCATAAGGAAAAAGGGCAGTTTTGATCAGTGGTGAATTTGCAGTCTTAAGAGTTACTATTCTTTGGAAGGACCTGGAAGATTTTCATAAGTATGAATATAAATTCTACTTGGTGAAAAGTTTTACATATGTTCTGGAAATTCATGAATGATTGAGCAATAAATTATTAACAGTTTTTCCTAAGAAAGAATGGGGTGGGGACACTCAAAGATAATAGATGTAAAACCAGTTAAATACACTGTTTTTCACACATATGATTACAGTGTGGTACTCAGTAAGACAAGATGCACTTGGTACTGAACCCTAAATTGCTACCAGATTTAGCTAAATCATAAAGATTTATTTTACAGAAGAATTTTGAAGAAAAATCCATCGCGGACTATTAACCATATTAAGTGTCTAGAAGACAGACATCTTGCAGATACATGAGACATATATTCTTACAGTTTTCATGCATCCTTTTCATAAATATCAGCTTCAGAACTTGACAGAGGCATGTTCTTTAGCCATTGGTCTTTCTTTAACATGAGTATTTCTTATCTCCTGCCCTAGATTTTGCACTGTGTGACTCACTTGTCCATACTTCTGCCAGCAGATGGCATTACTCAACAGGACCCATGAATGTAAACAGAACAGAAGAAAAGGAAGCCTTCACAGAGTACAATAACAAAGTGATCTGGTCTATTTGCATTTTGGAAATTCAGCTTTGAAAGCTAGGCAAAATCGAATGTAATGGTTCTGAAATACATGTCCTAACTCATTACATTATATAAAGCAGGAAACTAATTTTCCAGGAAAAAATGTCAATTGGAGTGCAGGATTTTACTCAAGTCCTTCTTATAAGGTTAAATGTAACAAACCTTCCCAAATTCTATCTCTCAGGTCTGTAATAAAAGATTCTTCTGGTGATATTAATATGTATTACAAAATTAAATAGTTTATTCCATTAAAATGTAATTTTAAGGAATCCAGCTTAACAAATTAATGACTACTCACTACCCATTTTACAAATGTCTTTCTGTATGAATACACCTGATGAAATGTCTGCGACTACTTTTCCTGATAATGATGTGTGTAGATTTCATTTATTCTTTGAAAATTCCCCAAATAATTCTGGTTATCAATGGAGAATGGCTGTGTGAGGTGGAATAAATAATCATTTGGAGGCTTCTAGGGTTTTTCAGCAATGCTGACAGAGGTTTTATAAATATGCTAATTCCCAAAAAACAGACTTAAAGTCCAGACACACAATGGCAGCTGAACTGCATGAAGGATTGCATTCAAAGCAGGGCTAACCCAGTGTAGCTCACCTCTGCCTAGACTGGCAAAACAACTGGATTTTGAAAGAGAGACAAAGAAAACTTACAACCAACCAACACCCCTTTATATAGGTTACTCACCAAGTCATTACTCTGTTTGTGAATCATTCCCAGACATTCTGATCTCTTCTGAAATGTCAGGAACCTTCTCAACAAATGTGGAAGCCACCTGCAAATTTAGAGGCCTTCATAAACTTCTGGTTTTTTTGAGCACAATATGTTCATAATACATTTAAATTGGCTTTCAATCTGTGTTTCACCTTTAGTATAGCCTGCTTGGGATATTTGCAGTTGACATCATGTTGAACACTGTCAGCTATTAAACCATTTCAGACACATAACAGGTGCCACTTCTCACCCTTCCCCTTTTCCTCTCCGTGCCCTTTGAAAGCTTTCACTCTTCTCCCTTTAACAATGAGAAGAAAATCTTCTCAGTTTGCTGAAACACACCTAAGCTGCACACCTAAAATGAGACAATTCTCATGTGCTATGAAAATACTCACTTTTACTGTTAACAGCCAGTTTTTAAAAAATGCAGAGCAACCCCCTTGGAAAAATACACTGTTAAGAATTGACAAATTCCTCTCATAGTCCTCTAAAAGAGAATTCTTTCATTGTGACAACTTTTTCCAAACAGCATTTTTTTCTCATAAAAAGACCTCACTGAAAATTTAATGGGAAACTTCTGAAAGAATTTACTTATTTATGCTGTATATCTTTTCAAATGTTTTCAGAGAATGAGCATGTTCAACAGCATAATGCCTACAAAGATTATTTTAAAAATTCTGAGGAAAAACTTTATGTGACGAATCATTAATGTGCTGTCATGTTTAAAAGCAGAAAAACTCTGATAAGTTACATTTGCTTCAAGGTGGAGTTTTGCAGATACAGATGTTATGCTATTCAGAATGCAATTTACTTTGTTGTTAAAGTCCTCTTTGCAGGACTGAATGCATTTTGGACTGCAGCTGGGCAGGATGATTTCAGTCTTTGTCTAAACTTCATAAAAATTTTTTAAATTGCATCCTTACCTCAGGAATTTCTTTCTGAAAAGGTTTTTTTCATTGACTTTATGTCTAACAATGAGATATAACTTTTTCTAGATTAGTATAATGAAAAGAATTGCTGCTCTGTTTTTACTTTTCTTGAAAAAGGGGCAATTTATTTAGATGATAATTTTATGTGTGTTTTGCTAAAACTGAAAACACATTGAAAAACTTCTGTGCAGTTTAAGGGAAATAATTTTATAAAAATCTTTCTCATCAAGAAATAGCCAAGAAAATTAATTCCATTCAAACATCTGCAACATTTTTGCGTATTCCTAATTTGGCAGTTCTTGCAGGGGTGATTTTCATAATGTGCTTAGCACCACCCTCAGGAAATCTTTTAAGATGTCTCAAATAAAACTGGAGAAATATCATATCACTACTTTCTAAAATATTTGCTTATTTCTTTCAGGAAAAGCTAATTATATATGACATATGAACGAGCATGAGAACTCATGCATATTCTGAGTTAAAAGAAACCTACAGCCAAAAAAAAATATTTCCACAATGGGTAAGATGAGCAGCAGGTGAGAAAAAGATGTATAGGGCAGAATCACAGATTATAGCTACCCATAGCTAATTGCTGTTTAGATGAAGCATGTGCATCTGTTTTCAGCAATTAGTGTGGAGATCAATAGAAAACACATATATTTAATTAGACATATGGTTCATTTTACTATAATTGGAACCCCATGTCACTTCTGGCTCTCCATAGGCAGTATGACCTAAAATGTTTTCTGGGGTGTGTTTCCATCATATGGAAGGTGAAGCTCAGACACCAGCTGATACTCAGATCTCATTGTCTTGTGGAGCTGTTAAATGTAGACATTTATGGTGATTTAACCAGACCAGAAACCAATAAAACTTTGATTTTGAATGTCATTTAACCCTTTCCCTGATGACTGACCACACTGCATGCCTTGTAACAATCACAACTGTTAATACAACATCTGTTCACCAGTATTTGAGCTTACCAGTACTTTGAATTAAGCCATTTCAAAAATCTCTAAAAATTAAAGAAACTTTAATTTTTATAGCTTCTGAGAAGCAGATGCATTCAGAATAAGGAAGAATGGTCATGGAATTATGAAATTTTACTCACTGAATATCCCTTATTCAGTGATTTCAATCAAAAACTCAAACCAAACCAAAAGAAAAAAAAATTCACAAAAACCTTCAAGTAAATTCTGAATTGACAAACCCACCCCAGCTCCCCAGATGTGCATATTTATATAATACTTGGTTGCTGTATGTCAGTCTCATATATATTGAACTGTGAGAGGAGAACATTGAGAACAATGCTTATACTTTCTATATATATGTGATATCATAAAACGTGTTCATAAGCATTTTGAGTGTTTAACTCCACTATCTTAGACTCTTTTATATGTTCATTTAAATATTCCAATACTGCTTTCCATATTTTTTTTCTTAATTTAGCAGATATAAAATGAATTAAACCAGAACAATTTAGTGAAAATCAGAGCTTTCATATAGTTCTTGCTCAGAATACCTCACTTTGTAAACATCTGCCTGGCACAGGTTAATGGATCTATTTTAAGCAGAACAGACAGAGCAAGAAAGCTCTTAGAGAGAGTAAGGGAAATGGCAGACAGAAAGTTGCATCAACAGTATTTGACTTACATGTTAAAATTTCTATGTTAAGTCTAATAAAGGATGCAGACACCAAAAAATGTGGCAGTGAAAGTGGTCTTTGAAAGACAAATGGGTATGTGTGACCTGTTAAATGACCCCATATCTAAAGCATACAAACAGAAACTAAGAGCTGAAGTAAATCAAATCTTTCAGCTGGATGAAAGATTTCAAAACCACATATCAGGAGAGCAACTTTGCAACCAGATATGGGATATTCTGGGTGAGAGAACTTCCTGGTTTTATGCTCTGGTAATGTCAGGAAAGCATTGCAGTTCCATGTGGAGAGAAGAGCAAAAAAAAAAATAAAGTACTGAATCTTAACTTTGAATCCCATATATCTGCATTTTGTGAAATATTCAATGTGCATAAAGCACTTCTGCTTCCAAGATTATGTTTCAGGAATGAGTATATTTGAACCCAATATAATAAATACTGGATTCAAAAATTAATATTTCCTTCCAATGCACTTCACTAGAATATTTGACCATATGCACTAAAAATGTTATTTTTTCAGTCTAGCACGAACATAAACAAATGATGGCTTCACTTTTCCTTAATGTATTTGCCTAAAAAGTTCTGCAGTTGCTATGCAACCTTTTTATAAGAGGTAGAAGACACAGATTTAGCATGCCCCAAGCTGAGGAAAAAATTAAACCTTTCCTTCCATATCTTAGAGAAACATTCTAAATTAGTATTATCACCACTATTTTTGAAGTGAAGTCATGTCTTGCCAGAGGGGGTCTGGGAAACTATTATTCTCAGGAACCTCACATTAAAAAATCTCTCTAATTAATTTGGGGAGAAATGAGAAAAAACACTCTTCAAAGCAGAGCAAGGTTAGATTTTGGGTACCTGAAAATGTTAAAATTAAAGAGTAAAGGAGTTGTGGATTTAGAGCAAGTTTATCTGGAAGTTTCTAGGTTGAAATCTTGGGTACAGATCCTGAAACTCTGTCCATGTCTCCCTTAAAAATTTAAGTCCTTTTCTTCTTATATACATCCCTCTTCAACTATACAAGCTCCCTAAGATATTTTTGGACTCCCTCTTCCCTGTCCTTGTTCAATCCATATTGTTAGAGGAGTCCATTGACCCAAAAATACTTTCTTCTTAAGGTAATAGGTGTATAAAGACATATTTCCAGCAAACAAAGGAGTTGTGTTTATTTTTTTGTCAGAAAATTGTTCTTTATCTTAATTATATATATAAATGGACGCAGAACAGGACAGCCAGAGAACAAGTGTTAGAAAAGCCAAGGAATATAATGTAGTTTCTTTCTCATGTGTTGCTTCAAAGATCCACTTTGTCCTGCTTAATACTTTTGTCCTTCTTGACCCCTAAAAGTGAAACTGTCCAGAACAAAAGTATTAGTCTTGGACTGATGCCTATGTATTTTGTCAATAATTGCAGGAATTAGTGGGAATTTCTAAGTATTGTTGCCATTGAATAAATTGACATCATTATCTTTGTTTTACAAGGGGAAATTTCTTTCATCAAGATCTGAGTTCTTGCTTGCCTCATGCTGCTGCCTCGGATATTGGTGCTGGACAGAGGCCTGGCCATGGAGTGCACTGAAGGCCAAAATAAAAAATAAAACGAAGCAAAAAACCCTCCCCGGTCTATCTAGAAATCTATTGAAACTGAGACAGATGATGAAGTTTTGTTTTTGCAGGGTTGACAGAAGTGTAGCAGGTTCAGCCAGGGAACAGAAGGAGCTGTGCTGAGCTCTGGTGTGATGTCTCGTCTGCGAGAGGAGGAAGGGGACATCTCACATGGCAGTACCAGTCCATTTTGTGAGAGACTCTTAACAGTTGTTTTCATCCTTCCTTACTTTGTTCAGACTGGTTGCATAACTCAGGATAGCATCAGACATTTTGGCTGACAAGGCCAGGTTTATTTCAGGGGACACTTGAGATACCTTTGCACCAAGAGCATGTCCCCACCCAGGATTTGCTGAGCTTCCCAGCTGCTTCTTGACTACACAACAGAATGTATCCCACAACTGGTAGACATAATAAAAAGGCATAATCAGGCCAAGATACATGAGAAAGAGTTTTTCCCAGCTCTCATGTGGTAACTAGATCAGTGGTGTTGATGAAAGCATGGCACTACTTTGGAAGTTGTTTCAACAGTAAGTCATTTGGCAGGGCAGAAGGGCAGTTTCTCTGTGAGCAGCACTGCCAGTGTCTCTCTGTACTCACCAGGATCCCAGGCCCTCCAACCAGGACTTCAGCACTTAAGACTGATTCAACGCCTTCTGTAGGATACCACTCACACAGAGATTATGCCTCTGTTCAGACCAAAGGAATTATGTTTTACCTCACACTCTGCCATAGAGTAGGTGTTGGCAAATAACTGACTTTTTGTGCCTAGCCCTACTCTTAAGAATCTAAGAGGAAATAAGTCTAAATTTAAGTTTGCAACAGAATCTTGTGATTTTTCATATTTTATGTGTGAATTATACACTTTATAAGAAGTGATGAGCTTATCATCTTCTTTAAACTGATTTTAAAGTTGTTTTGTCATCAGGAGGGTAGGTCAAAGCCAGGTAAATGTTTACGGATGCAACTGCATTTCCTAGAGATCAGAGATCAGTACTAGAGAACGCTGCTGCCAGCTCAGTGAAAACCCCACTGCTTGTAGTCATCTCACTAGCAACTTCTGTAAAGCCTTTGCTGCTCCAGGGAAATGGGAAAATGCCATCTCCCTCCAGCCCACAGTTATTTAAATGCTCCAGTGTCAACCAGTATTATGCTGCTTTTATGTTTTCTCCATTAGACAGCTGCTGGATCTGCTTTTATGGGAAAGCCACCCTTGAAGTCACTTGACCTCTTGTTGCCTCAGTCAACACAGATGGAACATTGAATAAAACCAGGATGTTGCTAGAAATCATATGACTCATTTGAACCAGGGAGGGAGGGCATTTTTGGGAATTGTTGGGGGTTTTTTTTCTCCTTGGGCAAATAAGAGTTTGGCTTATCTAATTATATGCAAAGGTACACAGATTCTGTTTTGCAAGAATGTATTTTCACAGTCCAGCAGTCATCTTTAAAAGGTCAACAGTTGTATAAGAAAAAGCAGCACAGATTTCGATTTGAAGCAATACCCTGTACATCTATTCAGATCACTGGATCACAGGATCACTGCATGGGAATTGTTGTCATATAGATGATATCTGCTTTTTGTATCAAGACTTGTTTTATAAGCCTATTTAGAAGTATAACTGAATTCTTGTTACATATAAAACAAATTAATAAATGGAAAATATAGTTTTGTCTCAGAATCAAGATGCCACAATCCATAGTGATGATTTTTTTGCTATCATACTCCAGCAGCCTCCCTAAAGAGCTGCCAGCAATTGCCTGGAGGTCATGAGCTTGTTTCCTTCCCTTTTTTTCTGGCCTTCTGCCAAAGCAGACTTGTTCAGACATCAAAACCAGCTCTACTTGCTGCTTCAATATACCAACAATACCTAATCATCCTGCGCTGCCAAATCATGGAGTGGATTTACTAAAGTACCATGGGAAGTAAGACTAAAGATACCATGTTGTAATGAAATTCATTTGGATCAAAAGCCGTGGCAACACAGGTGGGATCAGTAAAGCTTGAAACCTCAAACTGGAAAAATGAGTACATTATCTATTGATCCATCAGATGAAGAGTTTATAACTATTTTTCTCTCATCTTTTTGATTTATATCACTTAGACATTCCATTATAAAGTACCTTACTGCAAAGAGGCATTTGAATATTCAATTTATGTCAAGCTGTCAAACAGTGAGCTGACTCTTGCATTAGAGGTTTGCAATGCAGGCAGGGAAATTTTGGAGGGGTATAACGGGAATTCTAGTACAACCTCAATTTTATGTATCTGGACACATGGTATCTCTGCTTGAAAGCAAAGATCAAAGTGGTTTTGATTGGAATGCAACATTCTACCATTCTTCATTACTGTGGCACACTGCTAAGCAATGCATGGTCAGAAGTTTCCCTCTCAGGATGCCACAAGCTCTAACTTTGGCAAAGGGACCCTTCACCTCATCACTCCTGATATTTTCATTTAGCTTTCACATTTGACTTCAAGATCAGCAAAGGTTACAGTGAAACCATGAACTTTTTACAGCTTCACATGACTTTTGGGACCACCAATACATTATGAAAGGTTTGTGAGCTTAATATGTCCATTTGATGGCCCAAATCTGCACTACCTTCTGAACAGGAAAAGATTGAATGAGGATGATCTCAGGATACCAAAATGTCTTTGATGCAGTGGACCTCTTAAAATTCTGACATCCATTTATTGGGAGAAATAAACTCTGTAATAACGGTAATAAAATAAATGTCTGCACACACAGTATGAGAAAACCACATATACTGTATGATTGGAAAGGTCACGACAGCAGCACAGAAGAAGCAGATGCATCAGTAGATCAGGAAATAAAGGGCAAGAGTCAATTTTAGAGGACAGGATACACAGGCAGTTTAAAGACATGGCTGGAAGCCCAAATTATAAGAGAAAGCCTTTGTAGAAAGTGTGATATTAGTTAGCACGGCTATAAAGTAGGAGCTGTGTTCTGTCTTGGGATCTCCTGGTTTCTGCTCACAGAAGGTGTTGATGGTGTCAGTGAGAAGGGACCAGCCCACTAAGAGGGACAAAGAACAGACTTGCAGCTGGTGCACACTCCAAGTTAACACCACAAGCTCCAGAGTTGTGGGAAGCATTTTAATCCTTCCAAACTCCTCCAGGGAAGGTGTAACTTAAGATGGAGCTGTGCCTAAACACAACAATTAATCTCTGTCTTAACATGACAGATACTCTTTAAGCTGAACTTACAACACAAATTGTATGGATAAGTCTGCTTGTTATTTACAGTGTACTTCTCTGAATCCCAGCTTGTGTCCTGTTAAGTGCCCTATTCATAAGGCAAATAAAATTATATTGACTATGACCACGTGCTTGTTTCATAACCCGTTGCCTATTGTGAAGTGCTGGTAGAACTGTGTAATCCAGAGACCTCCCTCTTGACCTACTTCAGTGATAACTGCTTTTTGTTCCATCTTTTGATAAACATTATTTCACATCTGGAAGACAGTCACAGATATTTTAATATCTGTAACAGATGTTTTGTATATAAGTTAAAAATAGTCCTTAAGTGAAAGTTTAAAGAGCTGCTGCATATTACTTTTATTGTTGTTCTTATTTAAAACATGCTTTTTCCACCATTACAGGAGTAGAAAGTACAATGAAATTTATTTAAATACAATAGTTTACCAGCCAGCAAAAGTAATTTTAATTTTTTTTAAATAACACTATTATTAGTCATCAATGCAAAATCCTGCTGCAAAACTGCACTCCACACACATATTAGAAGTAATTATCTCACACTGAATCTTCTTGTAAGTCCTAAAAAGCATTGTACTCCTTACAATCTGCAGGTAACCAAAAGCAATTGTATCAGAAGTGGCATAAACTCTGTAGTTAATGCTGTTACAGGGGTATTTTATGTGCAGACATGCACTCTCTAGGCATAAAACCTCCAGTAGATTTCATCCTCCATTCTTTTATTGGTATTGTCTCTCACGAACATTTAAATCTTTGTTTTTGTGATTTGGCTTCAATTCCTGTTCAATTTCTGTTACAAGGTGTAACAGAAATCAATGCAGCAGATGATGCAGTAGGCCTTTCCACTTGAAGTCTCCAGGATGGGTAAATGTGGGAACAGCAATGTTATAACAGACCTATTTGGTCTCCATTAACCCACAGCTGGATCATGCTAATCAGTGGCTCTGTTGCTTCTGCTCTGGCTTTTAAAGAGTTTCAATCCTCAGTGTGCTATAGATGACAGACATTTTGATTGAACACTTGAGGAAAGTCATTATCATCCAAGAGCGTAAGAGTTAAGAAAAAATCCTCTCTCCATGTTAGAAGTGGCTAAACTTTGTTACCTAAACACCAAATAGGTTTGCTCCCTTTATCTTCATCTCTGTATCCACCCAAACATACATCTGCAGAAACTTCTGGTTCATAAAGCTGCTGGATTGTTCACTGAATTAGCCAAAGCAATTCTGAACTTTATTGCTAAAGGGACTGAAATATTCACAATCCAAATATTCACTTCCTCAAAAAGAATAAGAAGAAAGAAAAAAAAGAAATCTTAATTTTGCAACAATAACAGCATGAATACATGCTGGGAAGTTTATTACACTATAAATTGCTGTTATAAAAGTTTTCTTTGGACCAGTTATAAAATAAATTAGTGAAAAAAAATAAACTGAGTGATTCACATGTTCATGTGAACTCTACTAAGCTACTTATGAAGTGAATGAGGATTAGTGGTTTGTAAGAAGTCTCTGCTTTCCTAACTATCAAATTTTGGTGTTTGATGGAAGAGTCTGATTGAAAATAATGACCTCATCCACTGATTTACAATTGACCATTCTGCTATTAGGGGTATAAAGAGGCTTTCTGCTAATTATAGCTTATTTGGGCTCATTAGGTAGAGACTGACATTTGTCATAAAAAAAGAGGGTATGCTGGAGACATGTATGTCTCAGCCATAGTCTGGAATTCTGGCATCATTTGAGGACTTCAATTTTTAAAAAATAACTGAAGACCTCAAGGGCTGCAAAGAGAAGGAAGCGACAGTATAAAGGCTGGGCACTGTGCCACAGTAAATACAGAAGTGTTTGCCATCCATCACACACTGGTCTGGGCAGTACCCAGAGATACGTCTGCAGGCCAAACTCAAAGTCAGGTTTTGTGGCTCTCAAAAACAATTAACTGAAACAAGTATTTTTTTAACCTTTTATTGCTTATGGATTTTATATGAAATGTGTCCATAGATGAACGAAATCACATGTACTGACTGATATTTGTGAAAACTAAAGAAATTAGAGTGTAGAAAATGTTCAGATTAAGAGATGTAGTGGTGAAAAATATTTCTTCCTCCACGTGGGAAGACAGAAAGAGTTAAAAAAGCAGAATTTGGTCCTGAAATATTGCAAAGGGCCTCCTATAACCCATTATAAAAATGGCATGAGTTATTTTTTTAATCTTCTGCTTTCATAGATTTTTTGACACACTTTCAAAAGTTCTGAAAGCCCAGTGAACTCAGTGAAGTTTCTCAGTTAAAATTGATACTGAAAATATATCTTTGTGAGCTTGGTTATGATTTCTCTTTTGAGAGTAAACATAGATGACCACAAATATGAAAAATTTCTGTCAAGCCATTTGTATATTCGAATGTTTTTGTAATATTTGCAAACAACTTTGTGGAGTTTTGGGCCTTAATTTCTTCTGATTTTGAGGAATGGTGCATACATAAAGTACAAATATATCTTGCTTACTTTTGAGTAGAACAATGATTAACCATACATTCCTTTTCCTAACTGTGTAGAAAGAATATCTTGGCAGATTTCCCACCTTCAAACATTTGTATGTCTCAGTGGAGGCATGTGGTCTGAGAGCACCTTTTAATATTAATATAAGCTTTGCCATAGCAACATGATTGTTGCCACAAAAAGGTCATTGAAATCACTTAGAAAAATAATTTGAATTACTGTGGGGAAAATTACAGATTAAGACCAGGTTCCCAAAACTGTTGTAACACACAGTTGTTGCAGTCTCACACTCTGGCTGAGTTTTGCATTCTCTGTCCATTTGCAAGGAAACATGGTTTGATTTTCCTTTAGCTATAAATAGCAAAAAAAGCATTAATTATAGTGGAAAAGGATAGCACAGGTACATAATGAACAGTTAATATATCTCCTTTAATCTGTCCCTTCACTTACTTTCTTTTCTGTAAATCACTGGCACAAGATTTTCCACGGGAAAAGTTGAGTTAATAGGCAAACTCCTTAACCTGAAGAAAATAACACTGAAATCTTCCAAACCCGTTTTAATAACTCCTACACAGTCTGTGATTCCTGAGTTCAAACCAGAAGACAGACAGAAATGTAATGAGAAACCATTTCTGGTTAGGCCACACTGTCATACCTTCTTCAGACCACACTGTCACTCCACAAGCTAAAGAAATTTGCAAAGGAGTATTCACTGTGCTTCTGTCTTAAGTCTGATCATGTATTAAAAACAGGAACAGAGGAAATATAAAAACCCACAATGCCACTTCAGCTGTACTCTGAGTTCTTCTGCTCTGAGGAAACAAGTCTTTTTATGATTTTTTTGAAAGAATTCTAAAGAATGAACAAACTTTCATTTTCAAATGAGATGCACCATACAATTCAGCTCTTTTTTTTTAAGCTTTGTAAACCCAAATACCTTCATAAAGAGAGAAAAAAATTCTGGGCTTTTCATGTACAGAGAGTAAGTTTAGATTAGTTATTAGGAAAAAATTCTTCACTGTGAGTGTGGTGAGGCACATGAACAGGTTACACAGAAAAGCTGTGGATGCCCCGTCCTGGAAGTGTTCAAGGCCAGGTTCAATGGGCTTTGAGCAACCTGGTCTGGTTGAAGGTGCCCCTGTTGACAGCAGAGGGGTTGAACTTGATGATTTTTAACGTTCCCTTCCAAATTAAACTGTTTATGATTCTGTAAATCAGAGAGAGTTTGTCCCCATTGCTGTAGACAGCATCATGGAAGAGCCAATTATAAAAACATTGTTATCCAAGGAAAATTATTATCCAAGGAAAACCTCTTCTTTTGAGGGACCTTGGTGTTGAAAATTTTCCTAAAATGACCCTCAAATAACTAAAGGAAGGCATCATGCTGA
This sequence comes from Hylia prasina, assembly GCA_013397195.1. Lineage (NCBI taxonomy): Eukaryota > Metazoa > Chordata > Aves > Passeriformes > Sylviidae > Hylia > Hylia prasina. Next base: position 1,232,507 of record VYXD01014804.1, on the reverse strand, counting down.
ATCTGCTGTAACACATAATCAAAGAATCACAGAATAAATTATGTTGGAAAAGACCTCTAAGATCATCGAGTCCAATCTATGACTGAACACCACCATGCCCGTTAGACCACGGCACTGAGTGCCACATCCAGTCTTTCCTTAAACATCTCTAGGGATAGTGACTCCATCACCTCCCTGGGCAGCCCATTCCAATGTCTAATCACTCTTTCTGTGAAGAAATTCTTTCCAGTAGGCACAACCTTATGTCCTCTCATTCTGTTGCTGGTTACCTGAGAGAATAGATAAAGCCACACCTGGCTACACCCTCTTTTTAGGCAGTGTTGAGAGTGATAAGGTCACTCCTGAGCCTCCTTTTCTCCAGGCTAAACAACCCAAATTCCCTCAGCTGCTTGTCATCAGACTTGTGCTTCAGACCTTCCGCCACTTCATTGCTCTTGTCTGCACATGCTTCAGCACCTCAATGTCCTTCCTGAACAGAGGGCCCAGAACTGGATTCAGCACTCGAGGTGGGGCCTCACCAGTGCCAAGGACAGGGAAGAATCACTTTCCCAGTCCTGCTGGCCACACTATTCCTGGTAAAAGTCAGGATGAGATTGGCCACCTTGACCACCAGGGCACAAGGTGACTCATGTGCAGCTTCTCTCTACCAGCATCTGCAGGTCCTTCTCCACTGAGCCACTTTCCAGCCACTCTGTCCCCAGCCTGTAGTGCTGCATGGGGTTATTGTGTCTCTGAACAACAATCAAACTAGAAAATTATTGAGCGGTGATGTTATTAAGGATGCCAAATGAATCATGCAAAAGAATAATTTAAAACACACACATCCCCACTGTGTATATATGGCAATAGGGATTTTAACTAACTAGTTTAATTGCTTCTAAGACCTGATGACTTGCCAAGTGTACAGGATGGCAATGAAACAGCTCTGCTGAAGTCCAGGTCCTCCAATATCCTGTCAGCTGACTTAGCAGCACAGAGCCGCCTGTGTGCTCCTGCTTCCGCTGAGCTGGGAAATATACAGAAGTATCCCACATAGGCACTGTGGTCCTAAGGAGTACAGAAAAAAAAAAACCAAGGGGAAAATTCAATTCTGTCTTGACTAGCATTTAAACAGTTTAGAGTAAAAACACTGGAGACCCCACTTTCAACCCACAGAATAAACTAATTTTTATAAACCTACATCCATCCTGAGCATAGGACAGGGCAGGACTGGTCTGGGGTCTTATCTTGAAGCATATGCACAAAAAAGCTGGATTGTTGTCACAAAGATAGCCCTTAAGTCTATTTCCTAACTTCTGAATTATCTAGCTTTTAACATTGTGGTTTTTCAAGATAAGATGTGTGTTTATAGTTTTACTGTAGAGCAGCCAAAAAATTCAAATGAGCAGATACAGCCTTTCTATAAACCTGTTGAGAATTTTTCTCTTCATTGAAATACACAAGAGTCTTTGCCATAGTTTCTTTTAGTTTCAATGTTAACTTCTCACTAGAGAACCTGACTCTAAATCAAGATGTCTTTTTCTGCTCCATATTCAAGCTGGGAAAGTTTGGAGAGATAGATTAGACTTGCCTTTCTGCCCATTTACCTCACACTCCCTGACTTGCCTTTGATACTTACAATTTCCAGGGCCTACGTTCTTGGGTCCTAAGGAGTACAGATTGACTGAAGATTTCATACACATAATCATAAAATTAGTGTGTAACTCATGACTAAGCTCTAACATGTTACAGAAATGTCTTGATTTGCCTTCCATCTCAACTGCTTTTAGGACTGTAGGTGATTCTTTTCAAACAAAACACACTGATCCAAGTCCATGTCTTCCCCTGTCATTCACCACTGGGAAATCAGTGTCAGGAGGGCTTAGACTGGGTGGGATATCCAGCTAGGGATCTTTCCTCTGTCTGATCTATGTACAGGATTTAAACCTAGGTCATCTAACCATTGCAAAGCAAAGCTAGAGGGGTTCAGTTCTGTTATACTCTCAGTCTCTCTTGTCCTACTGTGCAAAAATACTTAATTATTCATTAAGCTTAGACAGTGTGTTAAAATTACTATATTTAGATCACCATCTCTGCTCATACAGCTACTAATGTGTGTCAAGTGGATCACCTTCAACAATCACAGACTTTGTTCAGCTTATTCTAAGTGTAAGGCAGCTGTTTTGGGAGGAAAGCAATTTTATTTCAAGACCTTGCTCTAAATCAAATTTATGGGACTTGAATTTTAGGATTCACTGCTTTGAATTCAGCTGGGATAACAGACTTCCTCTTTGGGCTTTTTTAAACATCACTTTTGTGCCTACCCTACTTCTGGAATTGATTTTAAGCTGTGAAGTATATGTTAACAGAATCCTCTGTCCCTCTATTCAAAAACCTGCAGAACTACCTTTTAAGAAAGAGCTAAACCCTGCTCTTGCCCGGGAATTCCCTGTTGGCCAACTTAAGTTACCTCACATACATCTGGGTGTTTTTTCTGAGTCTCCTGGCTTCAGATATTTAAATGCACTCTATCAGTTGCCTGACACTAATTTGATTGTTGAGAATTGCCCATTTGTGCAACTGGGATCCATTTCTGTATGTGCTCAAGCCAAACAGAAGGGAGGGTGACGGCTCTAGGGGCTCGTTGAAGGTTGTGGGGACAGCAAGGGTGATGCTGCCTCCTTGGTGGGGTGGAGAGCCTGGAGGCACTGGGAAAGTTCCTGTTGGCCCCAGGCCAGGGGGTGGGCACAGCTGACCTCTCTCTGTGACACCACCTGGGGCAGAACCCAGCCCTAAAACTTCAAGCACTTGTGCAAAAGCCAAGGAGAAAACATATGGGAAGAATGAAAGCAGGGAACCTTATAAAAAGGACTGCATTTAGAAAGATGAAAAACATGGAGAACAACCTGAGATGCTTTGCCTGAAGTGCAGACTGTGGGTACTGCCAGCCTTTTTCTGTGCAAACAGAAACCCTTGGCAAAGATTTGAGGTATGAGGTAATTGTTAGCAATGTTATGGTTAAGCAGTATCAGATTGGTACACTTATAATAGTCTCATTTTAGATGGCTGGATTTTAAGAAATGGAGTGAGACTTCCAGAATTCCTTGCACTTGATAAATCTGGTGAAAATAATTTGGACTTCTCAGAACTGTTATTCACAGTTCCTATCCCTGTTCCCATCCCTTCACATTCCCATAACAAACTGTGGTCTTTTAAATAATTTTCCATATGAAACCTTCAACTCAGCCCAGGTAAACTCTGTCAGGATATTACGTCCCTGTTTCATTTGCTATTTCTCATTCCCTTTATTTGAGAGTGAGAGGAATGTGTCTCGTGTTTTGCCCCAGGGAAGCTCCCCACCACAGTACAGTAGAAAGACAGCAGTACACTTGAACCAGTTCAGTTAAGTCTTCTCTAAACAATTTGCTGACCCATCATTTATGGCAGTGTGTCTTGCATCTTTTCTGGTGATCTTGGCAAAATAAGGGATTGCCAAAGCTAGTGTGCTGTCCATGGCACATCTGCAAACACAGCCATCTCCTGTGTCCATAAATGATTTATTCTGTGTGAAAACTATGAATATGGGTGAGGAAGTGAATATCCAAGTGAATCATTTGAATATGATTGTTAGTCATCCTTCAAAGCATAAAAGTGTTTTGAGATGGAATAAATTGTAAGCATGCAATTAACTGAATTACTTTTTGTAGCTGAGTTGCTGGTGGGATTTTATCCATGCTTATATTGCACAGGCTTTCCTTATTTTGCTTCCTGGTTTATGTTTGCTTTATGATGTGTAAATATATCACAAGGAAGACTATTGCCAAGGGATACATCAAACTAACATTTTCTAATTAATAAATTAAGAATCAATAGCAGGTTACACTAAATATTTCCGAGAATCTGACTTGGAACTTTTAAAGTTGATAAATACAACACCAGTGAGCAATGCTAACAATGATTCATTCTCTTCAAGTAAATCTTATTTATCTTCCATAGGCAAATGCAAGAACTTTGCCTATATAATAAGAAATAAGAGAAATTATTTATGAAAAACAATATTAGTTTTTGATAAAATACCACACACAGATTAAACAAATGAACTCACAAATGAATATATGTTAAAGAAAATGCAGATAAATTACACACTCCACCCCCATTTCCCCAAACTATTAAAATTGATAATATCTTGTTCAGGCCAAAATATATTTCAGCCTTATTCTGTAACAGACTTGAAAAGACCTGGGGAGTGTCAACTTTCAGCTTTCAGCTGTTGCACCTGAAATGCAGAAAAAATATTTTGCTATTATCTGTACCTGTCTGAACTTGCTGTTCTTGCTACTCCAGGGCTGCGTTCCACACTAGTCTGTCTGATGCCTCTGCTTTGAAACAACCAGCCTGTGTTATGGGAAATAAACAGGTCTGTGGCACACCTACTTAATTTCTTTGTTATGCCTGTATTATTGGAGAAGGAATGTACACGTTACAACCTCTCCTATTCTGTATTAATGTAGAGTGACTATGGAATTCTTTTTGAATTACTCTGCAATCGGCAAGAACAAGCAATTACATTAGGTACAAAATAAGCACTGAAGGCTTCCATGATAGCCATACTCTCTCGCTTAGTTATGTAAAGCCCTGTTAAATTTTTTAAAGACTCTTTCACAGGATTCCCTACCAGTATAAAAAAAAGTAAAAAATAATGTCAACAGATGATATGTCACAGACATGTTTTTAGCAGGACTGGGCACTGAAAAACATGAAAGATAATGGTTTATGAGGCCTAAAACAACTCATCAGTTAAAAGCACTGTGGACATTCTATTTATTCCATCAAACTAAAATGTTTGCTTCAATAAAATAATTATGAACATAAAAACATTAAAAAAAAGGCAAGTTAGCAATCTATAATGCCATTTTTGATTCTCAGTTGGACAGTTTAATTCTGAGCTAAATTATACTGGGGCACTTATGTTTTATACACTCAAGTGGTTTTTTCAATTTATTAAAAGTAGTCATTAATAATCACTCTACATGTTGAAAATTATATTACATTCTTGCTTTATAGCCAAATCCTTACTCATGATAGAACTTTACCATTTATGCTGTTGTCCCTTTGTTGAATTAATATTAACTCATTACCTTAAAAATAGTTCTTAAAGGGTATTTGATTATTTATTGCTATTCCATGATTTTTCTCAGCCACCTGAGAAAATCAATCATTCAGCAATCATATTTTTGTACATATACTTACATATGCCTGATAAATTGAGCTCAATTTTCCATGTGTTTAAGATACAAAAGAGTAGCTTAAACACAGTGTACAGGCACAGGGCATGCATGAGGTATCAGACTCATATAAAATCATTTTACTGCTGTCCTAGGAGTTGTCAGAGCCTCTTCTACAACATTCATAACCCTTTAGATCTGGGACTAAGTTACATCAGTATTTCTTCACACGAGAGTAGGTGCTCTGGGACTGGCAGAGGATTGGGCACAGGGAACTGAAAGATGTTCAGACAGAGAAAAATAGAGGGCAGTTTATCACATTGACAGCAGCTGATGGAAAGCTTGATCTGCCCAAGAAGTTCTGTGTCCCCTTTAAAGTGCAGGCACAAAAGCAAATATAATGAAAAAAAAAATCATTTTCAATGGCATATGATGCATTAAACACCTATTCTTGAACCTCTATTGCATAAAATCCTAAGCTCAGCATCTCATCTTTATCTCAGATGAGATAACATCTGTCCTTCATTATCTTCACATGCAGATTTCTCTCTGGTGTGTTTGTGAATAGCTCTTTTTTTTCTCTGATAAACCTGACATTACAGGACTCTCACTTATATTAGAAAACAAAGGTTCTTTTTGTTGAATTACTAGTAGTGAGTCTTTTAGAGCTATGTTTTTAATGAAAGTTTCCATAGATGGTGGGTTTTATTTGGATGGCATTACACTTCCATAAAAACAGTAGGTCTTTATTGTTTCCATATATACCTCTTACAGTTGTTTTTTGAGTTGGTCACAGGGAAAGCTGATGTCATGTAAAACTTCTATGAAGGGACCCTTCCAAAATTTTTTGGCTCATTATCACAGAAACAGAACCAAGAACAAAAGTTCCTGTGAGGCCAGAGGAATTTCTACCAACCCACCTTTCTCATATTGAGGTACAAGGTTCAGCTTAGCTGTTCTTGGCCATCCTTACACTCACATGAGCCACAGACATACCAATGAGTGTGGTGCTCTCTAGCCATGATTAACTTTAGAGCTATGTTTTAATTTCACCTATAGTGTCTATAGAAGATCTCTACACATAAAACTTCTGGTCATCTACATCTAGTGATTTCTAGGACAATGTGCAGCACTGGCATAACAGATTCCTAAGTCCTATCAGCTTCCTATTCCCTTGTCTAATCCCAGGATGAGTCTTATCTGTAGCTTTGGTTGAGCACTAAGTGGGTATGATCTCAAACTCCCTGTATCTGGAGAAGATATCAAAATGTCTTCCAAAGTTTCTGAAGACACTAAAACAGCTGCATGAAATAATTCTGATGTCATTAGGCAAGGATAAGAATAGTCACAATAAGGTGAAATAAGTGACATGAACGAGGCAAGCAGAAATGCTAGGTATACCTTTTCCCTATCCTTGAGATGATGGTATATACATATATTAATATATGTATATTTCAGCAGGAGTGTGTCCTGCATACATAAGAGAGCTCCTAGAGAATTTACCATTTAAGGTTATTTGTCACTGCTTTACATGAAACTACTAAACTTGGCAGGATCCATAGTTTTTTCTAATACTATGAGGGATAAAATAAGCAGCCAGGGATCCCATAGACTGAGTAATGCTAAAAGAAGGTGTTTTATACTGTAAATCTGGCACCCTGCACTTCTGTATCTGGATGCATCTGGTCTCAAGATGGCCTGGAGTGGAAGTGGACATCATGGTCATGTAAAAAATTCCTCTATCTCAGCTTGAGAACTTGGCTGCTCCCAAGCTGCAGGTGGTCCTCTGCTGGGGACACTGCTCTCTTGCCAAGAGCCCTTAGCTGAGATGGGAGAAAGGAAAGCTCCAGAGTTTCCTGGTTTTTTGAATTGAAGTGTCAATGACCATTATATATTAACTGACAAAGGGGCCTTTTTTCCTCTCTTTTAATTAGAAACTACAACAACTTGCTTTTCAAAGCTGAAAATACTTGAAATGATCCCAAGTAATATTCCAAAACCACTAGCCTAAAGCTGGCAGTTAGAAACCTAATGAAATATGATCGACTGGCTGAGCCCTCCTTTTCCTACACACATACCCACATCCACTCCCCTTGCCCCAAAAACACAAAAAAAGACCCCAGACAAGGCAAGTGCATTCCTTTTTAACAGTCATGTAAATTTGTCACACATTTAGTGGACATTTTGAGATCCCTCCATGAGAGATTACATTTAGTTCTTTGAGAGGCAAAATCTCCTTCATGGAAACCTCCCAGAGCAGAGTAAGAAAAGTACATTCATTTCACAGGCTATATTTAATTTCATTCCAGGCTCATCACAGGGCTTTATAATCCTCTTCTGTGCAGAATATCTTCATGGTTTGAACCTCTCTTTAGCAGGGTAGGTTTAGCATTTGCTGTGGGAGGGGGGGAAATCTAAATGAAGCTGTGCTGAGTTGCAGCAGCTGCTCCACCACAGGCTCTCTTCTTCCCCATTTAGCATGATCTCTATTCCAGCTCAGGCCTCTGCAGCACACACAAACACACACACCAGCTCACAAGATGTGAGGGTTTTGTCTTTTAATGGCAGAGTTTGACAGGCTGCTTGCTGCTGAGTTTCAGCCAGATACAGCTGGTCAAAGCAAAACTGCTCTTTTAAATCTGTGTCCCATGCACTGAATTCTGTCAGGGTTCATTTGTCATGGATGGAGTTAATTGTGAAATGCTCAAAAACTGAGAGAATATGGAGGATCCAACATAAAACATGCATCTGTCCCGTGAGAAAACTGAAATGCTGACACAAAGCAGGGCTAAAGCTCAAGCAGTTTAAATGGCTGAATAGGTCTCATGTGAGAGCTCCAAGATTATTCAGTCTTTCTCATTCAGTCCTCTTCCTAGTAAGTTCTGTCATAGCCTGCCCACAGAAACAGCTTTTGAGTCTGTATTTGCACTGTTTTGCATCTCAAGAGGGGCTTGAAAATTGTGATTGGACAGAAATAATTAAGACTATGTCACAGGTGTATAGAGAGCAACCAGTTTAGAGATGGTGTATGACTGAAATGGGTTGAGGAAGGGGTACTTGGGATGGGGAGTGGGCAGAAACTGGGGAAGTGGGAGACATGTCAGTAGTGCAGAGGTGAAGTAGGGACTTTTTAAGTTTGGCTTGAAGAATGCCCACGTCACCTATCTGGTATTGCTTCTTTTTGCAGAGAAATGCCTGTCTGCAACATGCTTATTTAAACTCATCAAATCAGCTGTGTGTTGTCCACCTGTTCCTTTCCAGTGACAGCAGGATCACTTGCTAGCTGGTCACATGCTTTCATGATGAGCCTTCATGATATATTTGCCACCAAGCAGAAACAAATTTTTAAGACTTTTCTGAAAGACTTTATGGTGCCCAGAAGTTTCCACAGGGAAAATATTTCATCTCTCTGAAAACATGGAAAAAACCCTCTTCTCTATAGATCTTCAGTCAATGACTGCCTCTAGGAAATGAAGGTTTGTAGAAATATAAAACTGACATGTGATGCTTTTCACGCAGTACAGACTTTTTTCAAAAGCACGGATATTTATGAGAAATCATGTATCATTTCCATTTGCACAAAGTTTTATCATGTGTTCTTGTAGCTATGTTTGATGACATACTTGATGTCTCCTCCCATGAAAGCAAACCTCAAAAAAGAAACTTTCAAGGATAACCCCACTTGGTATAGTTGGGATATACTTTTTCCTACGCTAGCTTTTTATAGGCACAGGAACATTGGTGCTTTCAAAATATTCACAACACATATTACATATGCAAAGAGATACACTGAAATCTTGTTGATTCGAGTGTGACTTCAGCATTTTAAGTTAAATATACACTTCAACTCTTTGCAAATGGTGCATCTTGTTAAAACCTCCCTCTTTCATTCCAAAGCGTCATAACTCGGAGTTAGTGCTGCCACTCTGAGTACTTTGATCTATGCAACAAGCTCTTCCTTGTTGTCTGCTGCCCATCTGTTCATCTCCTTGCCCCAGTTGCCCTCCATGAGAGCCTGTGGGTTTTCTGAAGTCTAACTTATTTAGGTGGGATGCAGCAGAAATTGTCCTGATCCACCTAAAACATTGATTCTCTTGACTCAGGGGTCAGAAGCTCTATCAAATGTGAAGAGGAACAAATTACAGCTAATTGCAGAAAACGGCTAGCAATCCGTGGGAAGAGGCAGAACCCAAACGAGAAATCCACAAATTTTGGGAACCTCAGAATTCTTCTTGCCCATGGTGTCTTTACAGTCTTTCTCTAAAGTCATCCTCCTGTCCTTTCAATGGCAAGTTCTCTCCTTCCTCCTTTTGTGTGGATCATTCTTTGCCATTTTTTTCACAATCGCTTTCCCAACCTTTTCCTTACCTCCAAAAATATATGAGTAGATAAATAAGCTGTGACTGTGACCTCTTCCTGACTTTGCTCTGCTTCCAACAGAAACATGGTGCAGGTTGATGCTTGAGCAGAATTCATGATCATTTTAATCCTTTTGAAACAAATGTTTCAATGTTTTTGTCATCTGGAGCCCTAGGATAAATTTTGGAACAAGAATATTCTGTCTATATTTGTTTGCATAATTTTCAAGATCTTTATGTCTATTTGGTTTTTATTTGCATACAGTATAGTGTTCACTACCAAACAGAGACAGTGGAGTCTCTGTGGAGTCATAGATATCTGTGGAAAGTCACTCAGAAATTTGGAACTCTCTTCCATGTTCAGGGAGTCAAACCCCTTCAGCAGATCAGCATCATCTTCTTCCAGGCCATAAAAAGCAATATTAAACCTGTTGTGATCACTAACTGGTTTGTCTTTTTTCTTTGAAGTGTCATTATATGGAAGTCTGTACAAAGAGCAGATGTTTTTCTAATTTTCCCCATTTTTTATGTCAACTATTCTCCATCCTTTATATTTATACTATTTCTCTTACATCAGCACTTCCAAAATAACAAAATCTGCCTAGTTTGTCAAAGATATGAGAAATTTTGCTTTTTCATATCAATCAAGCACTTGACACATGGTAAGTAGACACTGCAAAAGGTATCACACACCAAAACCTTGTCACTGAGCAAAAGGCTACAAAAATTTCCATTCTACAGAATTCAGAACTCCATTCCAAATGTAATTGGTAACTAGTTTTGGACAATTTTCCATGTGTTCTCCAAAGGAACTTATGGATTTGCCTGGAAGAAGTGAACTGGATTGTTAGACTGTGTAAATTATTGCTTTCTGTAATCCTGCATTGGGCTCCACATTGTGAGTGTATATTTACATTGTGAGTGTATATTTACAGGTTCTACTGTAAAATAAAGGAAGGCTAGGTCTCAGCTTGTCCAGCTGGCAAATGTCAACATTTACACCTTTTTTTTCTGCATTAGGAATTCATAACATCTAATTTAGAGAACTTTAATGTAGGTACCCAATATGTACGGATTTCTTTGGGCCCATAAATGCCATTTATTTTTTTAAGAAAACAGAAGGATTAAATAAATGCAAATGTATAATTGTGTTTGAATTTTCCCATGCTTTAATGGTTGAAGAAAGAGCTTCAAACGTGTAGTTATTTCTAGGACTTGCAATACCAAGTCTGAGATCAAGCAATTTTAAAGAACATAAAATTTATTGGAACCACATTGCTCTTGTTCTTAGAAAGCAACATTTTGGCTTTTAAACTCATATAATTTTTGTGGGAAATTAATGCTTACTGCTAATAACTGGATACCATTTCTAAGAAATCCCAGAACAATTTTCTGATAAACAATTAAAGATCATTTGTGAATTTATCACATGGCCCAAATTTAAATTTGATCAGATTCTCTACTGTCTTCATTAGCATTATTGAGAGCTAATTCCAGAATTAAGTGGCTTAGTTAGTTGCAAATTTTTGAAGGACAGTGATGATGTTGATTATTGCATGAACAAAGCCTAGGATTTTTGAAGAACTTAGGGGAATTAAAGACCCAGCTTGCAGTGGAATGTAGACACCTAAAGCTCCTAAAGCTTATTTATATTATGACTAAAAGATGTTTTGTTATAGAGTTACCTCCTTATAGCTTGTAGTGGTAACTCTTGGTTAAGTTTTGACCTGAGACCTCTGCTGTAGGCAAGAACATGAGGAGTGCATGACCTGCATGTAGCACTGCCTTTCTGGACCTCCAGACACCATCCATTAACAAAAAATTCAAGGCGTGGCAATGTGAAGAAGTATCCTGTGTCAGGGAAAATCTCCTTGTTTCACATAACACTGTCTTAATAAATCATGGATATGAGCAGAACAAGGACAGCAAAGAAGATGAAACCTCAAGGTAATGGTCAGCGGGTGAACATGTCAGCTTCTGCCACCTCAGTAATGGTGTAATGCTTTCAGTTCTTAGAACAGGTTACTGATATTTTTCCCACTCACCAAGAACTGCCTCAACAAAACCTCAGGATGAGATGGAAATGAGAAAATTAGTAGTTTAAATTTGAGGTAATGTATAATAGAAAGGCCTTCAATTTTCCTTTTTCATTTGACATGCCCTTGTGAATCCTCAAGCTTCCCCCTGAAGTGTTGCTTTCAGCTGAAAACATGGCATTGTGCAATCCTGTATCTTGGGTATTTTTAAAAAAGGTGTTTCTTAATATCAATTTTAACCAGCTCTAGAAAATCTATCTGTGGTGTTTCTATCTGGAATGTTACTGCAACAGCCTTCTGCACAGCAGTTTGTGATGCCATTCAAAGCTCTAAAACAGCATTCTCCTAAACTGTGCTGGCCAGGGCAGTGGGAGATGCAAGGTCTGGGACCTGATGATTCAGGTGCTAGCAATGCACATGGATGGACAAGATTAAAAGAACAAAGGTGCTTTTCCAATTGATCCTCTGAATTCTGGACAGCCAAGAAGAAACAGTGCTTAGGGAAGTTCAAGGTCAGGTGACATTCCAATTAAACATGGGGATCTGAAGCAGAGAGGTAAAATTACTTCCATGGAGAATAGATTTGGTGATTGGAAGCAGGAGTGTGAGATAAGTCTTCAGCCACTGAGTATAAAAACTTTAGAGGTGGGCAAGCTGTGCAATGCATTGCTTGCTGCATTAAATTTAGTGCTTAGGTTCACTAGGATGTCATATGTAAACTTATGGTGTTATTCAGCCCACACTCTCCCATAAAAAGGGACTTTTTTTAGCTGTAACAAATAATTATAGAACATTAACTTGGAGCTCTGGTCCAGATGACAAGGATCTGCTAGCAGTAGCACCTTATGATCTGGTCTGGTCTGTGTTACTGATTGAAACAACCAGTGTTTTAGACACATATTTAGATCACTCTTGGCAACCCCCAGAATGGTTAACATACACAGTCTCACTTCAGATTAGGTTTCAAATTGAACTGACACCTCTCTCTTTCCATTTACTTTCAAACCAAGTAATAAATCTTTGATATGCCTCAAATGAGAAACTGGCTAACCCTATTCTTTTTCTTGAGATGAAAAAACCCCACAAAACAAAACCTAATAGCCAAAACAGAACTAGTTTAGTTGCAATACAATGGACTAAGTTTTTGGCTGTAAACCCTACACATGGTGCACTAGAATACACCAATAATTTCTCTTGGATAAGACAAAAATGCATATGGTTGTTCTAAAGTATATACACACAGAGAAAAAGTCACAAGCCTTATTGATTTTGGCTGTATTTGTGCTTCTCTAACCATAAACCATGGTTAAAACTATTTTGGCAGTGTAACAGTGCATTATATAGTTTATTGCTTTTTGTTTTGGAAACTGAAATCTGCTAAGATATTGTGGTTTGGAAGCTGCTTGCAGAGTGTATACAGTGTTTCTCACATGCACACATTTTCACTGTATTTTTGTTTTGTCAGTGGATTACAGACATCTCATACAGTTGGGCTTTTATGTACCTTTTCAAAGACCCTTAAAAAGCGTAGGTGGACTCTCTGCTCAGTTTAATGAGTCACTCCTATGGTATTAAACACGTTATGTGTTATACCATAGTAATATAATAAAAATATATTACACCACCCCAGAAGTTGTTGGTTTTTATGGATTATTGTAACAGGTTTTGATTTCTTACTTGCTAACTGAATTTTTGCTTATTTTACCTTTCCTTAAGGAAGGTTTCTTACCTATGAAAGTATTTCCCTTTCTGAAACTTATTGAATAAATAAAAGAGAATGGAATTCCACAGTCTTTTTTTGTTTCTATTGTGTGTATTGTCTGATGCCAAGACACACACAGAAGCAGTAAATGGAGATATAGGTGAATAAAAAAAAAGGAGTTAGAGTGGAAATGATGTCAGGGTGTGTGAGGGGTGCTGATTCTGTGGGATTGCAACAGCAACAACAGAACTAGGTTTTGTATTGAGAAGGATCACAGTGTTTATGGCTTAGGTTATTTTTTGAGGACACTGAATGTACAGAGAGATATGAGGGGTAGTATCAGGATAGAGATGGTGCTTAACATTTAATTGGAATTAAGAAGTCTGTTGAGTGGCTTTTCACATAGGGACACTGGGACCATCAGAGTTGTACCAGAGACCTCCTTTACCTGGAGACATGAAAGGAGGCCTGAGGCTACCACTGGAGAGTTGATGGATTGTATACCTTGTTCTCACCAGAACTTTCAGCTCTTACAGTTGTGTTGTAATAACCTCTCATCTTTAAATCAGGATTTTTCCTGCATCCACTGGCGATGGAGAGACTCCTTCTCTATTTTGCTGAAAATGAAACCAAGTGTGGTGAGATTTCAAAGATTATTAGGGTAAAAATAAAATGTTTATGTCCAAAGGTTATGGCAGAGACGCAAACCCTGTCAGGCGTCCATGGGCCAGATCTCCTGATTTCCCGGCATGGTCCCGGTGATAATTCCTAGTATAAATACATAAATTTAGTTTAAGTAAGGTTTCACAGAGATATCTGTGTTTTCTCCCTTTTACAAATAAAATGGCAAACTACTGTTTAAGTCCATCTCAGTGTCTTTTTCACTCTTTTACCTCCCACTTGTGTATCACTATCAGGGGAAGAGTAACTTGAGCATAATTAACAACTTTTAAAAGGGATAAAAAATTTCTTTCTCTGTTCACTTTTATCTCAAGACAGAAAGGCTGATAGAAGTACAAGGAAATAAATGATTAACTTATTAAAGTGTTTCTCAAGGTGTTTCATTTTTTATGGTCCAATATGTAAGTTGAGAGGAAGTAGGGAACCGTTTTTCTAGTGGAAAAATGCTATCTCCAAGATAGTCACCACAAGTGAGCAGAGGCTGAGTGGTGCCCAGGTGCCAGCTTTGCACCACCACGGCCTTGTCTCGCAGGCAACTTACCTGGCTCTGCCTGGCACTGTTCAACCCCAAGCATGCTGGGGCAGGCACCCCAGATGATGGGCTCCAGGTATGCCTGGAGCAGGCACATGGCACATGGAGACGAGTCTGGCCATGAAGAAAAGCCTGATCCAAGATATGTACAGAAATTCAGAGCTAGAGGATTCAACCTGAGGATACATGTTTTTAAAGATGTCAACCCGTGGTGAAATACGGACTGCATTTGTATGTGGTGAAATAAAGCACCTACTTTATAACATAATCACCCAGCTATTGCAGTCTCTGTATGCACAGTGGTTCTCATATTATTTCTTTTTTATTGCCTTCTGTTAGCTGTAGCCATGCATTGATGTATAACAAAGATATGTGGGTGTAATAAATATTAGGATGGTCTCATTTATAACATGCCACTGAAGGGAGTAAAATCAATGTAAAAGAGATAAAAAAGCAAATTAGTCTTAAAGGCTGAAGCTATATATCAACCTTGTGGAAAGTGCCAGTCAGCTTTATTTGGAGCTTTTACTGCAGAAATACATCACAGTAGGAACTGGCTTGCATGGGGCAGAATAGGAGGTAGGGCACACAACCACACCTTTGCCTTTGCTGCCAAGGTCTGCTCCTGCCAACACAACTTTGCCCTGACTTACTAAAGGTCCTTTTTTATGTTAATCTATCTTCCAGCAGCCTGGCACCTGTGCCAGGGTGAGGGAGCCCTGGCTGTGCGTGGGGGCCAGCAGAGCCCTGTCAGACTGCAGAGAAGATGGCCTCTCAGCAGTGCTTACAGGCCACGTTGCCAGGTTCACCCTCTATTTCACAAGAGCATCCTCCTCCCTGTCCCCACCGTGATGTCGACATCCAGATCTGTGCCACACACTGGTCCAGGTGGGGCCCACACACACCTACAAACTGGATACAAACTTTTCCAGGAAACACCATTTTCCTGCTGGCCTGACTAGGAAAGGTAAGTGTAGGTCTAGGCTGGGTTCCCAGATCCTGAAGATAACTGCTGGGGAAACAGAGGTGCTTTTCTGCAGGGTGAGTGTTCAGCCCGGTCAGTGAGCGGGAGAGCGCTGCCAAGGGGCCCCTCTGCTGTGGCAGTGTTCAAAGGGACGTGTCAGTCCTGAGTGGCTCAGCGTGCTTTGCAAATGCCTCTCCAGCCATGCCCCGTCGGGGATTTAGGAAGAGGAATGCCTGTATCCCCAGCTCCCAGCTGCTCAGCCCTGTCAGAAATGGGCCCACTCTGGTGATGTGCTGAGATGTGAACCCTGGCCCCAGGGAACTGTGGTGAAAGAGGAAAGCATCTCTGGTGTTTATGTATCTGCAGGCTTCTGCAGCAGCAGCTGTGTGCTCATGTTTGGCGCCTCAGTGCTGCATTCACCGCTCAAATTCTGCTTGAGACCCCTGGTGTGAATCCAGGGTCTGGATCCTCCCCACTTGGGGTGCATTAACTGGCACACAGAGTAAACCCTACACTTTTTAAAATGTGTCTTTTCTTCTCTGTCTGTTTGTCTCCCTTTGCTTCACCTCTTGTTGACTCCAGCCCTTCACCTGACCCCTAAACTGACTCTCCTCTTTTGACCTGCAGGTCTGGACCCATCCTGACAGGTCCCAGTTTGTCCTGCAAGCACCTTGCCCAAACCCAGGTTTTTCCCCCAGTCTCCCTCCCCAGGGCCTTTCCTGGCTCTGGCCAGGCACCTCACCTGTGGCTGGTCTGCCTCAGATTATTCCCCAAACATCTTCCTATTTTCTCCAAGGCTGTAGTCAAGATCCTTCTATGATCTTCCAGTCCCAGTGACAACAGCTGCTCTTCACCAAAACTGTGAAAACCAGCCCTTCTTTTCCATAAGAAAAGGATGATTTTATGTGTGAATTGTAGAATTTTTAATTTATTTTTTTCATTACTTCCTTCCTGAAAGTCTTCTCTGTGAAGGGGCCTGCCGGTAACACACAACAGTGCATTGCATAACCTGGTGCAATTATGTGTTTGCTTTGGTAAACAAACAGGGTGCAGAACCCCAACACTTCCCAGATTTCATACTTTCCCCAAATGGTTTCATGGGAAAGAATTCACATTTAACTTCCTCTGTTGTTGCAAAGGTTCAAAGCATTCATACTTGGTATATGGTTTTATTTTATTTAGAGCTTTATTTATCCTTGTTTTCCCTGAGTATAGAAGCCACCATAATGAAACTGTACTGTAATTCAAATATATGTATAACTACATAGTGAAAAAATGAAAAGGGAATTTAAACAAAAAGTAAGTGAACTCAGCACTAAACCACAGAATATTTCCAAATGATACCGCACAGAATCATTACATTGCCTGTGCAGTGGGATAAAATGAAAACAACGTCCCTGAATGTTTTTCAGCAAAATGACAACTACAACTATACAAATATATTTATAGACCTATATATAGATATATATGTATAACATAAAATTGGCTAATATCACTTGAACTTTATTCCTCTCTAGAACATCCTTTTTTACACAGTGATTACTTTTGATTTATTTCAAACTGAATGAGAAAAGCCATACCTACCACTTACAGACAATCAGACCATCATAATCTCAAATGTAACCTCTGTAATAAGCATGTTTTCCATCATTTTTTTCTTCTTATATTGAGAGCTTTATTTTGTATATATCTCTGTTTTGATTTTTTCCTTTCAAAACTTGTTCTTATGTGGAGAGGGTGACTGAGCTAGTTTCAACAGCTTTTGAAATTTTAAAAAGCAGAAAAATATTTATTATGTAGTATAGCTTTGAACTAAACAGCCAATTATGTACAAAAATTCATATTTCTGAATTGTTCGGAAACAAACTCTGCATGTCACAAAAAAAAAAAAAAACAAACCCTCCATCAAGGTCAAAATATATTACACATTTTACCTTAGATTTTAAAATTTGGGTGAAATCTCTGTGTGAAGTGAAATCCATACATTAGATAGAGAACACTTTTTGGTTAAAATAACATTAGACATGGGATTTATTAATGCAGGCAGATATCAGACATTTACACAAGCTGTTTTTATTCCTTTGAAACTAAATGCTCAATGTAGATTAATAGAATTCTTAACAGTCACAGAAAACACCACTGTCCAATTGGAGAAGAAAAGTTGACAAAACATGGGAGTGTCAGTTAATCTCATGAAGAACAATGAGTTCTTCCATAAAAAAAGGGAGTATCTGCACTGCAGTAATTTTATATCCCCCATTTAAAATGAAATAATGATCAAAATATTTGCTGTACAGAAGCATTCTCATTGCATTAATTGTGGCAGGGTGAACAAGTTCTAACAACATGGTCATTAAAACCATCATATTTCAATCCAGAGCTGGAAGGATTCAGTAGTTAAGTAGTGCAAGACATCTTTCATCATTTTGTAGCTGGCTGGAGGCAGCCCAGATCAGCAGTAACCCAAAGGTTTTATTGTCCTGAATAAAGACCTACTGGTCTGTTTTCTTGGCAAAATGAAGCAACAGTTTCAGTTCCATGTGCCAGTTCAGCTCCCACTGTAATCAGGGCCTTTGTGTGCTGTCTCAGCACACTAACAGGAATTCAGCATTCTGGACTGTGAATTTAGATCTCATCCCTAGGAATATTCACCTGAAGAATATTCACCTGAAGAACAGGTTGGGAGAGCTTGCTGTGGGAGTGTCGGAAGGAACAGACAGTATTGAAGTTACCCAGGCTAAATTAACATGTAAAATATACAGATTGTTTCAAATACTTGTACTTTTTTTATTTGACATGTTGACACCTGCTACAGACCTGCTGCAGACCTGCCGAGCATCTTCAGAGGCTTCAGGAAATGTGCTAACTCTAAGTCACATGCTCCATGATCTTAACATCCAAATGCTAAGTGTAGAAGACTATGCTCTCTCTGCACTTTCTGCACTCTTTTATTGGTTGGTCTTTTGTAAGAGTTACATTAACACTCGGTGACAACCTTATAGTGCTTCTGCCTGAATTAGAACCAGTCAGGAAAACGTCTGAACTATATTTAGAGAGAAAGCCTCGTTTTCTCTCTTTATTAGTGTAAATTATTTTGCTCTGCCAGACTTACAGGAAATGATAAATAGTCCTCTGCTTTACATGCAGGAGAAAAAGGCAGGAGGGAAACCCCTCTAATTTGTGTGTATGAATGATACCATATCTCTTTTGCACAGTGCTTGAGGTAGTGTCATTGAGGTGATGTTTCAGCTTTGGAAATGTACTCTGTAGTGAATCTAAGCAGATCTAACTGAACTGACTGAAACAATTTTTTCACCTGATCTTGAATCGCCCAGGCCTATGTAGATGTTATTCCTCCTACTGAGAGCGTCTCTGTGGGACTACTCAGGCAATAGCTGAGTTAATGAGTTAAATCTGTGAAACTGACAGATGTAGTCAATGCCACAGAGAGAGCGCAGGTCAGACTCAGCCTGCCTCCTTGAGTAGTCTAGACAAAGAGATATATAAAATCAATTTGGAGTGAGAGGGAATTATTTTCTAATTGTTCTGGAACTAATCAGTTAAATTTTTGGACTGCATGTCTGATACTCATTCTCTTCTAGCTTCAGTTTCTGTAAATATCTTCCCAAACAAAACAAGCCTGTATTCCCACAGATGCTTTCAAAGAATTACTGAAAAACTTCACTTGTGGAAAGGACTGCTTATGACCCTCTGCCCTCCAATTTCAGCCTGAATATGACCCCGCAAGATTTTCCCATGTGCTGAGAAAATCAGAATATTCTAGAGCATACTGAAGCTTGCTCTTTTGCTTTTGTCTCTTGTCACACCATGTGCCCTGATGACCAAAGGTGGGGGGATGGGGGTGAGAATGAAGTTAATTCTGTAAATAATATATATCATGCAAGTGTCACAGGTAGGAGCCTTAGAGACAGACTTTCTCTTTTGCTCTTGAACAGCAGTAAAAGAAAATTTTGGACAAGATGATCTACTTGACTATTTCAAAGTTCAAAATGTGTTTTTGGAGAGTTGGGAAAGAATAATAATAACTTCAGGTTCAAGAAATGTTATCTTTTGTAATATGAGCAAAGCTCTGAAAGTCTTGAGAAACAAAGAGGTTTAAGACACAGAAAATTTTTTTGGAAGTTGCTTCTCATGCTACCAAAAAAGAGAAGAAAATCAGAGAGTCACTTTGCACACAAGACAATGTCACTTTCTACCAAGAAACTGCAAATTGATGAAGACTTTTCACTCTGAAGGCAGGAGTCTGAAGATGTTTTTTTATTGTGCCCACAATAAGCTTAACCTTGGGCAAGCATGAATTTGCTTACAAGGAAAGCTGACTAAAAGGCAATCAGAAAAATTAAAAGAACAAAAATTAGAACAGGTCTTGCTGCAAATGAGCCACATTTTGAACTCAAATGGATTCTGGTTTGAATTGTAATGTTTCATGTACATGTAATGGTAGGTAAAGTTACGTGTTTATTAAAATAAAAGCTACAAGGCTTAGCCAATATATGATCATCCTAGATAAAAGCTGATTCACTTTGGCCCAAGGGCAGAATCACTGGGATAAATCCTACTAAGCGCTAAAATCAGAAAGAATCAAAGCTACAAATCTGGCATGCAAGAGCTTTAATCCAGAAGCACTATATACATTCTATTATAGTTTTGATTTTAATGTACTCATTGCTTGAGGAAAAACCATCTGCTTTACATTATGCCTGCAGTGCAGAGTACATAGATTTCATCACATCTCTGTACAGAGTAACAATAAATGGACTGGGAACCATTATTCAAATATCTTCTTTAAGCATATAACAACCGGTATAGTATTTCAAGGTATGAAAACACAAAGAGAATGAAACAGAGTAACTGCAAAAATGCACTTTGAAAGAATGTTTCAGAATGGTCTTGGTCATCATTACCTCTATTTTATTGTCCATTTTGATAGTGGCTGTCCTCAGCTGTCACTGAAAAGATTAATTCAAAACTTTCACTTTATTCCTATTTTAGAGATACTAAAATAGTAAAAGAGTTACTATATTTGGAAGATATACTTATCTTCTGCAACATGAAAAGTGCTGGAAATGTTCTGTGCTTTTTTTCCTCACAAAAACCTTATTAGTTAAAACACTAAGGAAAAAATTTACAGACCTTCAGATTTTCAAGAATAGGCTAAGACAGAAAACTTTTCTAGGCTTTACAAATAACTAGGTTTAGAAAAAGTTGTCAGGTTGATTTCTGGAATGGGACTTCCATAACAAAATAAAAAAAAACCCAAAACAATCAAAAAAGCATGGTGCTCACACATGTTTTCCAAAAGAAGTCAGTAATCTGTTTTTACACAGAAGTAAATCTGTCTGGAACCAGAAAAGCAGCATAGATGTAATGATGATCATAATGTTACATAAGCTACATAACTGTGCAAACATTATCTACAGCATAAGGTAACATAAATGGTTATTATGGTCACCAGCCAGCACAAAGAAAGTTCAAAGGATGAAGCAACAAGATGAAAGTAAATACAAGTTAACAGTGCAGTTTTCCACTGTTTTGATGAAGAATGTGTGCAAGGCAATAGTATTACAGCGGGAACCCATCCAGAACAAATGTCAGGGAAGAGCCTGAAACATCAGTAGTAGCCAAAACAAAACTGATCTGGGATTATGGGACTGCATGGTGTGAGGAGCAGGCCCTTAGGTCCTGTTGTTCCTTCACTTTGTGATCTAGATTCCCCTGCTTTGGAGGATAAATGATGGTTGCCCAACCACAGTGAGCCAGGTGATTAGAAAATTTGTTCTAACTATAAGAAAAATGCAGTGGTGGTTGATGACTTGGTGTGTGGGATGATAGGACCATATCACTTTACCTTCCACCAAGATCTAGTGCTGGTGACCTGGAAGTCCTTTTCAGCTGATATCAGAGAGCCTTTCTTTTTACACTAGACCAGACTCCAGTGTCTGAATCACTCTCCAGACTTCACTTGACTGTAGGCTGAGATCTTTGCTGGTAATAATAATTGAAGTACTGACATTAGGCTCACAAGTAGATTCTAAAATTAGGTTGGTGCTGACTCCACACCCTTTCACTCTTGCTGTTGTTTCTGTTGCACTTTTTCAATTGTGTGAGTCAAGACAGAACTATGGTCAAGCAGACTAGCCAGCACAGATCATTCTAATTCATCCATGAATCTGTAAATCAAAAGAAGTTTCAAATGCTCAGTAAAATAGTGTCATATGCTGAGGTCTACATACACAGAGTATGGAAGCATTTTTTTTTAAAACTCAATTTTAATTAAATGAAAGGGATGCATATTTAAGCAAAGAATCTAGAGAGGAGTTACATTTACACCGGGGTTATCCCTGCTTTGGGCAAGCCCCATTACATGACTCAGTGCTTCACAAGTGAGCAACCAAGAGTGCAGGTTCTCCATTTCCACCAAGATCTAGTTTTACTTATGGGAGAAGGGGAATGGATCACTTTGGAACAAAGTCTGCCACTGCAAAGGCAATAAAAGAAAACAAGTAACCTTTTCCACGGGAGCCCACTCATTTTCCACGCTCAAATCAGAAAGGTCCATCTCTAGCAGCTTCTATGACTTCACTTGACTGTGTCAGGGGAAAAAGGACTGGAGTTCTTCTGTGAGTACATCAAAGTTACATTTCTTTGAGTCTATTTTGAAATACTTGCGAAGACAGAAATGTATAGGAAAAATGAAATACATGTAATGGGACCCCAAGTTAATTTACATTTACATTTATTACTTTACATTTTATTTCAGTCTGGGACTGAAAATTATTTGGATACAGGAGATCATAGAACCATAAAGTATCTCAAGCTGGAAGGGGCCCATAAGGATCATGTTATACCCTAAGCCTTCATTTTTCCTTTTTGGAAAAAGAACAAAGGCTCGTGGACAAAGTACAATTCTTCCGCTGCAGTAAGCAGAGGAAGTGACCATACATTCTAGTTCCCTTTTTGGTACCTAAAAGAAGAATATGAAACTAAACTAAATCATACTAGCACTTTGTCTGATGTGACATTGTGTGTATGCTTTTCTTCCTCAATATAATTCAGCGTCTTTCAGCATACAGCAGAATCCAATTAAACATAATAAATCATGATAAACATAGGTTCAAGTAGGAAAGGGGGCTGCCCCAAAACTAATCAAAGCAATAGGGAAAGACTACTAAATGGGTCAAGGGAATAAAGCAAAATATTATGCTATAATTACACTAAATACAAAGAAGGAGTCTGAAGACCTGACCATACCTGGCATCTGTTGGGACCCAGACGTCAGAACATATCTACAATGTTCTGCAATGCTTAGAGGCTGGCACAAGTGGTCAGTGGCTCTGACTTCAAATGACATTCATTCCCATGCAAAGTATGTTGTGCAGAAAAAAGCCCCTTAAGTGATTGACCTTTCTGGAAAAGATCATGTTGATATTTCAGGTAAATCAGACAGTGTTTATAAAGAAAATTGCAGTAAAACCTTAATGAATGCCTCTGCATTTGGCAAAAAGCCAAAGAAAAATGCTGTACCCCTGCTTTTCAGAGAAAGTGAAGTTATTATTCGCTTCATGGGTGTGGGATAATTATTATGCACTTCTTTGAAGCCAAACTTTTTCAAAGGCAATTTAAAGCATCAAGTAAATTGTATGTGTTTTAAAAATAAAATACCTCTTTTATGGACAATACAGACATTTGGCCGGGAGGAAATCTATAAAAGGAGCAGATTTATTGGAAGAAGTGATAGGAAAGTTTTCTAAAGATTAGAACTCCACAACATATAATTTTTTGTTGTTGCTGAATCTTACTGCAACTATTCTAACAACATGATTTCAGTGGTAATTTGGTTCCTATGTATCTATCTGTTTATGTATGTATATATGTATGTATGTATGTATGTATCTATCTATCTATCCATCCATCTATCTAAAACTGCCTGATTTCCCCCACCACCAGCCCAGAGCTTGGTAAAAGATAGTTCTCAGCCTTATTCACTTCATAGCAGAGATTCTTAGTACACTCCTTGAAACTTCTCTGCTCATACTTTAGACTTATTTAAAGTAAAGTCTTCTCTTGGATAGATAGTCTGAATGATTTAATCACTTGCAACAGCTAATATGAGGGTTTACATTCTGCACATGTCCCAGGTGAGTCTTTTCACATAGTTCTCGGAATTTTTTGAGTCATAGATCAGTTTGTAAAACTGAAGAATCGTCCACAGAATTTTTGGCCAGGTCAGCAAGCTTGTCTTTAGCCAATTACCTCATCTGCAAACAGAATGTCTCTTCAGAATGAGAAACAGGAGATAAGAGGGGAACAGTTATGGCAGAGCTTCTATTGGAGAAGTGGATGCATCATCTATGAAAAATATCCAGCACTGTCCCAGCTAGCTGATACTACCCAGAATCATGCAAGACATATTCTTAAGGGATCACAATCAGCTTTAAAGGCTTAGCTTATAAAAATACCTCTTAAAAAATGTTCTTCCTCCTCACCAGGCCAGAGATCTGAAGAAAAAAGAGTAAGCATAGAAAACTAAGCCAAGTGCCAGCAGTTCCAGCAGAGCTCAAGTGCTGGGATCACTGTATCTGGCTTTCGTGCCTGCCTAAGGGAGCCTGCACTGATTGCTGTAACACCCACTGGCAGTGGCAGACAGCCGGCATCCCTGTCATTGTAAAAAGCTTTCTGATCAACTTTCATATCCCCTGTCACAGAGAGGGAAATAGGCAAAATGACACTGGTAGCAACAAATTAAGATTCCCAAGGACTTCTGCTCACAGAACACTTATAAGCAGGATGCAACTTTGCTGAATGTGTTGGATAATTGATAAAATGAGTTTATATTGAAGGCTGAGTACCAGAGGCCAGAACAGACGCGCTGTCATGGAGTCACATTTGGACATAAGTTCTGTGTTTTCCTTAGTGAGAGGAGATTGGCAGCTTCTTGTACATAAAAATAAAAGTTGCTTCTGCATTCCAGATGCTGTGGTGATACAATTAAGTCTTTCCAATTTTAAAAAGTTTTATTTCTACAACACTGACCAGTTATGAACACGAAAGAACTGTGACCTGGGGGTGGATTGGAAAGACAAGAACTTGATAAATTCAGTTTTGCCCTCCTGATTTCCATGTCTGTGAGATGCTATGTAAATCAAACTGATTGACTATTAGCATGTTAAACAAATCCATATGCTGATCATGTCAGAATGTAAAAGGAATGTAATTATTTATTAACTTTTTTCCTCCTAAGTGCTTCTCAACAACATGCAGATGCCCCAGTGTGGTGGTGATTTCTATATCAGGAGTAGGCACCAATCTCCACGGCCTGTCAGCTGCTTCTGTAAAAGTTGTGGAATTGCTTATGTAGATATTTTGGATAGCCTATAGCTAAAATGGCACTAGATGTCTGTGTTTCAGTCCTTGAATATCTTCCAGTGTGTCATTTATCAATGTGTGTAGGAGATTGAATTTAAGAGTTCAGAATTTCAAGATTTATTTGTGCAACCACTAGCTGTGTATACCAGAGTAATTAAGTGGCTGATCTTGATCTTATGCCTTTGTCATGCTTTTGATATTCTGTAAAATACAGAATAAAGCTCCATCTAGCATTACATTTGGCAACAGATCTGTTCCATTTCCAACAGTGAAGTATTTCAAATAGTCACTGTTCATTACTCTGAGTTAAGAGCAAAATGGATGATGACATTATCGCTGAACGAGGAGGAAAAGATGCATACCAGTAAGACTGTGTCAGTAGATTACTAATTGCTGTGTCAGTAGATTGCAAAGGTTTCACTTTCTCAGTGAAGGGCAGGGATTACATTCTTTACACAGATGCTGAGAAGAGGCATCTCCTCTTTATTTATTCCTCATCATTCAATGAATGGCTGAGGAATAAATAAAATAGAAAGGAGATACAACACAAAAGCTGATTTCTCCACCTGTAGAAAAGATAATCTTCCAAAGGTGTTTAGAAAATAAAGTACATGTTTGTTCTATTACCTCAACCTCTTCAAACGGTATATCATCATTTATGAAAAACAACTGTCAATTAGTGACAGGAATGAAATGTGGAATAATCTGTGGTTTTGCTCTATTGTAATGACAATATTTCCTACCTTCCCTTCTTTGATGCCAGAATAGTTGTAGCACAGGTCAGAAAACTAAGGTTAAAGAAACACCCACTGTCAGTGTTTTCAAAGCTATAGGTGTAAAAGCTTTTCCCTGTTTTGCATGAATGACAATCATCTTCAGAGGCAGTAACCATTCCTGCTGGGATGGGAAAAAAGTTAGGAGACCCAGAGGTGACATTCAGAGCCAGAGACTGCCAGAATTGTTTAAAGTGTTTATGGACAGTACAGTTATTTTTGCAAATATTCTCTGTATTTTTCTACATGATCAGGCAGAAGTGATCTCTATCCTGAGGCACAGAGTTCCTAAGTAAGGTAGGCCACTTCTAAACTCACCTGTCAACTTTAAACAAGGTAATTTTCTTACTTTGCAGACTGAACTAAATCCACTGTGACTGGGCCTCCAGGTAAGGAAGAACAGTCAGGGTACAGACACTGATAGGGATAGAGGGGAGGACAGAA
Organism: Hylia prasina; assembly: GCA_013397195.1. Classification (NCBI taxonomy): domain Eukaryota; kingdom Metazoa; phylum Chordata; class Aves; order Passeriformes; family Sylviidae; genus Hylia; species Hylia prasina. The sequence continues at coordinate 1,206,426 of VYXD01014804.1, read as the reverse complement.
AGTGAGGGGGTAAATCTGTACTTATCTTTTTGTTTATTTCTCCCATACGCCAAAAGGATTCCACCAAACATTGTAAGAAATACTTTAAACCAATAAATACAGGATTTCCCTGCAGTTTTTACAAAGAAGCTCAGATAACTTATGCTGCAATTTGACAAGTTTCATAAGGTAAAAGAATATCCTGAGCAAAGGAATATGCATGTTCAGCTGCTGTGAAAGCATCTTGATGGTAGCTGAGAACACCTGCTGCAGGCTAAGATATGACATACAAAGGCTGTCAGCTAAGGAGTAAACACCTTCCTTTTCCAATTCTTCTGGGTGGATTTTGAAATGCTTGTGTGAATCATTTCCAAAGGTTTTGTATGCATTTCAGAAACACATGAAACCAAAAAGAAAAAGCAATTTGGCATGCAGCTATGAGCCCTTTAAAAGCACACAAGCAAGCTCCATTTTTGAGCTGTGCACACATATTTTTCCCAAAGAATGAAAGGCCCCAGTCATGGACCAAGCAGAGTTATGAATAAAAGATGGGAGAAAGTCCTATTACTCCCCAAGCTTCCTTAATATTTTTGTCTTTCTTCCACAGTTTTATCCAGCAGCTCCCTTCAGTCAGAACAGATCTCCCTTACCTTTTTATCTCAATTGTTTGGGAAATACAGACTGTTAACTCTCTGAAAGTATGAAGAAAACAAGGAATTCTTAGTGGTGCAGAAGTAGATATTGGATAGAGACAAATGGAAAACTCATTTGGCATGAGTTTTCAACATAATGTTCAGCAAAATAAAACCAATACAAATCTGGCATGCATAAGGAATTACCTCATATAAAGAAGGAAGCAAGAGATTTTCCCATATATGTATGCCTCTAATATAATGAACAATCAATTCAACTAATGTCTCTTTGTCCAGGGCTGATGTAATGGACTACATTCCCTTTGAGAAAAAAAAAGAAACACAAACCAAAAACAAACCCCCCGAACCTCCTAAAATCCCCAAGCCCCCTAAAAACCCAGCTAGCTGAAAGAAAATGATTTCAAAATACAAAAAAACAAGGGGCTTGTGTTACAAGGGGAGGTTTTTATTGAAGAATTATCTTGACAAGAAAAAAATAATAGCTGGTCACCTGCCACTTCTGCTGGATCATTCTATTTCTTTTTACTTTTCTCTTCATATAAAATATTTTACAGCATGGTGTATGGAAATACCAGTCCCCAGATACATACTGTTCAAATTGACTAAGGGTGATCATCAAGAAATATTTTGTTGTCTGCCTCTCTGGAAGGCAGTTTCTTAAGATAACTATATAGAGACTAGAAGGAAGAAATGAAGATGAGAAAAATACAGGACAAGTTAAGGGAAATCTTTCTCACTGGCTTCTTGCATGGATAGGAGGTACCACAGACACCCTAGCCAGACAGAGGAAGCTTTTCTACAACAAGGAATCCTATTCTGTGAGTGCAAGGAAAGAGATGATGTAAGAGATCTTTGCATCATTCTGGGATCCATTAGTAATGTTTCTGTTTACTGAAACAGTTGATTGAAGTTAATCAGATGATGTACTTCTACGACAAGCTCTGCAGTGAACTAGCCATTTTGAAGGTATCCTGACAGATAAGGAGGGATTGAACAGTTTGAGCACAAGCTATAGAAACTATAGGTCGTAGTTATTTATGCAGCTCCCCAGGAAACACTCAGCAGAATGATGACAAGACTTCATGAGCAGCGTAAAGAGCAAAATATAGCTGTAATTCACAGCACTTGACTATTTTTAGTTTCTTGTACTTAAAAAGCAGGCTTTGATACATTAAGAATCCAAAAAAACAGAACAGGATGTAACTTATCCTGCAAGGCCAAAAATGTTAGCCTAAAGATCTCTTTAATGTGATCTTAATAGCACTGTACTGACATTCATCGGATGTGAATGATTTTATTTAGGCAGACTAACAAAAAAAATCTTGAAAGCCACAGAGCCTGCACTGTGGTTACAAATGAGTATGATCCCAGAAGCAGATAAGTAGCTGATTTGCTCCCAAATGTGCAGGATCTCAAAATACATTAATGGTGCATGAGACTTTTTTAATCTCCAGCCAAGAGTTACTATTTTTTCTCCTTCTGCTACTAGGCAAGATGTGCCTGGACATTTTACAGTGTGTCATAAATTAAAGAACACCAAAGGGACCTTTCGTCTTTATTATAGCAATCTACACCAAAACCACAGTCTGATTTTTTATTGTAAATAGAACAACATATGTGGTTTCTAATTCCAGCAAGCCGAGCAGCTAGTTGTTAAAGTGGCACTGAAAAAGCATTTCATGCATGACTTAAGAAGCTGAGTGTAGATAATTGTATCTGAAATTATACCAGTAAAAATATAGTATGCTAAATGAAAGGTCAAATACTACCTCTTGAGGGATGGGAGAAGGGTCCTTCATCATTCATTGCATGCAATTTTTAAAGAAGCGTTTCTCAAGTTTTAGATTACAACTAGGAAGTTATAAAAAGCTCCAAAGACATAATTCCTCTAATGTGGGGAGTGACAAGGGAACATGAGTGGGCTGTAATACCTGGCTGGGTATGTTTAACTTAGCCAGAGAATTGCTACCTATCTCTCACTGCTGGCTTGATTTCTCCTGGGCAGGAGAACTGACTCGGGGCTGCATGAAGATTGACAGCCCAAAATATTGTGAAAGATTGCTTTGAGGGAAGATATGACTCAGAAGCAACTGGAAAAGAGAGAACAAAACTATTGCCAGGTTCTCAGCATGCAGGGGGCAGAGGAGGAAGAGTGATGACAAGGGACAGGCCCAAGACAAGTGCTCTACTCACCAAGTATGCTGTAAGACTGATGGTTAAGGCCTGAAAAAAAAAAAAAAAAATTCTCCTCTAAAGCAGAATAGAGGACTGATATGCAACAATTCCCTTTATGCTGCAAAGCAGGAAAAGGTGTTTAAGCTAACACACATAAACATGTATGTTAGTTATCTGTGTTGTTTTCAGTGATCTGGGCTGCCGTAGCAGGAACCACTCACCAAAACGCCATAGGTAAAGATAGCAGCTGCCAGAGCAAGGAACAGAGAACAATGAGAAGTTGCAAAGAATGGTAGCAAAGAAGTTTGTAAAAGCTACAAAAAACAGATAAGCAATTTAGCAGCTGTTCAGATTGGGTCATGTTACCCAATAGATTTTATCAATTGAGGGCTGCTGCTTAAGTGATATCTCAAAGTGGATGAGAGGTGACCTAGCAGTTGCCACATCAGAGGAAAACAGATTCTAAAATTGTGTGGTATTTGCTTTAGGCATTAGGCATTATAAATCATCCTGTTTAACCAACTTACTGGAATTTTCTTTCTCCCCCCCGCCTTCCCCCCCTAAATAACAACTGCTGGGTGATCTGTGTCTGCAAGCATGGGATTCAGCTCATTCGGAACATCGAATAATTCAGATCAGTTACTCCAAGTTCCTGGGTGGAAGCTCTGCTGGCATATTTATTGCAAGGATCCACATTTGAATGCAGCCCTTCCTGCTGCCAGTGGAGCCCTGGCAGAAGGCTTGTCCTAGAACCACAAGGCTGTTGCATAAGAGGGAGTCACCAGTCAGACAAGTCTGGTCTAGGAGCTTACAGTTGGCTCTGGGCCCAGTGGTGTGAAGAGCACTTTGCACTGCGGATCTCCCTGCAGTGCCTGTACAGGAGTTAAGAGTCTTGGCAGCAATTCTGAGCCATATTTGTCCTTTGTATATCCTATTAGCAACTTCAAGGTACTGTGCAGTGCTGCTGCAGGAGTCAGCATACCCTGATGAAACGGGCAACTGCTCCAACTGTGAAGCAACTGTTCTTGCTCTACAGACTCCCACAGGCTAAATTCTTCACCTGCCTTTGCCATGTGTCAAAGTGATTTCAAGGCATTCTCACAGTATACTCCAGCCCTTACTGCAGAAGCTACACAGTTGTCTTCATTCAGAAGCAGAAGAGACTAAAACCTACACTGATAATATCTAAACAATAAGCTCAAATTGCTCTCATTCTACTGGTATCTATTGGAGCAGGTTCTGTAAGATTTATATGACCCCTGACAGTGGGCAGCTAAGTGTGTCCAAATTAATACAAAAATACTCTTGTTCTAAAAATAAATAAAAGCAATGAAAAATGTTCCAGTGGTACATCTATTCAGATCTGGATCTTTTGCCACATATTTCACTTTTGTCCAGATTCTAGCGATGGGCATGTTGACTTCAAAGCACTTTGAACTTCCACAAGTTTTGAAGTCACAGCTGAGTCAGAAAATCTGTATCTTTCTCATCTGTAGCAAGAAACATTTTAAATGCTGGTTTTAGATATGTGCAAAAAAAGGGAAGGAATGGAACAAACTTGACAAAGTCACTTCACACAGTTATATTTAAGGGGAAAAGTCAGAGATTAGAAGCATTTGATGAGGTTTATCTACATTCTTTAAACTGATCACTTCCACATTTTTGCTGCTTAATAATAAGATTCGTGGTCTGAAGGTTCTATGATTGTTATTTTACTCTGCAATATTAAAACTGAAATACAAAGTTAGCAAAACTTTTCTTTGCCTGAGAACTTCCTTTTATTTATTTTACTAAGAACTATGGTGGGGCTGAAAGTAGATTTGAGCCATAAAGCTAAGTACATAAAAGTTTATGTACTGATTATATGTCTAGGTCTGAAGTTTAACACAGATCCTTCTTTACACTGAACGAGGTGTCACAGGCTCTTAATAGCCTTTCAAGTTTTGATTAGATGCCAGTATAATTAAAACATTCTTTGGCACATGATCATGTGCCTTCATGATCTCACAGGCTGCTCTGTGTGCGTGCACGTGCACGTTACACAGCACTGCTACCACCACCCACCAGGGACTCACAAATGCTACACCATTTTGTTCAGTAATTTTAGGTGCTTCTGCAAACAAAGGACAGTTCTACTTTTTATAGTGATTGGCAGTAAAGTCCTGACCAGGTCTTGGCATTGTATTTGGAGCTCCACTGGCAGAACGTTATTCTGCACTTACTCTACAGTTCCATTTATAACTTGGAAGAGCAACCTGCACCCCCTGTAGAAAAACATCTGAGAGACAGTTATGAACATAATGTTGATGAGAACTTTCAATATTTCTGCTTTAAAAAACATACACGCATGTCACTGTGGACAGCGAAAATCAAAGGGAATAAACTCTCCAATGAGGCCATTTGTAACATATTTCAGCTGCAGAGATCCTTTATCTACTGCAGATGCAAAACCAAGTATGAAGGTCATGCTAGTTTTTAATTTTGTTTGCAGGCTTTTATGGCTAAACCTCCATCCAAAATTGATTACATTTCTCCCCTCAAGAGCATTAAAAGATGCTGATGAAGAGCTGAATGAATGTCCTAATTGCTGGGCCACAGAGCATCCTGGGAACCCAGCACGTCCTCCTGAAGAATCCAATTGTCTTAAGTGCGTGTCCTAGATCCTAGACCAAAGGATACATTCCTTGCACTCTCACTCTCTCCGTTATTCATGAACTATTTGTTCCAAGTGGAATGGCTTAAAAGGAGAGACTTTTTCATTTCAGGATATCCTACAAGCCACTAAGGAGACCATTTCTTTCACATCCAAACTCCAAACAAGGTAGAGGATGGAGCTAACTTGTTTTGCTTGCACATTAGCTCCTTTTGACAGACTTTCTGGCTGCTTTCTGTTGGACAAATTTTCTTGGTATGTTCTGAAAACAAGTACTGGTTTGGGCCCCAGGGAGATGCAGGAAACACCTGACATGCAACTTTGAGGTTTTGGTAGCCAAGTAGCTCAGTACTGCCAGGATCCGAGCAATTATGGAATAATCAAGGCAGCCAAGTAAGGACTCAGATGATTTAAATTTTGCTCTTTAAAAAAGCATGGATTATGATTTAGGAACTAGAAAAGAATACAAGTACCTTCAAATATCTTTCAAGCCCATTGAGAGTGACACCATCCTTTCTCTCCCTATACCTCCCCCTCAAAACTTTACTGACAAGTATCACAAATTAATTTCATAGTTTCTTCTAATTTAGCTCTTACTTTCACTAACAAGGAGTCAAGTTCTTCTAGTTCATACCATGTGTCAACAGATGCCCACTAGTCTGTGTCATGGCAAGTCTGACTGTCCATAACCAGCAAAAAGGAGAAAATGTGATCAAAAATTTTCATTCTGTAAGAATAGGAGGAACTTTTACATTTATTATTCCTATTATGCAGTATGAAGAGGTACGATTAGTCCAAACATCCCTCAGTCACCCTTTACTGTTTTTATAATTTATTTTTTTAATAATGAAACTTCTCAAACTTATTTTTATAAATTTCAGATATCCAGATGATTAGGAGCCTATACAGCCTTCAAAACATGTTAAAATATCTGTTGAAGTTATTAATTTTGAAGTTAATTTATTAATTAATAAAAGTTATAAGCAGTGTTGCTTATACTTTTATTTGCATCCAGGCCAGATTCAAGGGAAAATAAGAGCCTGTGTAGCTTCAGCATAAAGAGAGACCTCTCCATTTCTCAAAGGAGACTATGTGTCTATAGCTTTATTTAATACTAAATACATTGACAGTTGGACACTGAATAGAAAAGTCAGGTTATTAAGAAGAAAACTCATTATCTCATAAGACTAATCACATCTTTGATTTCATGTTGGTTGAATCTTTGAAATTTTTTCACTTAGATACTGATGCCTTAATACTGTAGCTCTTCTCCACCTGTCAGGAAGACAAACTTCAAGAGGCAAGAGGATTTATAGAACGTGGGTGCACCAAAACTTGCTAGAGTGAAAAAATGGATGCTTCTCTGTAGACCTGGCTCAGATTCATTGATAAGCAATCAAAGCAAGCATTGCTCCCTGGAGGGAACAAGAATTAAATGGGTGAAACTAAACAGTGCCCCATGCTGGAAATTACGTGTTTAGATTGTGCAAAGTATACAGTGGGGGAAATTAATTTTTAGTTTAAGATCACAACTTATATTTTGGATGTCTAAAGATGTTTTGGTCTTGTATTAGTTAGAAGTACAAGTGTCAGCTAGTAGGGAAGGATGCCTGGGCAGAGAAGAAAGAAGGCAGGAAAATAATTTGCTAAATTAATCAATGGCACAATAAAAATATTAGAGATGGAATCAGGCTGTTACTTTAGATAGTAAAAGTAACTCTACTTAAAAAGCCAGTTTTCAAATAAACAAATACACCTGAGAATAAAACAGCTCCCAGTTTAAGTGTGTGAGTGGAAGATATGGTTCCTCACTAGGAAGGTTTCCAAAATAGCTATTTGAAAAAGCTTCCCTCTGACAGAGCCTTGAGAAAGATGATGACTTCCACCAATACATTGCCTGAGCTTTTGTTGCAGGGCCCTACTGCTGGTTTGGTATCACCATGTTTGTTAACTTTCATGTTGAATTAGGGCACAGAAGAAAAAACTACGTATATCATAAAGAAAATGGCTTCCTCCAGAAGAAAGTATCTCCTTCCTTCAAACAAAACTGGACAGTAAGGTCCTATGCTTCTGGGAACAGGCTGATATGTGGCTTGAAGGTGTGCTTTTAAGGAATGCAACAGACTACAAAGAAAAGGATGACCAGTGTTGCTTATATTATTGCTTGATTATTTCCAGATCTTACATTATAGATTTGCAGTCTTGTTGAATTACACTTGTACCTTAGCATGTCTTTTGTGGAGTGCAAGGAGAGCAAACAGTAGGACTGGCATACAGAGTTCATAGCCTAGTATTGATTCTGGATAAGACATTTGTCTTAATACATTTCACAGGACAATGGTATAGTTCCAGCCAATTAAATAATTGTCCATCATGGCACTAAACAGAAGAACTATTGTAAATTTGGTAAACTGCATAGGGAATTACAGTGAAACATTTGATTTAGCATTATAATTTAAAAGATTATCATGCAAAGCCAACAGAGCACACAGGAAACTAATATTAGCAAATATCATTAGAAATAAACTAATTGTTTTCTTAATGTCTCTATGAACTAGTAATAAACAGTAAATACCAATATAATGTAAGTACCAATGGCCAGCTACAGATCACAAAAGAGAACAAGCTTCTTTTCAGCAGCAACAATGCAGAAATCTGTTTCTGCATCAGTACTGTTCAACTGTGAATTTACTGTGACTAAGCAATGAATATAAGAGCCTTCCAACCACTAATTGTGGCTTGCTATTTACAAACTTTATTTATAAACTCATTTTCATGCAAGTATAAAATACTAATTCCATGGACAAATACACATTTGTTCACCACTCTAAATTATTTATATACATTGTATTTGCATCTAATATTCAGAGAAGTGCAAAGTCCACAGTGACGTAAATAACAAGTTTTGTAAACTATTTTAGATGACAAGCTCTCAAAAGATATTAGTAACCATATGATAACGTATTTTTTGTATACTGCTGAAATCAAACATTTTTGTAGTAAAAGAACATACATTTCAGCTACATTCAAGTGAATATTTTATTACCATGTATTATGTCTTACAAACTTTAGTGGAGATGAGCAAGAGCGCTACAGAACCATACCTTAATGCAAGAGGTGTATTGCATGGTATGTGCAGGCAGAGCGAAGGAGAGAGGACTGGAAAGAAAAACAAGGTAAGAAAACTTGTACAAAAATGGACAGTAATACTGACTAACACTGGGTTATAATCTTACTTACAACAGACCTGAAGGGCTAATAGAGATCCAATTCAGAAACACCTGTGCACTGTAGGTACAGTTTGGTGCAGATCAAGAGTGCACTAATACAGTCAACGTTGTACGCATGAGATAATGCACAAAATACGCTGATATGCATATAAACAACTAACTTGTTTACATTAAGTAGGGCAGCACAGTTGTAGTACTGCATCCTTGGCACTTAGTGATAGGACAACATGTATTTGGTTTAACTAAATTCATAAACAGGATATATAATGGTGTGTAAGATGGAACACATACATTATCCCTTTCAACCTTCTGGTTTTACAGCATTATTCTAATTTTCCAGTTCAAATGCAAACATGACACACTAGCTAGATATGGAAGACATTTCAGATATTGGCTTAAAACATCACCTTCAATTAAAAAAAAAGACAGAATTGAGGATTAATTCAAATGATGGTAAGTGAATTTGTTACTATTGTCTTGTGCTGAAAGCAAAATCTGAAACATGAAAAAAAAAACAAAAAAAAACTTATAATAAAACCCACAATGTTTTTATGGGCTTTTTCTGAATAGTAACTGCTTCCTTAATGTCCCTTTCATATATGCTAATTTCACTTAAAAAAACTGCTGAACTTATTAATCTGAAAATTGTAACTGAGTTAGAAGTTTGGCCTAATGTATCACATCACACAGAATGGAAGAAAATATGCTCTTCTTCTAAGAAAGTATGTTTCAGCTATGAAAGGATTCTGATTTTAAGTGATTGTCCTTTATTAAACAATATTGACAACTATCTGGAGGGAGCCAATTTACTTTTGCCTGCTTCAAACAAACCGGCTAAATTGCCATTTTACCTTATATATAACAAATGTAATAAAATTGTTCTTAACATATAATGATGTAATACTTTAAAATTAACTGTTTAAAATATTTTACAAAGACATTTTATTATATATGAACTATACAACACACAAGAGTATGAAATATTTTGAACATATACACATTTCTGTATTTCTCACATAGATTATTATTTTGCACCAAACATTGGTGTCTGCAATTTTACAGTCCTCAGATAGAAGCAAAACAAAACCCCAGAATGTTTAGTGGATATGTTTAGTTTGTTTTTTTTCCTGAAAATAAAACCTATTGCAAGGAGAATTCCTCTAATGAATTCTTTTTCTTTCCCCAATTTCATATTTTGCACAAAGCTTTCCAGATGGATCAACATACACAAGAAGAATAACCTCTCTGTTCTTTGCAGTGCAATTTGCCAGGGATAAAACTGAAACCAAATCGACCCATTCCCCACTATTAACATTGAAAATTGCAGTCAAAATAATGTCAATGCCAATCACTATTGAGACTCCTTTACCCCTTTTATTGAAAATGCAATCCTTTTCAATATCCATTTTAATGAAAATATTTGCATAGAGCAGCCTTGTATTATTTCTAAAGAACATTATGAGCATTTTAACACAAGATAAGGCACATGTTTTTCAGCATTAATAATCTAAAACTAATCCTGAGGATCTGCTCCTCCCCCTCAGCAAAATCTGCTTTTTTAATATACCCTGTATTACCTGAAGAAAGCAGAAAAGCAGTATAGAATAAACTCAAATTCTTTAGCTGAACTAAATTTAGAACATTAAGAACTCCTGACAAATCCACAGATGAATTAAGTCACTCTCTAAACAAATAATTGTTAGAGGGAAAGAAAAAAAGACATAGCCAGTAGCACTGTTACCTAAAAGTTCACATACTAGAGATGACATTTATAGTGAGTTTTGCTAAAATAAACTCCCATCAGAAACAAGGTAGCTAAATTGTGAGGCACTTAAGGTTGACATGAAAAGGAGGAATGCAAGGGGTTTGTTTCATAGAAAACCTGAAGTTGCATATCATATCCTTGTATTAAGCCTTCTATTAAAGTGCTAGAAATGGAGACTTAAAACAAAAGGATTCGAATATAAAATAAGTGATTACAGAGCTTAGTATGCAATAAAATTAAGTGCTTTTGATTCTCATGAATTTAGAGCTTTTTAATAGTTTTTTAAAAATAAAGTCTGGAAATAATCCACGTGTGAAATCACCTTCCTTGTGCCATCAATGCTATTTGTAAAGTGCCCAATTATTTTCTAAACAACAAAACCATTTGCCTTATCTTATGTTGTAGAGCATGACATAGTCTGTAGTATGTATGCAATCCATACTGCAAGGACACAGTCAGCCTGATGGAAAACAGCACATGCATACTTTTAATCAGAAGATTTAATTCCACCTGTCATTCTAAAAAGCCAGGTCTTGAATTACATGTCCACCCGTATATAGTGCAACCAACCTCATATTCTCAAAATGCAATTTAGCTGTTAAAGTCTGATGCTCAAAGAGAGACTTATCAAGCTTTTCCTCAGAGCAACCTGACACCCAGACAAAATCACAGATGGAGCTCTAGATCTGAATCACATAAATCCACTAGATGCCAAATCTGAGAAGGATCTGGGTTCTTTTGGATGATGAAGAGGCTGAAGATGTGTGGCAGTCTGTGCATTACTGATCACATCTAACTGAGAAGGATATGATTCATTTACATTTCCTCCATTGAAACCATTTTGGAACTGGCAGGAAAAAAAAATATAAATGGTTAGTAGAGAAAACCAATTTACCTATAAGTATTTAAAAATCCTCCTAAAAACACATTGTATGAAATAATCTTAAAACACATTGATTAGCTTTAATTGTTTTTTAATGATGATTAATGAGAATTTAATTTGCATTAAAATAGGGACTGAATCATCAGTGACTCTTACCCATGCTGAAGTCAGTGGGGGCCCTACTCTGGCTAAGAAATAATTTATTATCTTAACTGCAATAGAGTTTCCATTTCTAGAATGTACAGTCTGAGAACTCCTAATTGTCACATCCAGCTGTTACATTTTAAAAGCAACCTATTGACATCTTTCCATGCCTGCAGTGGGATCCAGACATAGCAGCTCCTCCAGGAATGCACATGCAGTTCTATCCATAAGCTGAAGCATATTGTGAGCAATCCACTGGCTGAAATGTTGCAGGGTGGGCTTTTTGACAGTCTTCATATTGACAATGCCAAGTAAGAGCAATGAATGGCTTTCATCAGTCTTAACATAATTGTTCATAGGATTATTTTAATCACCTAATGTAATGCTTCCTGTCATGCTATGGACTTTATCTACAAAATACTCCATTCAGTCATGCAAAGACAATACATCAAAATATTCTAAACATTTCCATCACCTCTTGAGGAGTAGCTTATGTCATAAGTACTGATTCCTTCAAGGTTTGTCTTTAAGAACATGTCTTATACATTCAACCATCCATTCATCTATTAAATTATGCTGGGTATTAGTTCTTTTTTCCTTCTGTGCAAACATTGAAATTTTACTACCTGTTAACAGTTCTTCTAGCTTTTTGACAACAAGACTATAGCCATGTCAATTATGTTTTTAAACAAAGCTGACACACTTTTAAGAATATCCACAAGGATTATTTCTGACAGAAGCAGGTTATTTCAATATTCTTCATTAATAAGATGACCATGCTCATTAAATTTTTTAGGAATGCTCTCAATATAGAATCAAGTACTTACGAAGGTTTCTCCTGCTTAATAAAGGAATACTGATCCTAAACAAGCAGCCAAACGATCACAGGCCTTTCTGTCCTTCTCCACCACTGAAAATGATTCTAGACTACACTGGCTGTGCTCCGACCACAGTTATAGGATAGGCAGAAAGTCAAGGTGCATGATCACAATAGACCTTTCTAATTCTGTAGTCTTTTCATCTAGAAATAGATGGGAGTTAGAAGTCTGAAAAGATCCCAGTCATGAATTGTATAGCAACATCTGTCCTCTCACCACTGACAGGGATGTCAGTGTGCTAAACCCAGCCACCAAGGCTGCCCTACTTTGGTTTGGCTGTGTGAATATGGGCTCAGACATCAGTATCCTATCTGCTTAGTCACATGAGGCTTCTGCTTATGCAGTGCTACTCAGCCCCATGCAGGACAGGAATACCCTAACAAGAGAGGCTGAATTTGCCGCTGAACAACTTAAGTAAGGACAATTTTTCACAAAGTGGCCTTTGTTCTTTTTTTTTTTACAACAACAAACTAAATGTCCTGTTATTATTGCAGCACAGCATTCTAGTAAATATAAAGCAATATCTGATTGTTTTCAGAGGTGCTTAGTCCTTAAACTTTTTATAGATAGATGTGAAGAAAATGCAAGGAAGAAAATTAAAAAATAAATATCATAACAAAAATTATTAAGGAACTGTAACAACAAAATAATCTTCAAAATAAATGCAATTGAAACCAGCCATTAAAAATAAAGAAATAGAATTGGGAATGCAACAGCTGTTCAAAACTGATGCATCACTTTCATACAGCTTTTGTGAAAAGAGTAATTCTTTGTTTTTATAAAGACAAACTGGGATGGCCCTGGAGCTGCTCTGCAGCCCTATTAAGAAGCACTCTGAAAGACCAAACTCCAGGCAACACACAGCCAAGCTGTGCTCAGGTTTGCACGGTGCAGTTTCTCAAAGTCACCTCATGCAATTTCAACCCCGGGCACTCAGGGAGAAGCCATTCATCCAGCTGAACTGTGCTATATTTTAGGCAAATTTCTGCAATTCTGCAATTGCATTCTTTTCAGCAGTGAAGCAGTTTTAAAAAGGGAATGTTTCACATTTGTATTAAGCATGTAAAAAAATGGCTATGTTCTAATTGCATTCCTCACCTTTGTCTTGCATAGGTTAAATGCCAATTAATACTTTAATTCTGTAAATGCTTATGCTTGTGCATAAGCATTTTCAGGATCAGTACTTCAGAACACTAACTCGTTGAGATAAAACAGAAACAAAAAGAATTTTGGCTCTATACTTGTGCAACATTAACAGAAATAATGGATAGAACAGAAAGTACTTCAACAAAGGTTATTCAGAATCAGGAACTACAGTAACTGAACTACATTTTTAAGTTAATTTTACCAATGAAGAACAGTGTTTACATCTGTAGTCTGTGCTACAGCCAGGATTGCCCTTCTAAGGTTTTATTGTGCATTCTCCTTGGTGAAAAAGGACCAGCTTGGCTTACTGCGACTACAACTTTTTCCATCTCTTTTTTCTTCAGCAGTTAATTTAGACAGCAGCTTGAGGAACAGGCTGGCTTTCACTTATAGCAATATATAAAAAAAATTTTTGCAGTAACATTGTGTAGGAGTGAAATAGTTCATATTTCAGGCCATTCTTATGATACTATAATCTAATACTTTCACTAATTCGGAAATTATTGAGGAATCTGAGTAGCTAGACAGCGCTCACACTTCAAAACCAATTTTTTTTTACCCTTATGACATATTTAATGAAAATGAGTGTGCCAAGCAAACTCAACTCCTCTCTAAAGGGTCTATTAGCAAATTCCAAGACTTGGACCAACCTACTTTTCTTCTGCTCCTATCAGGAAAATTATTGGTATAGTACCACAGACTGGTTCACTCACTCTTTATTAATATTGCCAGAGAGAGCTGTCAGACTGCAGGTACACATATATATAAACTTGACCAAATGCAACTCTTTTGACTCTAATGAACAAATAAAGCAAAGACATCCACACACTGCTAACCCATCCGTTTCAAACTCAGCAATCCAGTCATGACAAACTCTGCCCCCCAGCAGTCACCCAAGCCAATATAAACTCGATCAAAGTGCAAGCAATACAGTAATTCTGTTCACCATACCTTGTTCCCCAATGTTTGTTGTTGCTGATTTGTCATCATAGGATCATACTGCATTTGATCCACACAGCTGGGCTGTGCCTCCTGCGTGCACGGGTACATAGAAACAGCGCCTGCATAGCATGTTTGAGGAGTGAGCATAACTGACTCAGAGTTTATCCCACACTCAAGGTTTTCAGGGACTTGCTGCAAACAACTGAGAAAATCCTCGAAGTTGGAAGAAGCCGAATAGGTCGATACATCAAAACCTGCTGCAGGAAAATCCATTTGAGCAAAATTAGAAAGCTCAGGCATCATCGCTGTGGGTTGTTTGTAAGGAACAAAGTCTTGCCTACACTCATAAGGGGAAGTGTTAACTTCTGATTTGTAGGAGAACTCAGATGTACTGGCATGCATGCCAGGGAACATGTATTGCTGGGGCTGCTGCTGTGAGCAGCTGAGAGGCACGCCAGAGCTCCAATTTGTGAACATCCCATTCACTTGCATATGTTTCATCTTTTGACAGAGCTGCTGTTGCTGCTGCTGTTGTTGCTGTTCCACAAGCTGTTTCTGGTGCTGATGAAGTTGATGTGGATCTAAGTCTTGCTGCACCATGCAACCTTCATTCTGGACCAAGGGCTGCTGCTGATTACAGTCTGAATATAAGAAATCAGATTTATTTAAGGAATCCTGAACATAAGTCAGGATTTCGTCAGTTATGTTGATGTCCCCAATATCATCCACATCAGATAATTCAGTTTTAAAAAACTCCTCATCCTGCTGAATACACTTTAGATCTTCAAAGTCAATACCCAGATTTTTCATGATGCTGTACAAATCACTGGTTTTGTTATCCTGAAAGAGTGCTGCACTGTCTTCAGGAAGTGGAACAGTACTGTCCGGGGAACACTCCATCAGCTCCCGTTTGAGAATGTTGTGATTTCCAGCAGGTAGGAGATTGTCTGTCCAGCCACTACTAACAACACCACCCAGTTCATCCCTACTGTCTGCAAAGAAGTTCCGCTCAAAAGAAAGTTTATGTGATGCTGGAGGGCAGAGATAAACAGACTCATCTTGCCTTAACATGACACCTAGGAGGGAATTTGGATCCACAGAATCATCATGTAGCATTGCTTTGGCTCCTTTTCCCACTGTGCTTTTACTCTTCGGTTGAGAGGGGTCCATAATGCTCGACATAGGGAAAGATACTTCATATAATACAGCCTCACCAGTGGCAAACATGAAGGGCAACTTCATGTTACGCTTCCGTAGATGTTCTGCCCCTTCTTCATCTCTGAAAATAAATCAGATATGTAGCATGGTACTGCAGTACTAAATAGTTACTCTAATCTTTTTTTCCCCTGGAATTAACATAAAAAATGAACTATTCTATTTGTAGGCATTTTTCGAATTCCTACCTATTCCAGCTCAACTTGGCTGAGTTAAACCAAGAGGCAGATTATGAAATAAGTAGCTTATGACTGTAATACCACATTTACATATTACATTTGTAATTAAATCTAGATAGCATACACCATTTTCTGTGCATCATGGGCTGAGTTGAAAATAAGTGGGCTTTGTTTCATGCGTGAAGCTTTTCTTGGAATAGCAAGTAAATCAATACTCGAAGTATCTTTCTCTCTCCATTTTACAGACTCCTTACCAAAAATTATTTAATCTATTTAACAAGGCTAAATTCTATATTATGCAGAACTTAGTTATGAACTAGAATTCAGGAGTGAATTTCTTTGTTATTTGTTGTTCCTTCTACACAACTGCAGTTGGATTTCTCAGTTTTTGCTCACTGGGCTTGAATACAGTGGATGGAATAACTTCATGCTTCTGCAGCTGATCTTGTTCTTATAAGACATCAATATGTCTAAAGTTTTATGTAAAAGGTCTATGCCACAAATATAGTGGCATATATATTCTGAAATATCAGAATTCTTTACATGTTTGTTAGCAAACTGAAAGAATTTGGGGTATTTGGAATATAAAGGGTAATAATTTAAAAACAAAAACTCCTTTGTGTATATAAACAGGCTCAAACTAGTTTTCAGTTTTTGAAGCACACTGCTTTATGAAACGATGACTTACGTAAGAGGTCTTTGTGTGGCAATGATGTAATCTGGTCTTCCATTTTTGTAGACAAGACGTGCATTTGCCTGTACCCAGGCCCATCGGTTTTCTTTGGTTAGAAGCCTAAATACAGTCATTCCACTCTCACCTGTCTTCATCACTAAAGAGAAAGCATACTGTTTACTGTCCAGCAAACAAAATCATGAAAACCTGTGTGTCATGAAAGGAATCCCATCTGTAGAGAAATTTTACAAATCTCATGTCCTCAAACGCCTAATTTGGCGTGGCACTAATGCATTTCCAGTGAATCAGGATGACCAATCACTTCAAGATGTCTGATTTACTTATAAGAGTCAAAACTTCAAGATATCAGCTACAGATTGGCAGCATTCTATATGGGGCTTTGTCCATTATTTCTTCAATAACAAAAATTAATAAATACTAGAACATGTAAATGAAAAAAGCCCAAGTCTGCCTTACCTTCAAAAAGTGACTATTACTTTAACAATTAGAAAACACATTAGTTCTGAATCCAATTCTTTCATGTTCTGACTGGTTTATGCAGAGGTACTTAAAAATGTTATGTTTCATCCCAACTACCACTAGCAATGCTTGATAAACATACCCAATTTTCATGAAATATTTCTGTATTGGGTTTGTGTGGCCAGGTTTTGGTAGTGGCAGGGAGGGCTACAGGAGTGGCTTCTGTGAGAAGCTGCTAGAAGCTTCCTCCATTTCCAGCAGAGCAAATCCCTGGCAGGTCAAAAGTGGACATGCTCCTGGGGAAGACTGCGACAATTAGAAATTGTGGTAATGCCTCTGTGATAACATTTAAGAAAAAAAAAAAAGTTATTGTGCAGATATAATTGTGGCCAGAGAAGAGTGGGTTGAGAATATGTGAGAGGAACAACTTTGCAGACACCAAGGTCAGTGAGGAAGGAAGGGCAGGAGGTGCAAGAGCTGAGATTCCCCTGCAGCCCTTGGTGCAGACCATGGTGAAGTGGCTGAGCCCATGTAGAACTATGGGGATGTAGAGATCCACCTGCAGTCATGGAGGAGACCCATGCTGGAACAGGTGGATGCCTTACAGAAGGCTGTGTACCCATGGGAGGCCAGTGCTGGAACAGGCTCCTAGCAGAGCCTTGCAGACCCACAGAGAGAGGAGCCCATGCTGGAGCAGGTTCCAGGTGGAAGCTGTTTTTAAGGCCTTATTTTACTTCTCATTATCCAGCTCTGGTTTTGTTGGTAATCAATTCAATTAATATGCCCAGATGAAGTCTGTTCTGCCTGTGACAGTATTTGGTGAATGATCTCTCCTGGTTCTTATCTCAATCCATGAGCCCTTCATTATATTTTCTCTCCCTTGTCCAGTTGTGGAGGGCTTTGAGGAGAGATAGAGAGGCTTTGGTGGGTGCCTGGTGAGAGGCTTTGGTGGGTGCCTAGAGTGCAACCAGGGTCAACCCACTGCAGTTGTTTTGGTGCTGAAACCCAGGATCACGAGTATTTTCAGATAAGGATAGTAACTAGAAGAGGTAACAGGCAAAATGAGTACTGAACAATGGTAGAAAATAGAATTATCATGGGGAAGTTTTGTTGTAATTGTGGTGAAGGGACAGGGGGTGGATATAGTGCAAATTTGTGTTGTGATGAAGTTATCTTGGTTTTTGTGTGGGGAGTTTTAGTTTATTTTGGCTGGTTTTGTTGTTCTAAGTGAAGGCTGTGTGATGAATGTGGATTTTAAAGATAATTCTTAAATATGTTATTCACAGAAGCGAGGGGTGGAAGTAATACAATTTCTCAAAACCCTTGCATTTCTAGACAGAAAAATTAAATAAAATGTAGTAGGAAAGTCTAAGAATCTAAACAAAAATGCTTGCTACAAAACTTATTTTCTTTATTTGAATCTTATTATCAAAAATGTAGCAAAACCAGTTTTAAGACAAAGTTTCAGACCATTCAAGTTTCATCCCCTTCTACTCTGGAACTATCTCTTTTTCTTTATGAAAGAAACAAAACCACTGATCAGCAACAGTGACTGAGCTACACCTGAAACAGAAAATGTGCTTAAATAGGTTGAGAACAACCTGCTGAAGGGCATTATCTAATTGTCTATGAGGGGGTAAAAGAAAAAAAAATGAACTTTTCAACAGAAGTCAGTCGAAAAGTAGTACCATAATATTCTGTAAGTTCTGAAGAAAACTACATTATAACTAACAACAAAAGTAAAAAAACAGAGTCCCCTAAATAGTTATATATCAGATAGCTGATGTTTATTTCCTTAACACTATACTTGTCTCCATAATTGTTACCTAAACCAACTCAAGCTGCCAAGAATTAAACCCAGAATTGTTTGGATGCTAGCATGTTAAATCAGAGATTAATTTCTGGTAAAATTCTTACACCAATACCAAAACAAAATGCTTTGTTTAACTTGCTAGCAGGAAAGCTGTCTTTGGTAGTCTCCTTGCCCAAAGAAAGTTGTTGAAATAGCAGAAGCTGGGTTGCGCAGAGAAGGAACTGAGAAGAGCAAGATGTGACAGAGACTGGAATATTTATCCTAAAAGGGTCTAAATAGGAATATTAAACATTTCTTCTACCAGTGTAAATTTTTAGAAGGACAGATAGAACACATGAAATGAACAGTGTTCTTTTTGTTAACAACCTCTTTTTTCTCTGTAATTCATATTGCATTTATACTGAAAAAATACTCCGTGCTTTGATTTTTCAGCCTTTTTTAGGGAATGAAACTTACTTCGGATGTGATTTTCAGCACAATAAAGCATATCAGCTGCATGAATAAACTGGTATCCTGTTCCTCTCATACACAGCTCTGCTTCGGTGTATCCCAGGACAATCTTTCCTCTGAAAGGTATAATCAAAAAATTGCAACCCTGCTGATGAACCAATTCACAAAATGAATGCCAAACAAGCTAATTATGGTTAGAACATTTCCAATGCAAGTGCTAACTACAGTTTGTTGCTGTATCAGTTCTATGCAGAAGCAGGACAGCTCTAAGAAAAAAACAGAGTCAACAAATCATAAAATTTTAACTAGTCTGCCAGGTTGCCTTCAGTGACTAGGACTGGGTTCACAAAACCATTAGATCATAAAAAAAAGTGAATGCCTATAGCTGAATTCTCAATTTCATACTACTGAACATATTCACTCCTAGCAGGCAGCTCCCATTAGTTGCAAAGACAGACATTTTTTTCTTAGCCCTGTTTCTTACCATTTACCTATAGGTGCTTATGTGTAGAATTAAGTAGGGGTTTAACTTTAGTTATCTAAAACTTCTTGCCTAAATTAGAACTTTTAGTAGCTTAAAGTTTGAACCCAGATGTATCTCAGAACTACATCCCTTTTGCTATTGAGTGGTTTGGGACCCCAGTGTTTGCATTTAAACAAGATATGACTCAAAGGACCATTAGCAAGAGTCATGTTTGACCCTGACAGCTAAAATTAGAGTTCTTTACTAGAGGTTGGGGAGATGAAACACTTAACAGAATTCACGTGATCTATGTGCAATACATGATAAAAAGACACAGATAAAAAGAGACCTAAACAGGATTTGAAACAAAGAAATGGAGATTCAAATACAAAAGGTTAAAAAAACGGGGAAAGCAGGGATGAGGAACAATATGCATAAAACTGTAAAATATGACAAATTGAAAGATTCAAGCGAGTAAAAATATCAAACATAGGAAAGGAATACTTGTGTTAACATTTTGTTAACTTTTACTTATATGAGCTTAGAGAAATAGAACATTTTGGTCTCTCAGTAGATAAAATATCAAGTAATCTAGTTTTATCCTGTAAGTAGGCATGGAAACACATATGAAGGACTCCACTGAAAATGAAAGCAGTCAGTAAAATATAGGAGGGAGAGGAGAAGGAAGGAGACCAGAGGCTTTTATTTTGATAAAAAACCATCCTAATGGGCTTCTTGCCATTTTGATGCATAGTAACATTATTGTGATCTAGTATTGCAGTAGTGTTTCCGAATTTTACATAGGGAAAAGAATGGTTTGGAAATGGGTAATAGTTATTGTATAAAAAGTATTCAATTTATTTTGAAGAAAAAAAAATTCCATTGTATTTTACACCTATTTGAACTGAAGGAGAAATATAGAATGAAATGAAACATTTGTTCTATCAGTTCTAAAATCAAATTTCAAACCAGCTTTGACATGAAAGTTTTCTTCTTCCCTAATTCATTAGTATGCTGTCTTTTGGTTTTTCTATTTTTTGTGGATTTTTGCTTTGTTCTTCTAACAGTTGAGAGTCAGACAGCTGTATGCCATTTCAAGGAAATAGACTATGGCAAACCCATTTCTCTTTATTTGATATCAGGGCTGGAGAGAAAAATCTTAGCAGCTTCTAAACAACCATCTCTGAAAGAGTTTATATACCAAAAGAGTAGCCTGCTTTATATTTCAAATACATAATTGAAACCTATTTCATCAGCAAATTATTAGACAATTACACAGAATAATTTACACCTACTTTGCATCACAGCCAGTAGGTGTGAAATCCAGTTTGTGTTTTGTTCTGAAGATGAAGTTTTTGGTCCGTATCTCAAGGATGGATGGCGGCTGCAGGGGAGTAGCTACTGCAAACAGTGCAAGCTGAGGAGACAAAGCAGCCCCATCCTTCCCTTTCTTGTTTTGTCCATGGAGAAACTTCAGTCGTCCTTGAAAATTCATAGCCTTAGGATGAGGAAAAAAGTAACTGCTATATGCTGGAGATATTTAAAAGCAAGATATTTCTGTTATGATGTAAAACATGTATTTTTCATTTTTCTTAAGATCCATCAGATTCAAGCTTTATAGGATGGCATACATAAAAGTTAGCTAACAAGTACAGAACACTTATTATACCACAGAGTATGTCACTTCAATATCTATTAATAAATTTACTGAAAAATTAATTAATGGGAAGATAAATCTGTAAAAAAAACCAAAAAGCCAAACATGCAGTATCAAATATCAACTAGGGCTTCTAATAATCTAATGAACATACATGCATATAATTATATCATTATTTCTCTTGCAAATTTGTGTGTTCAATTTTGCAACTGTAAAGAATTATATTTTGTAAGATATCACAAAGACAGTGATAAACCAATACTTATTTTAAAATTTAATAATTGACTAACAAAAAAATGCATTAAAAAGAGCAAGCACAAACTTTTCCAAACAAGGAAAATCTGTGGTCCTCTTAATTACTATAATCTATTGCATCGCAAGATACTCAATACAAGAAAATAGTCTTGTCATGCTCTTTGATCTACAAATGACACAGCACTTTACAACACCAGTTACTTATTTGCATTTCACTGAGGAAACTGAGCTATGAGAAATGAGAGAACTTGCCTGGTTTTGACAATATCTTAAAGGGGAGACATTCAGTGTCATTAACTGAAACATTGTGGTTCAAACAGCTCAGGTGTCTTTGGAGACTTAACAAATAAAGTAAGTTGTTACACCCTTCGTTAGGATAATGCAGATTTCCAACTGTTAAGCTTATGTGGAAGCTTTTATGTAACTCCATACTCACTAGGAATCCAGATGAATTATCCAGGAGACATCGTAGCCTGCAGATGAAATTCCTTTCCATAAAGGAAGAATTCTCTGGAGGAAGTTGGTCTGGGTTATAATAGGTTGCTGGCTGTGAAAAGCCATTATCTCCTGCAGGAAAGGATTATTTATAAGGATTATTTTTAGAAGAACACCTAGTGAAGGCTATCTGTAACAAACGATCTTCTGTCTCACAAACAGAGCGTTAGGTCACGACCTGAGCAAGAACAATGTAAACTGGAAACATCCTCAGAACCTAAAATGATTGTAACACTGAGGCTAAGCATCAATTCTTCTGATGGGACAATGTTTTACAGGCTGTGGTATTTGAAAACTGAATGTAATTTATTTTTAAGTTTTGGTGTTGTGTTTTTTTTTTTCCTTTGGGGCTTTTTGTTTGTGTTTTTAATTTATTCATTATGTTTGTCAACAGCCTAGATTCTGGAGCAGTTGCAGAGAGCAGAGTTCTCAGCAGAGAACATACCCGTGTTCCTACAATGGCAGGATTTGCAAAAAGGCACAGCAACTACAGGAACTGAGTATTCAAAAACACAGTAATGGTATCAAACTGTGAAACTTACTTTCTAGACAGCGAGGTGAAAGCAGTAGCAATAAATAAAAATCAGCAACCTAAGGAAACCACCACAGAAAATCAGCATTTTTGTCCAATGAAGGCAAAATCACCCTACTAAATACTGAAAATATTTCTGGGCTCTGCTGATCAAAACACCTTATTTACCTCTCCAGGTATACCTGGAGTACTTGTGTTTTGAGGGTTATTTGTTTTAAAAAATACTCAAAACTCAATTGTTAACTAGGATAACAACATGGTATCTTTCCACCTCATCAGCATTTGCTGCTAACTGGTATTTACAAAACAGACTGAAACATTTGGAATATAGAGTAAAACCAAAAGGTAAATCAATAAACTTCTGATAGAATACATATGTTCTGTATGAGACTACATATACAGAGATACCAGAGCATGACTACTCACAGCAAATTTAGCAAAGCAATCTTGTTTGCAATACATATAAAAAAAGTCATTCCCTAGAAATCCATACATACAGAAAATTAAGAAAAATCCAGCTTAAAAAGATGTTTTATAATAAAATAATTTTAATTTAAAAAATAGTCCATATATTGTTAGAGAACCGATTATCAAGTATGGACAAAATAATAATACAGATTTTAAGAACCCATGTTGACCTTCCAGACATGGAGATGAGGTCAGGGAGAGCATGTCACTTAATAACACACCACATTATATTTTCTGAAATATAATTTTGTCTCATGAACAGCTGGAAAAACTTACAGATAGGCTCAGAGGTTAGTTCACTGGCAAAACAAACCCAAAGGTAAACAAATCATTACCAAAAGCCAGTTCAATTTAATCTCCTATGAATTCAAGGGACTGAATTGGAGCCAAATGAGATTGCTGATGTCTTACCAATAGGTCTTGCAACCTAAGGCCATCTAAATCCTGCAAGTATGCTGAGTTATCCAGCTTTTTAGATAATATCAGGAGATACCTTTTTTTCCTAAAAGAACTGCTATGCAAGGTCAATTTTTGCTGAATAAACTTCAAGGTATAAAGAAAAAGAAACCTTTTTTGTCCTAGCTGGTAGTGTGATGAAAAGGGATAATCTGAAATTACAGCTATCTGTAGAACTGTATTTGCCAGTCACCATTATGAGCAGATCCCACAGGCAAACTCATGTATTTGTGGTCCAAGAGAGTTAGCATATAACTTTGAAATTAGAAAATAAGCAATTCTCACACTCATCATATGGATGGTTCTCAACAGACAAAGCAAACCTTCTCACTTGCTACTGCTGCAGATTTTTTATTATAAATTGCTTAATGATGAGAATTTTCAACACTTCTGAGATGGTGGTTCTCTAAGAAGCTCTCTGAAAAAGCAATGAATATGAAGAAAGAACATCAAAAAGCAGCTTGCAGATCCTAAATATTTCAAAAATGGCAACCCTGACCGGGTGCAGGTCTAGTACCCAATAAGCAGTGTCAGGGTTTCTGCTGGCATCCTTGGCACTGGTAGGTGTGTCCTTCAGAATTTCTGCCACAGGAGAAACTCAGTGTTATTCTTTTGGTAAATACAGAGCTGAAATTTAAAGGTTCAGCAAGTCCAGCTGGATCCTGTGGAGTTTGTCAAGTTCCATAGCAAATTGCACACTTCTCAAGAGTGAGCAAAGCTGTGGTAAAAGGAGTGGCTCCCGACAGGAGGGGAACAGAACTCAAAAAATAGGATTCAAAACTTAGCCTCCTACACTTGTGAAAGCAACACTGCTGCACTTTTCCAGGCAGACAGAAGGCAGGAAGGTTTTACTGCCAAGATCTTGAAGTGATTCACTGTAAGAAGGCGAAGAATCTTACAGAGCATCTACAATCCCTAGAGCAAAACTACCAGTTATCACTAGAGGGGTTAGAACCCATATCCCTCACCAAGCTCACACTGGATCTCATCAATGCCATGGAGCAATGTGCAGAACATGCAGTGGATCAAGTTCTTGTCTTTAAACTCACGACCACATGGTTGCGCAACATGCGAAGTTCAAAAGATAATCCAGACTTAATGCCCCAAAGCAGATATTTGGGACTGAAAAATCAGAATTTTGCAAACTTCTCTGGGAACAAGACAAGGACTGGGAGACATGTCTGGGAAGCACAGTAATAGCTGAGGAAACCAGTGGTTTAGCAGCATACCAGAGTATTGAGTGAGAAATAACTAGTTCAGGCTAAGTGAAGCAGAATCAGTTCCCAGATTCAGGACGGAATCTGTGCCTGAGCACAGTTATATCTATAAATATCAACATAATGCTAGCTGAATGTATTAAAACAGAAATGCATTAAATTAGCAAAAATGGAGGGGATCCTTATGGTCATAGCCCTATCTTTTGCTATAAATCTGAATTCAGTTTAAAAATCCTCAACATCCAAATGTTTTATGCTACTTGAGTCTCAGAAGTCATCATTGAATCAGAGAATGGTTTGGGACAGAAGGGACCTTGGGGGTCACCTAATTCCAATCCCCTGCCATGGACAAGGGACAGCTTTCACTAGACCAGGTTGCTTAAAGCCCCATCCACCTAGGCTCTGAAGGCTTTCAGGAATGAGGCACAGTCAGCAGCTTTTAGCAAGCTAGAAACACAAGATACAAAACAAAGAATTGTTTGTAATCCTACTCAGCAATTCCTGCCGTTCAGTCAAAACTGAGACAAATCCAGCCTGGTGTCATACTTTTCAAACAACTTTTTCTAAATTCACATGCACTTGTTTAAGGTCCATAGAACACAATTTCACTCTAAAGCAAACAGGATGAACATCTGGTTTCTGAGAACTTTACTCTTTGCTATACTGAACTCTACTATTAACTAGCTGTGCAGCTGTAGAGATTGATCTAGAGGTGATATAATAACATTGACTGCTAAATGAAAAACTGAAATATACTGAGGTGTGTTACAAACACAGTAACTTTTCTCTACCAAATCATGGCATTTCCATACTCTATTTTTTAAAAAAATTAAGTTAATTTGAGGCTTATTAAGGAAATGGATTTTTTATGGATTAATAAACCTCCTATAATCAAGTTACAGTAACAGAAGATTTTACATGTTTAAACAACTGTTTAACATGTTTAAACAACTGTTGTGCAAAGGGAGCATTAAAATGGATCATTGATCTTAATGGCTTTGTTGTTATTATGATGCAGGCACATACTTCCTGTATTACACATAACTACCTGCACCTACACATCTTTGCTCTGATACACACGCAATGTCTTTCTCCTTAGTTCTTTCTCAATAAAGCAGCTCACTTAAGCATCAGCCAGTAACGTGACAACTCTGCTCTAACATGCATATTACTTGATCTTAAAGGCTCATCTTTTTAATCTTTTATTTTCTCTTCCCCTTTTACCTCCAAGAGAAGTACAGGTCTCTGTGGCAATAAATACACTATTTATTCCCTATAGTAACACTGTAACTAGCACATTCTTAGACTGATCAGTCTAAGAAACATTGTCACTTATACTCCAAATTAAAGTCTTCCAATTTAAAATATAATTAGTATCTTAATGATGCTGTCCTATGAACAACAGCGATTATTTAAAGTGCAAAAAATAGTAATTCTCATTGTTGGCTAAATGTGTCCGTAAAATTCAAATAAATTTGAAAAATGCTATTTCCTCCTTTATTCATCTAAAATTATCTAAAATTTTACATAGAGAAATTTAAAAAAGCAAAAAACAAACAACTAATCTAACAGTCAAACAATGAATTCTGTTTTCACCTTGTACACTTGGTCCAGAATCTCCTGACTGGGCAGGATTTAATGCCCAATGTAGCTGTCGTTGAAACTCAGGTCTGTCTTCTGTGTGAATCAGTTCAAATACACTCTGGTGTATAATATCCGACTAGAAACAAAAGGAGAAAGGTGAGAAAGAATAACAATAAGAAAATCATATGACGCAATATGACATAAGCTGTCTGATTGACAATGCTGTTATGAATACAGCAAAATACATTTTGTTCAGGGATAAATACACACAATCATATGCAGGTGGCAAAGTTTCATTGAACAATTTTTAGCAGCACAGAGAACGGCTCAGACACATGACTGCAAACATGGGAAACAATAATAAAAATATGGCCTTAGAAGAAAAAGTTACATTATGTCAACTATTTCCTTAGCTGCTTTTACCTAAGAAGGCCTGGAAATGCTATGCTTAGGTTCTGTTTAAATGATTTAATTTTATATACTGGTAAATAAAGTACTTGCCAGCTAGTACTTGACTTGACCTACTATAGGTGCTATAGGAATCCAAAAGAAGCTAAAGACCCTGAACCAAACTGCCAAAACTAAGCACAGATTATAAACAGTGGATATGTTTGCCTGAAAGCTTTGTCACTCCTTAAGGATGTACTAAAACATAATTATTAAGACCTTATTCCACTACCAATTGTGTGGTTGGGAATGTGATCTAAATGGCAAAAGCTCAAGGATCAGTGCTTGAAGGAATTTAAGGGGGGGAAAAAAACCACTCAAATATTCAAGAAAAGATTCAGTTGACTGAGAAGAGTTAAGATCCCCATTTCAAAAACCCAACCATTATATAAGCAGAAAATACTTAAATAAAACATAGATCTAACATAATTGACATGAACTGGCAAAAGCAGAAGCCTAATTCAAAAGTCAAATTTTGCTATGATGAATTTCATAAAATATCCAGTCTTTTCCAGAATAAATTGCCAGAAATGCTAATTTTTGTAACTTAAAGACCTCAGTCCTATATCATGCACTTGATTTACTGGCATTACTTCACAAATGTTATGCCCAATTTGTTTTCCAAGCTTTTTTCTTTTTTCATTCCCCGACACTGAAGGAATATGTAACCCCAGAAATGACAATGAGGTTTTCTGAAATATTTTCTTTTACACAAATTTTCCCCAATCTCTTATCAGTTACCTGGAATTGTGGACCAAGCAAGGTTTCTCAGTATTTTCAGTTAGCAGCTGAATCTATCAATATCCACGGATATACATTGAGAACTATAAATATCACCTTCATTCTATCATCTTCACATAAAGTAATCCCAGGAGATTTCTAACAAAAGCAGAATTTGCCTGCTATGCCTCAGTCTTTAGTACTTTGGCACCTGGTTTTCAAGCCCAATGAAGTCAGACATAATTGTTTGGCACCATAAATAGTAAAAAACAAATGCTTGTTTTGAAATTAATAAATAAATAAACATGAGCAAGAGAATAAATTCTAAAAATACCAAAATCACTCACTTGATATTTACAAATGTCAAGGCATATGGAAATAATTTTTCGTGAAAGGTTTCTATTAAAATAATTACCTTCCCATTGAATTATGTCTCACTCAGCATCATAAACTGGGCAACACCACAGTATAAATTTCAAACAGTTGTTCCAGTAAAGAATAATTAAGTGTGAAAATTTCCTATCTTGCCTAACTCAACTTTGGAAATTATATTCCTGTTGTGCTTGGCCTGACATCCTTGCTATGTAAGCTGATAGAAAAGTAATATGGTTTCAAAGTAATTCAACCTAAGGTACCTGAGATTTTTATTACAAAAAAAAAAAAAAATTAAGACCTTAAATATGAATAGTGATGTTCCCTGAAATTAGGCAAAACCTCTAAAAAAAACCCAGAAGAAATAAACTTACTTGTTGGAATCCCAAGTAGTCTTGAATAGTAGAAGAGACATAAAAGACCAGAGCATCTGCTGTAACAACTAACACAAATCCATTTAGTGCCTGGGGAAGAAACACAGCAAACCATCAGCTTCAGAGATAAAATTCCAGATAATTATTGTGGCTCTAGGTATACCTATGCTGTAGTCCTCCAACAAAATGTGAAGCACATCATTATCTACAGCACAAACAGAAGGATTTGTCATTGCATCTCTCTACCGTGTATGTGTTAAAATGAAGAAAACCGGATCTAACGCATAAAAAACAAACTTTTTTTTAATTCAGTCAAGATGCCAAGCTGTGTTTGATGATTTTTAAGTACTCTTGATTGTACAAGACGAGCGACAGTAGTATAAAGAACTATAAGTTTATCTAATATCTACCACAGTTCACAACACTTGTGTGGCTCAAGCCTTGGTTATCCCCAGATGCCCACAGCACAAAGGAGAGCCATGTCACAAACCCAGTCCCAAAATCCATTCTATTCATAGTACAGACAGGCCACTGTGGAGAGGAAATCAAGCTATCAAGATCCCCTATATAGTCCAAGAAAACATTTTATAGTTTACTTAAAATAGAAAACCTCTGCAAAAGCGGACTGTTGCAAGTAAACAATGTTTTTGAAGAGATTTCCCCCTCGGTGGAGCAGCAGACCAGGCGGCTCCACACTCAAAGTCACGCAAAGGGCATTTATCTGAACTCCCAATCAATACAGTCCATGGCAATTGTTGTGATAGCAAACAGTACATTTGTGACTTGGCAGCTCATCTGAAAGGTGCCGATCTACTTCTATGGATTTCAGTCAAGATTTAACAAAAGGCAGTCTCTAGGGGCTGGACTGAGTATATTGTGCCACTTAATTTCCTCAGCTGCATTCAAAGGCAAATTTGGCCAGCATACTCAAAACACTTTTTTAAAAAAACCTCTTTATGCAGAATTAGTGTACATAGAAAATGTAAAGTAAGTGAAGGATATCCTATATCTTACTGCAACAAACTAGTAATACATAAATGAAATACCTGATTAAATGACTGGTTTTTAAATGCTATGAACCACTCCAATTTAACATGTAGATATTACTTAATCTATTCTCATAAACAGTTGTTAGCCCTATAAAAAGTCCTTATATGTTTAGTAAATTTTTCATGAATAAAGAATGTGCTAAAAAAATCAATAATAATCTGAAATTAAATAGCCAATCCAAGAAATCTCAAATGGTTACACAGAATCCTTGGTTTTGATGAAGCTTGCAGTAATTTCATGGCAGCAGAATGCCGCAGTGGCAGGTGCTCATGTCCTCTGCTGACACTGTTCTGCAGGGCATTTCACCTCGGCTGGTTGACAAAAAAAATCTGCAAAGCTGCACAGCATCTAACCTTGTTTCAAATGTTAAAATTGGTTATTCTAGTCCATTTCATACAGAGCTACCTACACCTTCTGTACCTGGAATTCAATCACATTTTGCACTGGCTCTGGTACACAGTTCATCTCCAACCAGGATTGTTACTCAGACAGCCAGATGCATTATTTAAGCCAAAAAATCTGTAAAATGCATATATCTGGATATACCAATACGTGGGAGATGAGTTCTGATGAAGGATTTTGCAAAATTCAATCCAAAAATAATTACCTTTAAACACATAATGAAATTTCTCAGTGAATTTATTATTCTGGAGAACTGAAGATGATGTTTGTAGCTCTAAAAATTACTCTCAATGCTCCAAATAAAGAGATAATTACAAAATTGTTCATCATTGTGGAGAATTAAGTTTTCAAAATTTCTTAGAGGTCATAATTTGTCTTGCACTTTCTATCATAAACTTGCTTGGGCTGTAATAGATTTTGTATTTAAAATAAGAATTTGAAATAATTTAAATCATTTTAAAGGAAGGCACATTTATGTATTTGATCTCTGCTTCCACAATATATTTAATTGGCAAGACAGTTTCTATGTTGGAAATTAAAGACAATTTTCTGTTGGTTAGGAAGCAAGCAAAAAACTGATGAAAAATAAAAGCAAATACAAATAGGGTGTTTTTTCATTTTACCTTGGCAAAATCAAAAAAAGTAGGGAAATAATAAAAGGAAAATGTTCATCATCAGTTAAAATTTATTCATCTGTGTAACACAAAACACTTCTGAGCCTAAGTGGAAGGGAAGGACTTTATCAATATTTACAACTTACTGATTCCTACTACCTTCTAGAAAATTCCCAATTTCATCACACTGATGAGTTGTTACATAACCTAAGAAAACTCTATCTGCATATTCATTCTCATAATTTTTTTTCACACATATAAAATATTTACAAAACAAATTCATTTATGAAATTCGGTTAATTTACTTACTTCCCAAGTGGGGCAGAATTTTCAGTTATAACTATATCACCCACAATTTTCATACTGGAAAAGAGTTCCTTCATATAACTTCCACTCAGAAGTCATAAATAAACTTCTATATTTTAGATGAAATAGATGCCTCCAATATAAACCATATATTTCAGCTTTTTAGGTTTTTTGTTTGTTTGTTTAAAAGAAAGCTGCTCACTGGCAGTAATTCCACAAAAGTTTTTCGTTATACTTTATTAAGGTTAAAAAGTTAAATACATGTCCTAGTCTTTTTAGTTGGTTAGAAAACAATTTTGAATTAGCATCAATTTAATATAATTGTTTTCTGGGATTCTTAGAACCTGTTTTAATTTCTAGTCTTTGAACACTAATATGTTTTTCTAAGCAAACAATTGGCTCTGACTGAATGATTTGCCATTTTGATAGATATATCAGTGTGAAACCTGTGCAGAAGAAAAACTACCAACATATTTCAAATGGAGCTGCAGGTCTCCATAAAATGTATTTTGTGAAACTAGTTAGAACACTGTAATACCTATATTTGAGTTTAATCTGGACTTGGTAGTATATAATTATCCATATGCTTTGACACTCTAGGACATTAAAACATGCTAGACAATTAAAAAAAAAAACCACACTTTTTAAATTAATATTTTCCATTAGTTCATATAAAAGTTAATCAAAGTATTTTAAAATTTGTCCCGAATCTACACTGTGTATGCTGAGTTCTTTCAAACCACTGAGAAAACAAGATATTTCAGAAAGCCCAAGGTCTTTGAAGGAGAAATTTTCTTTCAGACAATTAGTCACCAAATTTACAGTAAATTACTAACTTATCTGTCCCTTATAAAAATT
Organism: Hylia prasina; assembly: GCA_013397195.1. Taxonomy (NCBI): domain Eukaryota; kingdom Metazoa; phylum Chordata; class Aves; order Passeriformes; family Sylviidae; genus Hylia; species Hylia prasina. The sequence goes on along the minus strand of VYXD01014804.1, from coordinate 1,174,898 downwards.
CTTCCTTTATATTAACATCATTATTAACAACAGATACAAAGAGATGGGAGCCCCCCAATAGGTTACTTAGAAACACTGAAGAGGAGCCCATACTCTAACACCCACTCTAAAGTCCCTACTACCAAAGAAAATCCAAGAGCTGTGTAATATTGCCTTAAAGAAAATAAGGAAAGAATTTCACAATAAGAAAACTTTTTCTATCTCATCACTGAGCATCTAGTATGCTATATACAGGTGTTTGGTTTCTTTTTAATTTAAATCTTTGTACAATATATCTATTGCAAAACATACCTGCAATAGGAGTTCTCCTTCCAGGATCTGCATCCCTTCTCCACACTTTCCTGTTCTAGAGGTTTCCTGAATGCCATTTCTTTCTGGTCTGGTAGAGCTAGATGATTTTAATGCAACTAGAGCAAAAAAAAAAGAAAAAAAAAGAATTGAGCAATCTTTGAAAGGCTCCCTCTAGAAATTTAGGAAATGATCTGCTATTTTGTGTAAAAAAAAAAATGGATTTAAATATATATATATCTTTATAGATATTATAAATTCAATGTAATGAAAGATTTTGTTTCCATGTCAAACTTTTTCCTTACTGTTAAAGTGAAACCCCCAATTTTGTCATCCTTCTCTTTTCTATATATAACACTTTCACAACAAAATCATAATTATTGCAAACAATCCAAGCCTCATTATTTTAAACCTTTTTTTCTTTTCCTTCTCTTTACTATAAGACTCACTTCTAGTTTGTCACTCTTGTGACAAATAAAGGGCATTTTTGTTTTCACAGGCCATTATCCTATAATGATAGCAACTCTGTGTTAAGGTAGGCAAGCACTTGCACTTATTCTTACCCCCACCTAATTTCAGACATCAAACTATGGTTCATCAGACAGGTAAGCCTGCTCTAAACCTAAAGCTTCCTTCAGTGAAAGGATGGAAAGAAACGTGAATCCTAAATGCATACCACATAGTAAAAAATCCCAAGAAAACAAAGAAAGGTATTTCAAGCAAAACGCTGTGGGTATTTTCTGTCATAGTTAAATTTAAACCTTTTAAACAACTAGGCACTCTTTCTAGCTTCAGATAAAATACTATAACAATTAATCATCATTATTCAGATCACAAATATTTCTAATTGAAAGAAAAAATTATCCCATGACTAAGAAATGAAGAATCAAATCATATTGCTATGAAGTTCCCAAAAGACATTCCCATATCTGCATCCCTCTAATAAACAAGGTGTTATCAAATAAAACTACATACTAATAATCTATAACTCAGAATGCACCTGCTTTTCACCACTCCAAAAAAGAGGAGGAACAAAAAAGTCTTCCAATCTGAAATTAGTCTGTGGTGTCTAAACAGCTTAAAATTACATGAGCAATTGTACCTTAAACCTTTACCATAAAACTCACCACTTTACCATAAAGGTCACCACTTCCCAACCCCAAAATTTCTATGCTGCAAAGCAAGGGAAATTTATAATAGAATAAAACCTATAAAAACAACTGCACCTCTGTAAAATACAGGTTTCTCATAATGATGGGATATTCAGCCCAAATTTCAAATGATTTTTCAACCTGCTGAAAACCTTCATTTTTCTACTGTTCAGAACTTTAGTCAAGAATCCTGAAGAACTTCTGTTCACTCACCTTTAAATTACACTAAACAATATTTTACACTATATTTATTAACTGAAAGACAAATTATGCCTTTCCCTTTTTTTTTTTTTAAGCTATCATGGCAGCTAAAAACTTTCAAGCCATAAAGTTTTCATTAAAATATACCTCAAAGGCACCACTGGGGAAAAATGTGCTCTAAAGAGACATTAACTGATTAATCACATCAGAATGTATCTAAAGGTTTGCTTTGAAATTAAAACTCTAATGCTACTCTTCTTAAAGGTAGTCAAAATGTCCTGCAACAGGCCACATGGAGGTAGAGTCACAAATTCATGTGAATAGGTTACGTAGCCAATTTTTTTCTAGCATTATTCCAAAAGGTTATAAAACCTCCCCGAAGCCAACAGGCAGTAGAAGAAAACATTTTAAAATTTCTATTGTATGGTTATTGAAAAAGTCCACATTCAGTGAAAGCTGCAGGTAGAGATGTCTAATCATCCTTGCCATTCTACAAAATACTGTGTGTCATTAAATACAAGTGGCTTTTTTTCTTTTATAATGTCTGATAGGATAAAATACTTTCAGAGAGATAAAATGTATCTGAGCTCCTGAGCTCAAATGTAGCTGATGCATTGGTGGCTATATTCCTCCTAAATTTCAAGGTGCACAAGAGGTGCGTGTGAAGTTAAACATTTTCCTGAATTGGAATCTACAGCTTGTGCAGAAATCAGAACATGGGTGGAATCAAGTTGTTTACAGCTAAGGCACATGGAAAATTGACAACAATCTGGATTAGTAAAAATGGAAGATAAAGTGGAATTAGAGCTGTATATCCATAATCTTGTATACAACTCCTGAAAAATAAAAGAAACAAATCCAAATTTACCTTGTTCTGACAGATAAACCACAGGCTTGTTAGTGCCTGCTACGACCCACCCAAGTCCCTGGCACTGAACGACCCCAGATACCAGGGTGCACATTTGCATTGTGTGCTTCTATACTGTTAAATTGAAGGCTACCAAAACCAAAGAACCTTAGAGCATGGGAGGGTCACCTTGCTAAGCAGCAATTCTGAACAGACTTAGCCACACAATGATGTGGCCTCAGAAATACCAGCTAGAGATATAATTATAGGTAATGGAAAGGAGAACTAAATCTTAAAAAGCATAACTCATCCAAAAGTAATATTCCAGTCAACATTACCTAGCTTAAAACCAGCCATGTGTGTTCTGCTAGTTCTCATAGTCTATCTTACTCATGTCATCAGACAAAATAATCTCAATAGTTCATCACTTTAGAGTCTTTGAATCTCTGAATTAAATAGAATTCATTGTGGGTTATTCCCTCTTAATTTTCCCACACAGGAAATTAAAACATTACTACTCCCACAGAGTAAAGAGGAAAAATCTGTACACATACTCCAGAATATATTCACTATCAAATTACTTCTCAGAATTTCCCATTAATAATTTTACAGCATCAAAAATAAAGCAAATTTGCTTATGCGTATTAAAAAAAACCCAAATCAAATGAGCAAACAAAAAAAACCCAAACCAAAAAACATCTGTTACACAATTGTAGCAGGAGGGTTGGATTGTAAGCACCTGCTTTCCAAGTAGGTTAATGATTGTCATTTAATCCTGGGTCCAGCAATAATCATTTCCATTGCCTAGACTTCTCTGATTTGAAGTACTGGATCTCAAAGACAACTAATGACATTTAATAGATTTTCCTAGAATATATATATATTTTTCAGAATATATATATATATTCTGATACATCTGTTTTATGATAGTGAAATGCTTTAGCACCCAAGCCAGCAAATATAAGACAGTTGCTTTTACATTACATCTAGAAAGATAAATTAAATAACAATGGTTACAATCAGTATTGACCAGATTCTTATCTCTGACTTTAACTGTTACAGTCACATGACAAGAGACTTATATGGAGATGTAGTGTACTTTACTAGATTAACAGTATGGAGTGGGGGGGAAATAATGTTTGACATAGAACTATTTCTTCAGGTCTGAAACAGAATTCTAGCAACTGAGTTCTAACTACTGCCAAAAGCCATCTTTCATTTTAAAACCATGTAAGTATTTATTAAAAAATTATTTTCTATACCTAAGGACTATAGGTATTAGGCAATCTTCCTTCTTTACACAGACCAAGTCAGTATAAGTCAGCATGACTTATAAGCAGTTTGCTGAATCAACTAATAATTCATGATAGATTAATTTCATTAATTATCTGCTGAGATATTCAGAAGGTTATCTAATACAAGGAAAATTATTGAAAAAATAAGTCTATCCACTATCTCATTTAATCTCTATGCTGTCCTTAAAGAGAGACTCTAGTCCAAGGTGAAAAGGTCTTTTTCACCTTCAAACACCTGATCTCTAGGGTTTATACTTGGTAGGTATGATCCCTTCAAACTTCAACCCACAGCCAGGGTCCTCTTCCTTCCAGGCTGTCATTCCTGTTCTCAATGAGAACCTTTGCCATGACTTCCTCACTTGACAGGCCGCTGCTCTGAAGTCCCAGCTCCACTATTTCATCCCCTTCAGTTTGCAAAATCAATGACCAGGCAGCCATCTGTAGCTACCAGAGCACCTTCAACAGGAATCCTATAAATGGTGACTCCTTATTCTCTTTGGCAGAAGTTACAACAGCAGAGAATCACAGAATTGTCACAGAGCAAGTGCGAATAGACGGATGTACTTGAAGTTAATAAAGTAAGTGGAGATGCAGAGAATTCATCATAAGGTATATATGTTAGCAACTATCTAGCCAAGCTTCTGATGAGCATTCATGCAGAAGCCTGATTTAACACATAAGTATTTGAACTGTTGAATTTACTATTACTTTAAGAACACAATTTATAAAGTTAAAGTACTTAAAGACAAAGGCATTCAAAAACTGTTCCACTCCCCTTATTCATGAAAGAAGTGACACACAAACATTCCAAAGAAATATCACTAACAACGAAATCCAATAAAAATGCCTTTAACCACAATGTGTATGTAATAATCAGTTGTCTGACCATAGAACAAACAGAGTAGCATCCATCAGTGGGTATCAGGACACTGTCAATATTCACCTCAGCCAAACCAAGTTTCTCATACAGTTTGCCTCAAATCTAGAAACTACTAAATTTGGGAAAAAAGCACTTTTTTTTTCATCATAAAGAGCAAAGTAAATGAAAAAAATGAGGGTTTTTCTGTGTTGACTGAATGAAGAAGCTTTTCTGACATAAATCCACATTCATGTCAGAAAAACTGGAGCTGGTGCTCAGCTGTGAAGTCTGGAGAGATTTTTCTCCACTGAAACCCGAGCATTCACACACCAAATGTCTCTTATTATCAAAGGAGTGAAAAAATGTATGGTTAAGCTTTCCATCTCAAAATTCATCTAATCCAGCCACGTGTTATTAGAGTGCTGAATAAAACCATTTCAGCAACTGCTGGCTGAAAAGCTTCACACAAACCATACCAAAGTTCAATGTGTTTGTAACCTTTTCCTTTTCCTACCTTTTCTTCCCCAAAGAAAAAGTATAGCAAATTGTTTTAGAGGAGTCAGGGTAGCTCACTACTGAGAGGTGCAGAGAACAGAACGTCAGGATGCCAAATTTTAAACAGACCTTTTAAAATCATGTTGAGATGCAACAAACTTCTTTGAATTAAGACTTGAGACAGTTTTTACTTTTAGGTGAATGATCTGTTCAAGCCTAAAACTGTATTGAAGCAACACTTATCTAATATCGCAAGTACATCACTAGCACATCAGTCATGCAGCCCTGGAATTTAATCTTAAAGAGCTTCCCAGAACTGCTTTAAATCAAATCTTGGCATGGTTTCCAAAATCCGGCCAAACAGGTCAAAGTGTGCAGTCAAAGCCAATTGAGACCGTTTCATAACCTTTTCAGTAGATTTATAAATTCTACTTCTCTGTTCTAGATTATTGTACAAAAACAACAGTTCTCTTGAGCGGGGTGGTCCTGCTCCAGCAACAAATGCTAAGCTTCAACACGAAGGTCACCAGCTAACATAAGACAAGGAGGGCACTACTGAGAAAACAGTAGTTTAATATTAAACTCTTCCTAAATCATTAACATAAGCTAAACTGTTTATACTGGTGAAAGATCCATTTTAAGTGGGAGAAAGTATTATATATACACACCCATGTATCTACATGCAACCTAATCTATTTCCATTACTTAAGATTATATAAAACATTTTTCACCTGCAACCTCTGACACTGTCAAGGCAAAAATGTTTATGAAAGTTAAGTAATACAAGGTAAAAAATGCAATTAATTATTTTTCTAGGAAGATAAAAGATGCATTGACTTTGTATTCCATAAATAGCTACACTTCTGGATAGCAAAACCATACATTTTAGTAACAAAACTTGTGAAGGATTTCTCAGTATTCAGAGATAGAAGAGAAATAAAATGCAGCATGATCATAACTAGTTCTAAAATCAAAGTTATGTTGCATGAGGCAAGATTGACTTCTGTGTAGGCTGCACTTACAAGTAAAACATATTACATATAGGAGGAAAAAGTTTGCAAGGTGTTTTGCATCCTTAAATTTTCCATTTCCTACTTTCACATTTATGGTTCTGAATAATTGTCAAGAGAGATTTACAGTGGGTCTTCTTCCTTACATGTCTGAAGATGAAATAATTTAAGAGAAAACTGAATTATAAATTAAAATACAGCTTCTAAATTACTGTAAACTGTGGATGGATGGAGCAATGTAGTAATAGAGAACATGTGTTCGCCATTACTACTGAAACTCCAAAATGTAAATATATTAATAAAAATGTAAAAGATACGTCACTTTTCTGATGTGAAGAGCAGCATCAGAAGATTTCAGAGCAATATCAAAAGAAAACACCTTACAAAAGTAGTCATGGAAGTTGAATAACTGTGTTTTGTAAATATAAGCAAAATGAGAATGAAATTGTACATTTGGTAGTGATTAGTAACAAAGGATACATTTTTCCCCCCTTAAGCATCAATGAATGCACCCAATTATGACAGTACTGGAACTGCTTTCAAATAATTTATTTTAAAGCAGAAAAATTACTAATAAAACATACCCAGGATCTGCCTTTACTTTCCATTAAAAAAAAGCCAAATATAGTTTAAAACATAGTAACAACCAACCTTCAGCTTCAGAAGACATGGTACATTGATTCATAAGCATATTTTCAGCTAATGTGGAAACATATAAATATGTCTACATATTTAGGAAAAGCTTCTGAAAGAACCAATAAGCCACAGAAGACAGGTATTTCTTGATTCGGCCTCAAAGAAATTATTCATGGTTCAAGAGAGAGAAAATGCCATGAAGCAGCTATCACAAGAGGATAAATCATGCCACCATATATACTTTAAATGAAATGTTAGTGGTTATAGTTGGTGAAAGAAGAAAAAATACTGAGGGGCACAAAACTTTTACCAGAATAAGTTATAACAAGAGAGAGGAGGGGAAAAAAAAAGTCTGAAAAATTATTTCCACTGTTTAAAAAAGGAGAACAGAACGTGGCTAAGTGGTCAGGTTCTGGACATTTCCTGGGGTTTTGAGAGTCAATAACTTAACTGCTGTACAGATACTGATTGCTTACTGATGTTACAAATCTCTAGAAGTCAAATATTTCCAGGAGTGCAGATTTTGTGACTGCAACCAGAGCCCAGCAGTGCCACAGATCTGCACTGGATGCACTACAAGTTCTGTGCATGCACACCCCTCCATTTCCAGTCATGTACTTTCTTTTTAGCCCAAATTCAAACCAAATAAAATGCATGCTCACCAGCTATACAGACACGGCAGAGAGAGCACAAGTCTACCATCCGTGAGGATGTTCAAGTATAAAACAAATTTTATTTAAGGGAGGAAGAAATGTAGGACTTGCCCAAAAATGCTTAAGCTAAGAACAGGAAAAGGACATTTTCACCCCCAAAGCAGATGATTCCAAAGGTTAAAAGTACCTTAATACCAAATGTTTCAATACAAACTGTTAGGAACCTATAGTGGCTGCCAGCAATTCACCTACTACAGTATAGCTAGATGTATTTGCTAAACTAAGGGGAAATATTTATACTTTTGGCATAATTAGGATAAAGAAATTTCAATATTAAGGTTCTACTAAGAATCCTACTCGAACATTTCAGAGGTCATGGATAAAAACAGACCTACAAACCGAAAATAAACCAGTAAATATTCTGTCAGAATTGGACTGAAATTACTCAAGGTACAGCTCCAGAACTTCCCAAGGGCCCTGCTGTACTTACACTTCAGACATGTCTTCATACATATTTTACACTCAACAAGAGAAAAGTGCAGAATTGGTACATATTACTTCAACTGCTGCAGGAGTCTAAAATAGTCTCTTCATTGCAATCAATATATAACGAATATACGTGAGGAATAAAAGCAGCACACAATGTTTTTCTCAATACCAAGTACCATGATTTTTGAATGTGCAGTATTTCAGATTCACCTAACAAAACCCATTTAAATTTAAAATGACCTTGTGTTTCCCCTGCAGTACAAAAAAAAGTCCAAAGTGTAAAATACTATTTTTCATTTATCTGTGATCAAATAATATGCCTAAATAATTTAGCATGAAAGCTATTTTTGGCATAAGGAAGTCTGTTGCTTGCCCTTTCAAAATTGACGTCTGGAGTTCAGATCAGTTCTACTTAGTTTCCAGGTCTATGGCAAGGATACGTTTCCAATGCTCAGAGTTATAAATCATAAAACTGACAAAAACTTGGCAGGAGTATCACCTTTTTTTCTACCTAAACTTCAATCAAATTTCATTGGCCAAGACTCAAAGGGAGCCCCAAATTTGCATATATTACATTTCTGAATCACAAGATTACTTATAGTAAATGAGTACACTCATTTGTTCTACTGGGGGAAATAAAGAAATAATCTCTTCTCTAAATCTAATTTTGCTGCTTAGTAAAATTTACCAACACTAATAAACAAATACACAAAAAAACCTTTCCAAAAGTTTCTAAACCCTATGAATTCTGTTGATAAACCACCATATCCTAGAAATACTGTAGCATAGTATTTTAATTCCCCTTATTTTATGATATTTTATACATGAACATACTATTTGAATATGTATCTTCTAAAGAACACGATTTTAATTTAGATTTGCAATTTTTTTATTTAAATAATTATTAAACTACATATATAGGAAAAAAATACAAGCCCATATCAGCTACTTTTCAAAATATCTTGAAATTACAAAAGGTGAACCAGCAAGTTGGTAACTTATTCGCTGTTTTACAAGTTGTATGTTTAGTGGACCATAACTTAAATCCTAAAACTCATTTATAATAAAAGAAGGAGATATATTTTAATAGTTGGTTGTACTGAAATGTTATTGTTCTGCTAAATGCACGACTGCATGTGTAAATACCAAACAGGAGGAAGAAAACCATAAATTCTTTTTTTCTAGTACCTGAAACATGGGAAATCCTGTATCTCTAACATCTCTAACTCTTCCTGGCATTATTTTTATACCGGCTAAAAGCCTCTTAGAAGAAATGAACCCTAACCTCAGTCTCCTATGGAAAGCTGAATAGGTAACAGCAGGTAAACAGGACAGGAATTAGATCTTACCTAATGAGTTTATAATGGGCTAAATGTATAGCAACTTCCCGAGACAGAATTTGAACAAGCTACTGGCTCTCCACTGTTGTTTGGGACAAATATCCAAAACTTCATGATTAAATAGCCTAAAAGAACGATGCTTTAATTGCAACAGCCTACAAAAGTGGCAGCTGTCTTTCCCCACGGCTTCAGTCATGGCAGCACTTTAAGTCAGAAGAACTCTGCATCCAAAAATGAGGAAGGCAATAAATAGTGAAGAACCTGTGGCTTAGTTATGTTTTCCAGACAATAATGCCACTATTACACTTTTCAAGTAAATACAGGATTATAAGATACACTATAGTATATACATGTGGCAGGCTGGGTAGTAGGCAGGCAAGAAAGAGAAAGATTGAGAAGCTGAAGACAATGAGGAAATTATCAAAAATATGCCTAAAAGTTGAGAGGAAGAATGGTTTTGTGGTTCTGACATCGTCTTCCTGTGCGTTGTGGTGGAAATCATACAGGCACTGTACACTTCATTTCCTTAACCATGAAACCAGAACAGGAGCACTTCAGCTCCACCAGCACTGCAAGGATAAAAATGCAGTAAAGGTTTGGAAGCTCAGATTCTCTAATTGAAAGAGATTTCAGTGCTCCATACGAAAATCACAATAGATTACACAAAGCTTAAAGGGGCATAATATTTCAATATCATCTTTCCTGACAATTTTGGTTTGCTATGTTGAACTATAAAGTTTATGAATTAAAGACCTATGAATTGTTATAGTCTCCATATAACAAACAAGGTAAAAATTTCAATGGCTTCCTATATAGAAAGAAGAAAAAGGAAAAAAAGGTCAGACTGGATTTTATCCCAGACACTTTTATTGAAGACTCTGCTTAGGAAGATGCACAGGACAGAGGTCTGTACTTCTGACCTAGCATCAGAAAACAGAAATAGCAACAGCGAACGTTATATAACTCATGTTGCTAAGGGTTAGGCTGTGACGCAAAGGAAAATTATATTTTATTCATTACAACCCCAAGGAGGAGGGAAAGAGAAAGGCAAGGAATTCTGCAAAGAAGGGGAACTGGAGCACACAGACAAACTCTGGAAGAAGAGGACTTGGGGTAACAGGAGCCTCTGCCTCTGTCATCTGCTCTCCCTCACAGGGATTCATTTCACAGAGGGCCTGTTCTAGTCTGTCCATAAGTAAACCTGAGAGAAGCAGCCTGATAAAACCACAGACAAACCATGGGTGTAAGTTTGTAAAGTTTATTCCAATAATTCTAGCGTTAGAGGATTTTATATAATAAGTGTTTTAAATATTTAAAACTTTAAATATTAAAACACAGCCAGGACACAACAAGTATTAAGAAAAACTTACTACTGGAACAACTTATTTACTCATCTTTCAGAAATAACTGCTCAATTAAGTCACACATGTATGAAAGTAAACCTAAAACAAAATGATATTTTCATTAATATGTTACCAGGATCATCTACCAGTTCTCATAGACAGAACCTTTTCTTCAATGCCATAAAATATTTTAACATATTTTATGTTTTTAATATTCTAAAATTAATATATATAAACTTTTACTTATTATTTTACAAATCACTGCAGTTAAGGTTCTATTCCAAATAATCCTAAATACAGCAATGATACATCCCTTTCATAGCATAAGCTTTTCAGTAAACCAAAAGGTACACAACATTTTCTTAATATTTTTAATGCTTCTATTCTACTTTTAATAAACTGCTTCAGAAATCAGTTTTCTGAATAGAAACAGATACTTAAATGCTATTCATTAAATATCACCACTTCACTGGCCCACAGATACCCATAAACACAGAAAGCTCCTGCCTTGATGAGATTGCCCTGGAGGGCAACCACACACACAAAGAAAGATGAGTGATAGGACAGTATCAAGATTTCAGTTTCTTGTTGCAGTTTCATACTTTAGAAGAACTATGCGGCTTGTGTGGACTGGCAGAATTTTTTTGGCTGGGAAGGGGAGGGGTTGGGGGTGAAGAGGGTTTGGGGTTTTTAGTTTGTTTTGAAACCGCCTAGAAATACAAAGATTGTTCTGAGAATCTGACAGCAAAAGGGACCTCTGGAGTTGACACTACCTGGCCCTGGAGCTTATAGGTAGGTACCCATGATGTGCTGTTGCAGTATCTTGTATCTCTGAAGTCAACAATATTACAGCACAATTTAAAAGGGATTTCCCCATCTGCTTCCACATAACTTGGTTCCACAGCTTTACAGTAAACATGAGACTTTGCTAGATGCTCATAAAGAACAGCCCCTTTCACTAACTCTTCATTTCACACGCATTCCTTTCTTGTTTGGGAATTCCATAAATTTTTATTTCTAAAGAAATTACAACACTGGAAAGTCTGTACATAAGTAATTACCATTTCCTTAGAAAATGCTTTTTGAAGCATGTTCAACTTTCACTGCACCTGAGATGCCACTAAAAAGCTAAGTTGGAAGATGCAATGTCTTGAAGGGGACAAAGCAACATTTTCAGACAATTACTGCTATTATACCACATCACTACAGTAAATATTTAGTTAAATCTCAGTAATATTTGTTTTGGGGGGTTTTTTTTGTTTGGTTTGTTTTGGTTTTTGTTTTTTGTTTGTTTTTTTTTTAACCTTTCTCCCCTCACTGAGATTCTAGGAAGGGTTATTTTGCTTATTTTCCTAGAAATCCTCAAATAGCCAGTGACCATTTTATCATGTCCAGCTTATGTCCTCTTGTGATAATACTGCCCATTAACTTGAACAGGTCTTCTCCCTTTTTTTGTTATTACTCTACTTGGTATATTCACTGACAGCAATCATAAGCCTTAGCCTGCATTCTGCCATGCTAAACATGACAAATGTAGTCATCTCCTGTAATATGCACTCTCCAGGGCTTCTTTGTTCCTATTCCTGTGTATTTGCAAGACCCTAACTTGATTTTACAAACTGAATGACATCTCTCAGAATCTGCTGGAGAATATCAGTTGCTTAAACTGTTTGATAAATGGAGCAATCCTTCTCTACAGGAATTTACCCTTCAACACTACCTCCAAGACTGCTTCAAGAGACTCTACTAAAATCTTCAGAAGGGAGCAACAAAAGACAGTTAAGTCCACCTTAATAAAAAGTCTTCCACATCACTTGTTTTAGTCCCACCAGAAAAGATGAAATGAGAACAACTACAGGTTTACAAAAACACTTATCAGTATTTATTAACTGTGGCTACTGAAGTGAAAAACATTTTTAATATTTTAGTTTAGCCAGTTACTGTCTGGCTCCCAGACTTCTGAAAACAGTTACGTAACAGGAAACATGGTTTTAACATGGATAATTGCAATAGAGATGGATGTGGCTATAGGCCAGAGTAGTGTACAACTCCAGAAGGCCAGATCCATAAAAAGGACCTGATACATAGAATTTGGGGTTCTATACCCAACACACTATTTAGAAAACTCCCAATTTAAATACCATACGTATTTCAGTTTCCAAAGTTCCTCTGTAAGCCCCACCATGCATAGCTGTTGTATCTCCCTCTGGATGGGTAAGAATGGATGGATGGCTTGGCACCCACTTCACCCTGACCCTCAGCATGGTGCAGAAATTGGATTTCTCCTGACTCCCCATATGACATAAATTCAGGTTCTTCTGGCAGCTGCTAGCCACTGATTCTTTTACAGGTCTGAAGAAAATTACACAGCTCTTTTTTGCAGTATCAGGATATAAACCCAGGTTTTATTCACTCCTCTGATAGAAGTAGTTCCCACTCATTCCTTTTCCATTGCAGAAGAGCTCTGAAAGCTGGGGGTACAGGTAATACCTACAATTCCTGTTGAAAAATAACTACCATATAGAAAATAAAAAAATCGTTTCTCAAGCCTGAAAGATCAAATCCAGAAAGCATGTTCCATCTGGGACACTGACCAAAAGAGACAACATCAGTCCCTGACCCAGTTCCCATTGAAAAGGGACCACTCAGTTATGGGATGAGTGTTTCATGGGAAATGCATAATCTAGTCCAGAAAACTCAGATCTAGGAAGGTAATAAAGAAAAATCAAAAGTCACTTAAAAGAGAGCATACTGAATTAATCTTGACAGAACATTTTTTTATGCTGTAAAAAGTGGGTTTTTATAGGTAAGGCGACATCAGTAAGAATATCTGCCCACAGAGTGGACATTGCAATAGAGAATTGGCAATCACTGATATTGGCCTCCACATAGAAAAGCGAAACAGAAACAAGCTTAGAGCCAAAATTTGATTGCAGTTTTATTTATAATAAAGGGAATAATATGCACATATTTTTTGTGAACACCTGCATGATATTACATTTGTTTTTACAGTTACACAGATTGTTCATGTTGTTACCAAGATAAATGTACTTTGCTTCAAAATTTCAGTTAGAAGTTTGTGCCATGCCTTTATCAAGCATATTCAGATTCATATTAGAGTAAGCACAAATCAACTCATATTTTAATGGTGCCATCTGTCTTTTTTTTTTTTTGTATTCTGCTGCCAAAGCAGCAAAAGTTCAAATGAAATAAAATCTAAACATGAGGTTTCATTTACCCTGCCACAAGAAATAATTTTCAAGGTGGCAAAGACAGATCTGTTCGATAATTACGTATTTTCTGCTAATTTGTTCCATATGCTTAGAATATTGGGATTTAGCCAAGACAAAAAGCAAAATCACTTCTCATAGTTGAACAGTTCTTCCCCAAAATACACATCAAGTTATCCTTGTGCAGTTGATTCTTAGGTAAAAAGATTTACATTAACTATTTCTTTCACTGTGTTCATCAGAAAAAAACTCAACACACAGTTACAGAAATATATGCATTTAGCTTAACAATTTAAAATGTAAGCTAAAATAATGCAAAAATACTTTGAAATACTCTAGTGACAATTTCAATCAATTGACTCCATCTGCTTTACTAAGCCATTTGAATTATTAATAACACAAATATGTTCCCTTGACAGCTGTCATTAATGACAAGATATATTTTTATATAAAATAATCTGGTTGCAACTATTCACTGTATTTGTTTAATCTTTTAATAGAAACTAAGTTTTGTTTCCATATTTAAGACATTTACTTTAGTTCTAAAATTAATCCATCAAATTGAAGATTAGCTTTGATAAACCAGAATGAGAAACTATTATTAGTTTTAATATGTTAGTGAGGGATATGTATATAGGACAGATGAAAAGATAACACAGAGCTCTCTGCAGGATTCAGATGGTGACTGTTAGTGAGAGGAACCCCACTTCCTTCCTGCATCCCAGCCCTTTGTGCAGGAGGATGCTGAACTCACCAAGAGTGTTTTAATTAGAGTTTATAAATTAGGGCATATTCTGATAATAACTTTTTTTTTCAAACTACTGCTGCAGTGAACTGTTTTGTAGAATTAAGCCCAGATTGATTCCAGGCACAACTTCATACTAATTTCCCTGACCTTACAGTACAAAAGAAAGAAATGCAACATGAGAATTTTTGGCAAAAGCTATACACATCCCCCTTACTGCCTTGCACATCACCATTGTTGTAACACTACTGTCAATCATAATTTAAGGATTTAATTTTACCATTACATTTAATACATCACATAAATTTATAAAAGGATATAGAAGTATGTTTCCATTTCTAAGCAGTTATAACATCTGTTGGAGAAGAGCCTGCATACAAACACGTTCTGGATATAGTATATTAATTCTGCAGTTCAGCTTCAGATATCTGCATTCCAAATGAACATAAAGTTGAATGATCCTCATTCTTGCAGCAAAACACAAGTAATAAGATGGCAAGAAATGCAATGGTTCAATGAACTGAAGAATTTGATTTAGAAAGGTGAGACAGCCCTCAATCACTTTCCCCCAGGCTGCTTTCCAACTTGAGAGTGGACATGGTTTGCTCCACAGCTTGGATAGTTTTAGCAGGGAACATATTTTGCCTTTAAGTTATGACAGCTCACTGCATACAGTGCTCAAGCAAAACAAATCCAATGGTACTTCTTCAACACAGTGAGTAGCAGATCAGCACAGCTCAACATTCACCACCACTTGGCTTCAGCCAGGGCTGCAGAGCTCAACAGCTAATGCAAGACCAGAGCCCAAAGCAAGTTCAGCAGAACATACCTAGTAACACATATAGCTGCAACCTCACAATTTTATACGCCTCTTTTGTATACATCAAATATTTGCAAATGAGATGGCCAATTATTAAATGTAACTGAATCCAAGATTACATTTAACAAAGAGTAGAAAACTACCATTACTATCATTTCACTACAAGTTTTAATATTCCATAACCAATTCATAACTCTCTGACCCAAACATTCAACTAAAACAACAAGGTTGTCCAAGGCTACTGGAAAAGTTCATGATTTATGTTGTTTTACCAGTTGTTTTACCTAGGAAAAGTGAAATGAGTCTATACTGTTTCAGCTTTGTGCTACATATGTATAAACAAATCAGCAAAATAAAATAAAATTCACCCTACTAAAACAATAAGTGTTTCTCAGGTATGCTTAAACTGAAAAATTCAAATGCAAAAGGAAATTAAAAAGTCATATTACTGGTGATGACTGTACTAATGTATGAGCAGAGGAAGGTAATCACCTGTACAAAGATAAAATAACAGGGGGGATAGATGTGCTGTTTTGCACAAAGGATATACACAGCTTCTGAGATTTAACTGATCTTGTTCAGTCTCAAAAAAAGACATACACAAAATTGCCAGGCATTCATTCTTCAGGACAACTTGGGTTTGTAGGGAAGACAAAAAGGTAATACTTCTATGAGCTTTCCTACTTACTTCTGGCTCTACCAACAAAAGAAGTTATTAAAAAAAAAGCTGTATCTAATGTATCAGATTTATTTTCCTGCTCTTCATGCAGGCTGTGAAAACTATTGATACTTGTCTCTCTCCTCAGACATAACTGGCATAATTTAGGGATGAATTAAAAATAAACTACATATAAATCAGTAAATTTTTTATGAAAGGAACTATGGATGTTTAGTCTAGTTAGTACTGTAGTAATTTACAGTTTTTTACTTTCATGTACCAAATGGTATTTCCATCCTTAGATCCTAGTGCCAACAAAAATCTACTATTTCATTCCAAACATTTAGCAGTATTACACTTTGCATAGATAAATATATAGCTGCCAGCCTTGCAGAATAAATTCAAGTAACAAATACTTTGCATCCAATCTGGAATCAACACCTTCTGCAAGCAAAACAGCAAAAGCTTCTGCTATAAGCAATTCATCCTGCTCATAAAATAAACAAAAGAATCCGAACTGATTGCAACTTCCACTGTTGCATGGCATAAAAATACAAAAATAATCAGCTTTTATAAAATAATTTATTATTTGTATCCCTTAGTTCCATTTATCTTATGCATGTGACTTTCTTATATAGAATCTTTAAGTGGGGTGACAATCTTTAAATTCAAGTAACATGTAGGCAGGCCATTATCACCTTCAAAAAGTACACAGCAATATTTATTTTCAGAGCTGTACGGAAAAGGTGATGCTGCAGCAATGTTATATTTGAACTTACTGCATCAGCTAACAATTTACCAGGCTGAGAATTAATTTTTGAGTTACTAGAAATTACACTATTATCATTTAAGTGTAAATTGCCTAAGGCTATTATCAATGCCTTAAGAAGAAGAGAGTTTAGTGGCCTTAATATCATCTAATAGATATCCCATTAGATTTTTTTTTTCCTAAATTGCTATTACAAAAGAAAGTGGCATTTTGGGAAAACTTGTTAGTGCTTTGGCTCCTACTGATTACAATGATCAATATCAGAAGGAAAACCATAAAGCTATTGAAATACAGAACTGATTCCCTAAACATCTCTCAGATGCTGCCATGAGCTACATCCTGTTAAGTATTAAGTTTCCAATTAGGGGAGATTAAATAGTCCAGTGTTATATCTTGGAAAGTGATAATCTTGACTACATATCTTCCAGAGAATCTTCCACATACCTATAAGCCTGAAGCATATCTGTGCACATTAAATAGTATGTTTCACATTCTAAAAGTTCCTTGAATGAAGAGTTCAAATTTTTGATGCGAAGGAGGTTCTTAATAGCACCTATTAGGTTCTTCCATCAGAGAAAGCAACCAGAAAGGAGAGAATTTGGTCATGACATACAAAAGTCAGTAAACACCTCTATAAAGGCAGTAATTTCCACTAGCAAGTCCTAGAAGGACCCCTGTAATTATCACGTAGCTGAGCAGACAGTGACATCATGAAATTCCAAGTCAGAAGATCTGAAAATGTCTGAAATGTAAGTGTATTCTCATTGCTGTACCTTCTGGGGGGAAAGAGGAAGAAATTGGCAATTGGTACAATTTCTCCTAAAATCTCTTCCATTTAATTTAATGCGTCTCTACTTTGACGTCTACTTTAATATGGTTATAGAGTAAGGTTAAGTAATGCAGACAAAGAATCTTCAGGATACTTGAAAGATACCTCAAGTATGAAAATATTTACATACAGTGTAAATTCCTGTGTTTTATTTTCATCTTGAATGAAAACATGACCCATTTTATCAACACGAGCTTGGGGGCCATTACCAAATGCAAAGGGAGACAGATCTTTTCCTGTATGATTTCACTGAGACAAGAGCTTCAAGCAGCACATGGCTTTGAACAGCACTGAAAGAGTCCACACCAGCCATTTTCTTCCAGATGGGTTTAGAGAAGAAGTGTTTTCTGAACAGTTCTAACCATCTAATATTATATCATTTGAATGTGTCTCCTTCCACTTGATACTGCCTTCCCTCCCTATTCATGTTCCTTAATCAGACAATCCACTCCAAGAGATTATAAAACAATTTACATATGGGTTTCCTGGGAGAGAAGAAGCAAAAATGAATCTTGTCTAGGATACTTAGGAGCTTAAACTGAGAAACTAAGGCAAAGGGTTAAAACCGAAGGACAGTCTCAGCTATTTAGGTTAGTCTGACCAGCTTAGTCACTCAGAGTCAGATATCCTCAGTTAGAGGAAGGGACAAAAGGACAGCAGATAGTTTTCTATCTTAATGGAAGGAGACACCATTTGAAGTGCAAGAGTGGGAGCCCTTCCAAAAACACATCATTGTACACAGATGTAGTGGCTCACTTGAGCCATAGTATTCCAGAGAGAAGATGCCACTTGATCCAAAGTATGGGAACGTAAGTAAATATGTGCACAGGAAACACATCTCCTTTGCATGACACAAACACAGATGGGCATGGATGTTAAAGGTGATGTAAAATGATGGCAAAGTAATTTGAAGTTGCAAGGCATGGAATGAAAACACTTGCTAAGGTTCCACTCAAACACAGCCATGGTTTCTTGATTTTGTGCAAGTTTTTTGTTGCATTCTTCTGTTGTGGTCTAAATTCAGATGGATTCAAATCCTGCAAAAAACAGCCTTATAAGACTGAACCCGCATTCTTGCACACAACAGGTAGAACCTAATTCTGTCATTAGTATCTCAAATGCTTTCTTCTCTTTAGTTACAAGAAGCATTCTAAGACCCATTACAATTTTTACACTGTTAGTAATCCAATCCTTTGCCTTTTTTCCTACATAGCTTATAACATTTATTACAATATACCACCATTATCCAGGCTTCCTTATTGATTAATGTAAAATGTTCTTCCTTCTTATTTTAACTATGCTTTTAGACTTTTCATTTGTGCGCAGTGATTTTATAGCTTTCTCTCTTTTATGAGATGTCTCTCTCAATTCTCTGATATGCATCCTAATGACTTAGTAACTGTTCTCTATTTTCATCCAGTCTTGCATGCAATTTAACTTTTTTTGCACTCCATATTTTATTGGCAAAACAATTTAGGAAGAGGTCAAAAACACAACTGACTCATATCATGCATTCATGACTTTTTGAAAGTTTGCCACAACTTTTGATTTCTAACATATCCTAAATCACACATTATGATGAGTCGGCAGCTCAGAACGATTTCGTGAAGGGAGATCTGTTTGCACGTACAGGCCCACTCAGAATTTATTTTTTTTTTACACAATCAAGTCTTTTTATTGTTTTCAAAAGTTAGCATAATTACTTGGCCTGTCCAGCAAAACCACTTCTTTTTTAAGCCTATTCTCATTACAGCAAGCACTTTTAATTAAGTAAATTTTAATTAAGTAAAGACAAGTTGTGTCTGAGAACAAAAGCACCTTGCACAGCATAACTCTCAATTAACCACAGACAATTAACCACCCTTTTTTTAACATTTTCTCAAACCATATTCCTTTCTGTATCACTAACGCAAAAGTATTAAATCAGCAACAGAAACACTCAACCTTATCTTGAACTGAAACTGCCTAGCAAGTTTTTCTTCCAATGGGGTTTCAGAGAAGCAAATATCTATTTTGCTCTTGAAATCTGAAGTGAGTTGAAGAGGCAAGCTGTGGTTTTAAAATGTTTTCAAAATATACAAATCAGACTAAATACAATTGTAAATCTCATTGACAGTGTTGTGCTGAACTACTCCTAATTCAGCTCAAACGCAAATCTCGTAATGTCAGCAGTTTATCCTCAAAAAAATTCTTGATGATCTCGACTTTCAAGGTACTATGTCTTGTCTGAAAGATCATATTCTAGTGCTAGACCCACTAAAATGGAAAGCTAGCATGAACATCAGTAGTTTAATGCCTGAACTCTTAACGTCTTTTTTTCCTCCCACCCAGACAAATGTACAAAACTGGCTAAATCTCACTCTTCAAGTCACAGCTCCTATCATCTATAAAATTTACTACTAACAAGCAGTATATTTGCATTACCAACTACAGAAAAATTATTAGTAAAAGTATTATTAAATAATGAATTAAAAAAAAGCCTGCTGCATGCTTAGAGCAAAATGCTCTGCAAAATATTGTACAGTAATTGAACCCTTTTCCCTACAATTAGAACATGTTTCTGTTAAAACCATTAACAGTAGCTATGACATTCTTAAATTTGGCTGAAGTAATAACATTGAAGCAATACACTTACTGGTTTTAGAAACATTTTACAGAATGAAGACACTAGCTTTTACTAGATTTGCCTAACGTATACCACACTCTGTTTTAAAACATTCACCTAACCCAAGAACTTGAAGTTTAATCAGAGTGTGCATGGGATGATTTTCCTCAGCTTTCACAGTATACTTTCTTTTGAGCCATTCCCAAAATGTAGCTCAGAAAGCCCTCAACTGCTTGTTGAACTGGATTGGTGTTCCTCCTAAGACCATTAAAAGATTTAAAAAAATAAAATATCTGCTGTTAAAGATCTGAAAAACTATTATACACCACTGGATTGCTCACAACACTAATTAAAACCAACCCAAGCTCTGCTACACAGGTAGCTGAACTCAGTTTTAATATGCTTTTAGCCTTTTTAATGTTGCTTTTTAAAGAAAGAGTTAACAGCATTATTAAGTGTGGAATGTTGTTTATGCAGTAGTCTCCCTTAAATGAGAGACATATCTATCCTCAGGTGCTACAAAGCGGTACTTAACACAATCCTGTTTTCTTAAGTAGAAGGTAAAACCAACAACCAAGTTGTGTATTTTTTTTTTCCTCAAGTGACTGATACTGAACTTATTTCACAGCATGATAATTGATCAGTCCAGAAACACCACACTAAGTCAACATGCACGAGCCTACAAAAACGAGACTTCAGTCACTGCATTTGGAAGACTCAAGTCTTTTCTCACACAGTTGCACTTCCTATAGTAGATGTTCCCAAACCATGTTGTGCATTAGGAGCCACTGCTCCTGATTTGGGTGTGAGAATGGAGGCAAAATAAAAAATAGAGAAATAAAAACGGAGTCATAAGTAGCTGCAACCACTATGCAACAAATGCTCATTCCCTTAAAGCCTAAAAGCATATGTGTGTGTCTTGCCCAAAAAAGCTCCCAGATTCAGAGAACGTAAAAGGAAGGCAAAATGACATTTATATGGGAGATGAAAGGCGGTTTGCCATTTTTAAGAGCAAGAAGTGGGCAGAACGTAACAGGACCTTGTGAGTGTAGGATCAGGACTAGACTATTATGCCTTTGTCAGAGAAGGTCAAAGGGAATTTCTAAGTTTCTAATGTATCAGTGGTAGTTCTCCTCAACTTAAAGCAGAGTTGAGAAAAAAGCCTCAAGAATGACTGCATATGACAGATATAATGCAGCAGAACAGCAATTAGTGTACAGTGTCTTTATGGTTAGCCAGTTTCACCTAGTCACCTGCTAAAATTTTAGTTCAGATTTTTTTTTTTAAACACACATAAGGAATAAAACTTTTTTGCTTTTATCTTGTACTTAGAAAGAGAAAAGTAAATCTCAGGAAACATACAGTTGTTCAAATTTGTAATCTCTCACTTGGGCTTTGAAGCTTAACAACCACATACCAAACTGCATACTGCTTGTGGTTTCAAGACTTAGAGGCAATGAACTCTTGTCCCTAACTATCACAGAGATGACAGTCACCTGCTGAATCACCCAAACCATATCCTGGCACACACACACTTCTTCTGAGCTATTTCCCATTCAGTTGTTTCTCTTGGTACATCTTCTTTGCTTTGTCAGAAAAAAAAGGTCAGCAAGAGATCCATGCTGGTAAATTGTAACGTATCAGATCCATGAATGTGATACTGCTTTAGCCACAAAAAGGGGAGGAAAAAGGGCTTCCTGATTTTTTTGAGCTGAGGCATGAAAAAAAAAAAATAAAGTGAAGCAATTTAATTCCTTTTGGAATGAGATCTATGGGAAGTTGAACCTAGATTAACAGTTGCCTACTTCTGAGCCTTTGGTTCCTAAAATCAGAGTCTTCTCTTCCTTTGACAATTTTTCAGTATGTTAGAACAAAGCAAAAGCTCATCAAGTATTACATATTGTTTAAACTGCCATTTATTAAGCTTTTGGTTTGTAAAAAAGACAGTAAGTTAAAAGCAACTAGAAAATGACAGCTAATACCCTAGATTTTTTTTTAATAAATCACTAATTCTGAAATGGTTAAACCCTTCACTTAAGAAAAAAATCATATTGAAATAACTTTTCCTTTTTACACATCAGTATTAATTTTTATTATAAAACCTAGGAATCAAAAGCAGGTTTTAAATTCCCTTTACAGTTCCCAGTTATTTTCTTATCCATCAGTTTTATTAGGGAACTCATGTCATGCACACTTGGACCTGGTACTCAAACATTAACTCAAATTCTTTTTTTTTTCTTTTCTCTGCTGAAACAATGCCTTAACTTTATCTTTGCTGAACTGATGGCTCAACAGCAACTTCATAGGATTTTTGCCTGGGGAATTTCTCTACCATTTTAACTGAAAAAATGGATACTGTCAATTATATTCTATACATGAAAGAGAACAGTTTATTCTACTAATAAAAGACAACGTTGAGTTCTGCAACTACTGCATTAAAAGGGTATGGAAGTGGGTTTGGAAGGTTTCTTTACAAGACTATTCAATTCCAACCCTTGCTATATAAAAATATTAATGAACAAGCACTTTCTAACAGAAATATCTCTTATTTATATTGAGGGAGGAAAACATACATTTCACCAAAAGAGATGAAGTCGTATTTTTATACCAATTCATAAACTTCTCAGCAATTTAGCAGAAGGCTTTCTGAAATGACTGAATTATAGCAGGGGAATCAAGTGGGCTTTTGGAGGATTGCTTCCTTTCCAGACCAAGACTGTCTTTTCGTGGGATATGGGAATTATTCAGCTTATTTCACTGCCAGAGCCCATGGACTTATCTTGTTAAAAGCTACGTGCATGCCCTTGGTCTGAAAGCTGATTCCTCCCTTATCCTTTGCAGAAACTTCTAGTCACCCCTGAACTTCACAGGTTACCATTGAGAGTGAGACCTCATTTGTACTACACAGGGGTAAATGGAATGGGACAGAAATGGAGAGAGTCTCTGGAAAGATGTTAACTCACCAGCCTGGTGATACAAAAACTGAAGACCCCATAAAACTCCAGGAAAACAGTATTAACTGCTCTCCTGCTGTCCACAAAACCAGGTGCCCTTCATAAAAGGCAATCTGTTTGTCAGGCATGATTTGCCTCTCGCCTATAGATGAGACAAGGATTTTATCACTGGATAAAAGCTGAGGAAGAATTTCTTCACTTAACTAAGTCAGTAGCTTATTTTCAGCAGTACAGCCATGTTACAAGAAGCACTGACGGACTCAGTGTGGCTGATGCTCCTAATGCTGAAGGTAATTAATTGCAAGGATTCCTATACAGGGCTTACAGTCAGCTAATATAGATCAAGACAGACAGAGGGAAGGGGGACACTTCAGAAACACATAGGCTAATTCATTCCTAAAAACTCTTAGTCATGGGGCACAAACCCTTCCTGCATTAAGCCTTGAGTTTTACCTTCAAATGATGATGGAGTGCATGAAGAGGGGAATTTTTTTCCCCTTCTACATCACTAGGTATAGCTCATCAGCATTTATGCCACCTGATGACATACTGACCAGGAATTCATATTGGCATTGCTACCCTTCTGAAGGATCAGCTACAAACCACACAATTAGGTAACTGATCATGAGACCTATTAATGACTTCACCTGTCTAAAAAGTTCCCTTTAACTAGGTCAAGAAAGCATATTAACAAAAGCCTTCATTATCAATGCACTGTATGAGACCAGATGCATTTCAACATCCTTTAATGCAATCAAATTAACAGCCTGGTCTCTGGTAAGATATTACACATAGCACCATATAGACCATGACAGTATCAAAGGAAAATTCAGAGCAGCTGTGAGAACCAGCAAGAAATATTCTCTGTTTTGTTCTAGCCATGTCTTTTATCACTGTCTGGTAAAAAAAGGAAACTGGGGGCTACCCTTATTTTTTCCTCCAAATAAGTAAAATACAGCATATAAAAAAATGTGGCATAAAGAAAAGAGTCAATAAAGGATCATCCTTCAGTTTGTAGCTCAGATGGAGACACCAAGAGGAAAAAGGGAATTCATTCACAAAGCCAGTGCTTTTTGGTGGCCCACAGGAATTGTACTGCTGAAGATGTGACAGCAGAGTTTGATGGGGAAGTCAGACTGTTTGATCAGTAAGGCAGTGGATTTACTCCAGTAATCCCTACTTTATAAAATCAGTTAGAATTTGTCTTGAGGGGCCAAGGATGTACGATATTTCAGCTCGTTAGATGTTATACAAGGCCATGCATAAAGTGTGCAGTACTGTGCAATTCAAAAGGCACATGGGTTGAATTTCAAGAGGCAATTATTCAGTGGAAAAAAATGAGCATCTCTGTTCAATTAAAAACAGAGTTTAGCATGCATCACTAAGGGCAACTAATTCCTAGTTGTAGGTCCCCTTTAATGTTCACAGCTGGCCGGCAGCAAACCTACATTTTCTTAAGGCAGTTTCAGATAACTATTCATTCTAATGTTCTTACAGTTTAGTTCATTTAAGTTTCTAGAATAACTATGGTTAAGTTTTACCATTAACATAATACCTTGTTAAACACAGACTGGACACAGGACAGATGAGCAGGAACTCCCAAGAGACTTTTCCCAGGAAACATTTATCAATGCATTACCTGAAACTTTGAAGAGCACATTTGAAATTCAATATTTTTTACCTCTTTAAGTGATAAATCAAACAATTACAATGACCAAGCTCTGGTAAATAGAATTAGCTTCTAGTTATCTAGCTGGATCTCCAAGACAATTCACAAAGCAATCATTCTTTAAATAAGTAGTTTATGAAAGCATGTACGCAGCAGAAACTGTTCTAACAGAGATGAAGTTTTTTGTTTACTCAGGAAAAACAAACAGTGTTATAACTGGCTAGAACTGTAAACATCTACGGAGCTCCATCACACATGTCTTATTTCCTGTTTGACTTTATCTGTATTCTGATAAGGCAAAACTAGGGCATTTCTCCCATTGGCAAGCACACATAGGAGGAAACCTGCTGAGTCATAAACAGCAAAGACAGCAGCAAAAATTATTCCGGTATAAGTAGATTATTTGTACACATTTTTAATGTGAATTCATACTGAAGCCTTAAATAACTAGGACATATTTCTGAGGTCACAGTCAAGCAAACCATACTTCTACAAATTCAGATGGATGAATCATGAAGCCCATGGAAGACAGATGTTGAGAGCCCAGTGCAACCTCTAGTTATAATTTTCTTCACTGTCATTGGAGAAGGGAGGAACGTTTGTATGATTTGTATAATAAAACTAAAAAGCTTCAAATCACATGACCTTTAGGTGCTCAAGCGTGGGGAACCAGGAAGACCAAAGCCAGGAGCCTTCTCTCCCATGGAGAGAGAGCGTCCTATGAGGAGGCTGGAAAGTTTTCAAATCCCACAGGATAGGGTAAAAGTTTGAGGCCCCTCCTCATTGGTAGCTTCCCCTCTTCTTGGATTTTTCTCCCCGCAATTGGTCTGTTTTGGATCCTTCCCTGACTGGTTGTTCCCTACCCCTTTCCCCATTGGACCAAATGGCAAAACCCCATTGGTTACCGTGTAAACCCCACCCCCCAAGTTGTACTTAAAGGAGAGGCACGAAAGGACTTCGGGGTCCTTCAGAGTCGCCGGTTCCCGTTGAATAAAGGAGCTTCGGAGGATCTTTGGACTCTCTCGTTCACTCCCTGCACCGCCTGGAAAGGAGCTGCCAGGAGAGGAGCTGCCTCTGCAGCCTCCTTCTTAGCTGATATCACCTCAGGCTTCTAAGGCCTTGGTGCCTTGCCATCTCACAAAAGAGCATATCAGAGGGAGAGCCTGTGCCACCCGAGGCCAAAGCTGTTCTAAGAGCGACTCCCGAGGGAAGGTCGCGGCCCCCCGAAGACCCCTCCAGGGCAGGGAAGATGCAGCAATACTAAAGTACAGCAATAACATTAGCAAATAATTAAAGGCTTGGAATACACAAGGCCAGAGAAGCAGTGGTACTTCCTGAGGCTCGGCTTTTTATCTTGCTACCTGGTCTAGGTTTGAATGTCATACAACAGTGTCAATCTCCAGAACACTGATGTTATTAGAACAGGATAAATGATATTTTAGGCTCTGCTCTAGCAAACAGAGTCAGGAATCCAGAGCAAAGCCCAGAACAGTATGCTTAAAACTAATCTCCCTGTAATTTCATCCTACAGAGAAAAAAAAAAGCTCTGCATACTGGGACATAGTTTTCAAGAAATTTTGCAACAGCTCTGTGGAACATAAGAGGCTCCTATGCTTACTCTTCACATGCCTTTGATTAAATAATACACATAGGGCAGAGAAGAAGAGATAACCTTTCATTTCTCTTCCTTACGAAGGGAGTTCTAACAATGATTAACATCAATCACTGAAATACCAGAATGTAACAGGAAAAGAAAATCCAAAGAACACATTAACTGTTAGCGTTTGTACCTAGTTTCTCCTCTTTTACTACAAATACATTAACATTTTAAGTTCTTACTTTGTAATACAAACAGAATTTTCAATTTTAAATGTTCAGTTTGGGTTATATTAAATTGCATCAATCCATGGGGGTATAGAGCTATCCAGCTGCATCAGATGCTTAGTGACACAGCACTCCTAAAAATAAAAGCTAAGATTGTGGAAGCATACACATTTTGAGATTTAGAGTGATGTCACAGCTACATGGCTCTAATCATCATTTTTGAAGATCAGAATTTAGGACTTCAAAGCTTAAATCCCTACTTATCGTCTGTTACGTAAAATACAGGCTAAAATAGTCTGTGGCAGACAGTCCCAAATGGTCAGGGTGAATCTCAGGGGACTGAGGGCAAGGGGGGAGGTTTGGAGGAAAAAAAGGGAGAGACAAGCAGTGAAAGGACAAGCATGGATTAGGAAATAACTTGAATGGTATGGTAGTCTGATACTGATATAACTTTACAATTCCAAGGTTCACATTTTGTATTAATTTTGGATTTGGGCTGGGGAAAAGACAATACAAAAGAAACAGAGGTGGTTTGCTTGGGTTGGGGTTTTTTTTTTTACGAACTCTCTTTTTTTTTCTCCAACTCTCAAAAAAATTCATTCAAAACTGTGAAAATTAATTCATGTTCATGGTTTAAAATACCAGATACAGAAAAGGTAATTAGAGAACAATCAAACTATGAGGTATTTTCTACCTTGGGTATAGAAAAATGGATCAAGACAGTCATGAATCAAGCAATACTAGCTAGGCCCACTAGAAGCTGCTGACAACTTCCTATAGCAAACTCCTATGCAGCATCCACATAAACACTCAAAAGCACTAAGTGCAGCCTAACTCCACTGCTCTACAGGGCTTTTGCTTTTCCTGGTGTGGAGGTCAAGTATCTAGGTATGCAGCAACAAGAGCAGGGAAAGGAGGTAACATGAAAGGGAAGTCATACTTTCAAAAAATACATGAGGAAAATTGCATTAGACAGACACAGCAGGCAAAGATGATAACTGTCTAAAATAAAAGCAAGTTAGGACAGAGCTACTGTATTATTCTGCTCATAATAAAACACTGGGCTGTGTTTTAATAATTTTTGTACTTTCAGGTTTCTGTTCCAGACAGCCACCTGGCACTTGGCTGTCCATCTGCTAGACTGGATAGCTACCCTTCTCAGTGTGACAGAATAAATGCATTGTCTCCCACTTTGCCTGTCTTTCCCATTTCTACATCTTAGCCATACTCTCCAGAACAGGAACCACATGCAGTCTGTTCTCTCCAGCACACAGTATGACAGAACAGTGGGCATGACAGGAAAAATACATTATCAAAAAATATATTTTATGTGATGACAATGGCTGCACTGCAAATTTAAGCCATACCACGCCAAGGAATGTGTGTTAATTATATTACAAAGTTAAAGAAAAAAGGCAATGCAAACTTAGTGGAAAAAAAAATCTTAATTATTTTGTTATTGCTGTGCTTGCCAGAATCACTAGCATCCCACATAAGAAACCAATTCTAAACTAATTTTGAGCGGAAACTTTCTTCTATAAATGCAGAATACTGCCCAATAAGCATGAGGGGAAAAAAAAACCCACATACTTTAAACCACAGGAATTCTTAGTGAAATGGATGAAAGGACAATTAATAAGCAACATGTTGAATTTTGTTTCTAATGTATTGATATGCACACATAGCACAGCTACTTTATTTTAGATTCTGCAAGCCTCTCCTTTATTCTCAGTACACCTTTAGAAGAAAAATCATGCCCTAACATTAAAAAAGTGATCAGTCATACAAACTCTACTTTTAACCCTTTAATCTGTTTCACCAAAATCCCAAGAGGAACAATTATGAATGCTTTCCTTTACCACAGTAAAGTATTTAAGTGATTATCAGCTCATCATACAAGGACCAAAGCTACAGGCAAAAGGGCTTTTTCCTTTAGTATGCATGGGGAGCACAGGCTATGTCTAAATGGCTGTCCAGTTGTGCTCCAGATGCTGAGCTCACACTAACCTGCATCCATACAAAGCTGTTGTCCCACATTCTACTTTATATTTCTCACTGCTGAATGCACATGTGCATGGGCACTTAACAGCAAAATGAACTGAAATAATGCCAGGACAACACACAAAGACACAAAGTCTTTACTGATTGTCAGCAGACACCTGCCTGATTCATCCTAGTCTCTTAAAAATAAAAAGCTTGCCTTAAGCCACTTTCAGAAAGTATCTTACATGCACAAAATAAACACTCCAGCAGTGATTTAAGCTAACCTGCTTGACTTTGAGGACTGCTAATCCACTTCAGTACAGCCAGTAGAAGTGCACAGCTGAAAAGTGACACCACCCTAAAACACTTTTTAGCTTTGATTTGCCACACAAGACTTTATACAGAAACAGACTTGAGACTCACTATTTTAATCCACTACTACAATTTCCTTCTTGAGTCAAGGTCAAATCTGTGTATCTAAAAGCATGACAGAGTACCTGACATGGGCATACACAAAGTCTGCTGACATCATCTGGACCTGAGACTAACCTGATCACACTAAACTACAGTGTATGTAAAAGGTCACTTAGCAGCACAAAAACTTTGTTAACAAAAAACAGCAATCAAAGGCAACTGCTTAACAGAATACAGCCAACAGCACTAAGATCTTTTGAGGCTGTGGAAGAGTAAAATTTCTTACAACCCAAAAGCATGCAGAGGTCTACCATATTTCAGTAGACCCTATATAAAAACTCACCTGTCTCTAGCTCCAGAGAACATTCTGTACCACTACACCATCTTATTAATTAGGGCCAAGTGAAGGTGTTCTTTGGTGAGGTTCTTTTATTTTATACATATATATGTGTGTGCGTGTATATATACTTAGCTTTTAAATAATACCAAAAAAACCTTATAGACATTTAAGTGAGGCACATTTATTCAAATTGATGAAGCTTTTTGAGATGTCTTTCACAAAACAGTTTTTTTTCTCCCCCCAGACTTCCGCCTTCAGAAAACAGACATTCACTCTAGATTATTTAAACTTGGAAAAATGCAAGTGCTTTCTTTGAAAAAAATATCTATTGTTACAGCAAAAACTTGGGTTTCCTTTCAAGCAAGATCATATGATTACGCGTTTATATTTTACTTTCCGCAGGAATTTACACACCCCCCCATTTGCATCCTGTTATTCATTGAGCGTTTCCCTTTACTTCAGCCTGCTGCGTTAATAAAGTGGAGCGTTGGCTCAGTCTAGGCACTCAAGGTGACAATCAGTGCTCCCTCTCGCATTTGTCAGATTTATTCTACAGGGTTTTCCACTTATATCCAACTGCACAAAACACTCTTTCAAACCATTCTGAGAAGCACTGCATAGACAGAGTATGAAAATCAAACCTAGGGCTTTTTAGTTTTTTGGGGTTTTTTTTGTTAATTCTGTTCTTCAAAGTACTAATTTTTCTTTTGGAAGGTGGATTTCACTGAAATAGATTCCATGTTATTTAAGAAAATTAAAATAGTGTAAAGATCTAATTTTCACTCTTCTGTCAGTCATAAATTGGTTAGTTTTGTTTATCTTCACTTAAGTCATCAATCTTAGTCTTTAAATATCTTCAGATGGAGACTAATACTAACCTGTTTTGTAGTCCTACAATACAAAGGGGCTGGAAAAGAAGTAGCAAAAAATTTTTTCTCTTAAATAAACTTGTTAAGACAACTTAAGCTGAAGATAACAATTCTCTTTTTCTCTGTAGAGAAATCATAGCCTTAACTCTAAATCATAGCCGTAAACATTATTCCAGGACCTTCAAGTGCAAATTGGAGGGAATAAGCAGGAAGAATAAAAATCAAACAGTTCCACTTCATGATACATTGAGATGAGAAATTATTTTCACTCCATCTCAGGTAAGAAAAAAAACAGCAATCTTGGAATTATTTCAGAAAACATAATTAAAACAACAACGAAACACATTTCATTAAGACTAGAACTTCTTCAATTCACCCAGAGAACACAGACAAGCAAAAGAATTTCTTTTACAGCAGTCTATCCGAGATAACGTCTTATAAAGATTTTCATGAAATTGAAGTGTCAAGAGAACTCTCATTTGATGGGAGAAAACATCTGCATTTGAAAAAAGCACCGCTAGAAATATATGGCCAGCTCTAGCCTTAGAGTTTAGACTTCATACTAAGAATTGTCCTGAACAAGCACAGAAATCAAGACACTTGGATATATTCTTCAAGCAATAAAACAGAATAGAATATAAATTCATAAGCACTAATAAACTGAAGCCAGTTGACATAATAAATGAAAATAAACATTCTGTATTCCTGCAGGAAAAAGTGGAACTATTTTAGACAAGTTTCTTGAATCCTTTCATCCATATTTTGGAGGCTAAGACAATCTTCAACTGATGAAGACAGAGATCATTTTAATGTCCAAGACAGTTTAAAAACAACTTGATATTTAATATCAACACCATTCCAATCAAGATTCTTTAGCTACAGCTGATCAATAAGACTTCATCTTCAATATAATAACTGCAAAACCTCAGTGACTGGTAAAAGAAAAGGACAATTAATTAAATACAAGCTTCTCGCTCTATTCCTGCAATAAATGGGATCAGACTATTCCTGCCTTTGAAGAAACTGGCATGAAGCCAACCAGTGCATCTCACCCTACAGAGCAGCTCAGGTAGGGAAGGAGAGGGAGGGACAAGACTCCTTGACCAGCTCAGAGGTGACCAAGGACACACACTTGTGACCCCATGACTAGTCTGAGTGCTGCTGTATTACCCTTGCCAGGACCGGGGTCAGTGCACACCTGCCCACATAACTGGAGAACCTCAGCTGTTGCTTTAATGCCTCATGTCCTGCATTAATCTGGGCTGGGACATAGGAAAGATTTTGTCTCTGTTCTTTACAAGTCACCTTTACACTAAACTGTAGGAAAGGGCACTATCAATTACTTCAAATCAAAGTAAAGTCATTTTTGATGCCTCATTAAGCAAAATACAGCTGGATGGGAAGTCATATGGCATATTTTGAAACAGTAATAGTTTTTCTAAGGCAATTATCAGAGGGGGAAAAGAGAAATCTCTTGGGTATCTTTGACAGTCTGATGAAAAGGATTGGAGGACACATTAAGGGCAATATTACTTCCAAATGCAAAGCTTTGAATGACTGGTGACCTAAGTGAAATATAAGTAGTTACATTTGGTTTCAAGAAAGTGGAAAGCTTACTTTACAGAGTTACATTGTATATATTCACACAACCGGAGGTTCCATTAAAATACAGATAAATTTAACAGTTTTAAGTACTTGAACAGCTGAAATCAACATACAGTGTAAACTGAATTTTACAAGCAGCTCAAACCCAAATAAATTCCCAATGCTTACCATCAAAAAAACTTTTAGCTCTCAGGTAACTGACGCTAAGCCTAAGCACAGACAGCTTATCCAATTTGGCGATAACATCTTGAGGGAAAGGCAGCAGGCTCGCCAAGCGGTCCAGCTCCGCATTCAAGCGGTCCCTGTGTCTCTTGGATGGATTGGACTTGACTCCTTCAGCTGGGGATGGCTTTACACTGCGGCAGAAAAACAAACACAATATAAATGACAGTCCCTTTCCAAAATGAAGGCAAATATTTGTCAAGCCTAATGTTGCATATTGTTTCAAATGGTAACAACCAAAATGTGACTTCGTTTCCCATTGCAAAAAAAAAAAGGCCTAATCTCCCCTCCAACACATTTGTTAAATGAAGCAGTTTCAGCTACAAAGTCCATTTGAACTTTGAATGAATATTTGAAACCTTTGAGATCCAGCAATTTTAAGAAAGCTTCCTATGTTTTCAGTCAAATATCACTTGAATTCTTCCAAATGTTAGTATTCCAAATATACCAAAAACTTTCAGTAATATTTGTCTACAAATAAATTTGATAGTACACTTTCTTCACTTCAATAACAATTTCTTCTTTTTTAAGAGGTCCTTAATTTTTATCAGTTTGAAACAGGCTAGTATTAATTTAATACAAAAAAGTTTAAGTAACCTGCTAGGCATCCGAAACTATACTAAAAACCATGAGGTCTAGCTCAGCCAGCATGAAAAATCCTTGCAGCAAACACTGGGAGCTCATCCTTTAAATCGTCTCTCAGCTGAAGGAATTTCATTTGAGTACAGCATGGCAAAAGCATGCCTTGGTACAGTACAATAAGCATTTTTAAAAGCTTTGTGTTATGATTCACATAAAGAAGTTTTTGTAAACTTGCTATTTTCCATTCATATCCACCTGAGCTCCAGTTCCAGATACTTGGGTACTCACCCCCTCCCACATACACAGAAGTCTGAGAAAAGGTTTAAACCCCCACTCATTTAAATTACAACTAGTCATTACAAGCCAATGCTGAAACCGAATAATTTATCTGCCTAAGCCCATTTTATTTTCCATATTAAACAGTTTTCTAATTGAAGAGTGACTCATTGTCACTTTTCCAGTACTGCAGTTCTACGTGATATCTACAGCAGTTATCAATTTGTGCTGCTCTCTCAGAAATGTTGGTTCTGCAAGATGCATCACTCAAAAATTCTGAGCAGAAAGACATTAGGCAGCTAATTTCCCCAGTATGTCATTTAGTCTGCTCCCAACTGTCATCCTTATATCAATTATATGATGAGCAATTGCAAAAGCTCCAACAGTTATTTTTGCCACTGCTTAAAGCAAACCATACAGAAAAGTAATTTCATCTTGTATTTTCAGTCAAATGAGTACTGATAGAGTGGACATTCTTATTTTTAGTTTGTTTTTACTTTATGTTTCAGTTACACCTCTTGTTAGTTTAAATTCAAGCCCTTCTTTTACAGCCATTGCTTATTCAATTGTCCCTTGTCAAAAACTTGCACTTAAGCCTGGCTGCCTGCTCCCCAGCTCCACAACTGCCCTCTTCTACACTAAAGGAGCCTTATGGAGAGACTGGAAATGCAAGGATGCCATAATGCAAAATGTTAATAGCAAACAAAAATATAATATATCAGCAGGAATTATTTCCCAGATGGATAAAGTTAAACTTGCTGCAGAGTAAATATTGTAAATTAGTAGTGCTTTAGCCTAAAAACATTTGAAAAGTGGGCAAAACAGTTGAATCAAGAATTAGGAAAATTCTTACTCCTGAAAAAAAACCTAGGTGCATCATCAATGGCAATGGATGACTAACTTTGGTTAGATGTGTACTTTGGTCACAAATCATGACTTTAACACCAGCAGTTCACCATATTCCCAAATGAACATTGAACTTTAAATAATTTAGCAAGGTTTTCTTCATATTCTCTTATGCTGGCAGAAAATTAACTTGTACAAGCCATATGACTAGCAAAACTTAAATATAGCCCTAAAAAATTAAACTTAAAAATCATCAAACACTAGCAGCAACATTAAAGGGTATTTCTTAAATATTTATGCATTAGGCTGTTTCTAAATGTAGAAACAAAATAATGAATTTCAAACATTAAGCATGCAGCAGTTATATAACAACCAGTGAACAGCTAACTATCAAATCAAAGTGGGTTACTTCTGAAAAGCAGAGGACCCCAAAGAAATCATTTAACACAGACAAACTTTACAAAATAAATCAGCACTAAGTAACAGGCTTTTCTATCTTAACAACTGTCCCCTGCTTCGCTTTAAACTTGGAAATTGACCAAGTAGTTGAAACGATGTTCAGCTTGCATCTCATCAGATTGTCAGTTAGATGTGATTGTTTTCCTACTTTACATTTACTTTCTAAAGATTTCTCTTAACTAGCTCAAAGCATTACTAAGTTTCCAGTATTTGCACCATAAATCTTGCCATATTCTCTCCCCTAAATCAAACAGTGATTATCCCTAATTTTCCCCTTTGTCACCCAACTAAAATTCATTATATAAAAATGGATCCTTCAGTGACAAAGGGAATAAGGGCAGAAGTGCCGCGGGCATAAGCAGCAACTTAACCATTTTCCATCCACTTATATAAACCCTCAATGCTAAAGACAGCCCAGCTTCAATGCAGGAAATTATCTTCAAGGCAAATTATGTGCTACATCAAGATTAAATCCATGCATGCCTTATTTAAAAGAAAAAAGAAAAAGTAAAAGAGAGAATGTATTTAAGCTGATCTTTCAATTTTTAATCTTCTACCTTTCATATGAAATCTGAATTCTCTAATCAAAGGCCAGAGGTCTCTGTACAGTCAGTGCCTCTGGACTTATCTACAACCCTTGTTACCCAACAGCTGCAGGACAATCAAGGACACTTAATTTTTGATTTAACAATTTTAAAGGATTTGCCATCACAACACCAGCTGACTGCTGTTTTCACAGGTCTGCTACAGTATATTTAATCAGAATTTTTCACTGCACATGCTCATCATGCACACCTTCATAGATATTAACCCTCAATTTTAAAAAGTGCACAATTACCTGAGTCTTAATTACTATCAAAAGGCCAAATTAAGTTTCAATGTTTACATGCTCATTTGTATTATTTTAAAGGGAAATTTTAGCAGTTTCTGAGAAAATACAAAGACAGCACAAGTTTATTTTGTTCATAACATAAAACACTGGGGAAAAAAAGTAGAAAACCCAACAATCAAGCACTGAAAAGCATGATACCTTAGTAACAAGACTGAAGTGTGAAATTAAATCAGACAGTAAAAGAATGTGCAAGAAGAACACTAGAGATAGAGACATGCTTGTTAAAAACCCCTAATTATTAGTTCATCAGAACTATCATACTGCTTATGAAAGAGGGACATCAGGAAAAACATACAAGTCACCTAACCAATGGATTTAATCTTCTCAGCTTTGAATATTTTTCATCTTATATTTAATAGTACATGCAATAACATATCTTTTTCTTATCTATAGGATTTCATTCAGCAGAGGCCAGATACGACACTAAGTAAGTAATAGAATCCAAAAAAAAAATCTTTACTTTAGCAACTAAGAAATATTTCTAAGCATTTACTCTTATTTACCACACTGAATTTACAATTACTGAAAATTCAGCTGATGATTTCTTTGGAAACAACAAGAAATTACAGACTATCAACCTCAAAGTTATTGTCAACCAATCTTGAAGGGGCAGAGACTCTTTCCAGTGGCTCTTTCAGCAGAGACTGAAACCAGTCAAGATTCAAACTGCCGAATAGATAAAGCTGTTTCACTATAAAAACCTCAATCAGTGACATGCTACTCATCTGATGTTAGGCTACTGTTTGCCACCCAGTTGTAAATAGTTAGTTCAGGTTGGTTTGGTGCATGAAGGATTCAACCAGAGTGACAGAAACATCCAGAACACCAATCAAGGATGAAAGTTTGACACTCAGTTTTAACATATTTCACAACTTTCTAGGATAAAAAGCCAACATTTCTTGGAAAAAGAAACAAAAAAATGTGTTCCTGTCTACTGACCACCTTATATATATATACCTCCATCTGCTGCAGATTCTCTTTCTAAAATGTATTCTTTTGCAAAAAACATTAACCAAAACCAACCAATCAAAAAACCCCACAAACCTTAAAACAAGTGACTTTTAAGTAGCAATCTACATGTAACACAGAGCTACCCCAAGACTGACAAATGTATATATAAGAAGTTTATTCTATGTAAGACAAGTGTCTTACTGACTCCATTTCAAATAAGAGGTGCAAACTGCTTTGTAGCAGATACTGCTTTACACAAAGGAATATTTCAATGATTATTTTTCTTTTCTGATGAACTTCCTTTTTGAAAGCTTATTCTGGCACTTCTTGTTTGTTTGCTTTGAATGAACATATAAATAGTTTCAATTTTTTTAAATTAAAATGTCTCTCCTCTACTTTCCAACACTACTAGGACTACTCATCACTAAAGATCAATCAGTCAGAACTCTGCTGTATTTAATGTCACAAATACATTTAAGATAACAAAGAAGAAAACCCTATAATTTTTTTTTTAGTCTACTACATAAACAAATCATTATGCATTTTGCCTCTGCATAGCATGAAACATTTAGAACTCCCCACCCCATTCCTTGTCTATTACATTACATATACAAAACAATTCCTATCCAAACACTGAAAAAAAGAAAAACAAAATCAGGGCTAGTAGGCAAAAATACATAAAAACTGCAAGTTGGAGCTGTACTTATGTAATACCTTTCATCTCATGTTAGATTCTATCTGCAGTAAACCCCACTTCCGTAAAACTTGCATTTTTTCCCCCCTTCAATTACAATGCTACTATATTAGTTCACTTAATAATCACTAGACAAAAGAAGTTGAAGACTTGAGGAAAAAAGACAAAAACAGCAAGCAGGGGCCGCGCATTGCTCCCCAAGCCTCAGGGGGGAAAACTGAAACATCCCCCAGCCCTGCTGCCACCAGGGGGACTCACAGGGTTTAAACCTTAAAGAGGGAGGGAATTGAAAGATGCCAAGGTACTTTGAAAGTGATTTCTGTAGCTTATTACAAGCAATTGCAGTGCATGTGTTAAGCATCTTTTTTTTTTCTTCCCTTACATGACAAGATAACAAGGTGAATTGCAGGAACAATTGCCTATTATGTTCCCCTGCAATTGCTTTTCTTTTTCAGCTGTAATACTGTAATTCCCAACTGAATCAAAAAAGCATATTTCAACACTTGGCACAGTCAGACAACAGCCTGTGACTCCCTCTCAAATTCAATTCTCTACAGGGCACATAGTAAAAACTGGGAGTTGTAAGGAGGAAGTTTCTTAAATTGTTATAGAGTTATTTCCAGGGCTTTCATGAGTTATTTGTACCTGAAACAAGAAGTATTTCTTCTGTTTAATTTTTTCCCATGGCAACTATGGCATTATATTTAGACCTTCTTCCATTTCTATAATCTGTCTACACAGATCACTAATCACTATGCTCCATTAAGAGGTGGCAAACAAAACATTAGAACTGTCAACAGATATAATCTCTTCTACAAAAATTGCTAGTCCCAGTAACTGTGAATTCTCTCTGAGGAGAGAAAAAACTGAATTCAAAGATTAAAATGGCAGTAGTGTCAAAGTTTTATTAGCCAGCACCAACTACATCTTTCCTCTCTCCTGCAATCACTTAAAAAAACAATACTACCTGTCTCACTTTTTTTTTTTTTGCCTAAAGGTGTGGTCTGTAAGAAGTTATGTGAGAAATAAGAGCCCTCTGACACACTGGCAATGTTCTCCAAGGCTGGCCCAACAGAAGCAGCAACCAACCAAAGACCACAAGGTATTTTGAGAAGAAAAAAAAACCACATGAACACAGTAAATGTGTTAAAAGCAAGATAAATGCCTTACATAAAAATAATTTCCAGTAATCCAAGCAAGATGGGTTAATAATCAGCCTCCAGTTCAATTACAGGTGAAGAAACTCTTTCAATAAGAATACTTTTATTTTGAGATGAAACTTCTCCCTCTGATCCTAGGGCAAAATCCCTCAATAGATAAATAGTTCCCATTAGTAATAAAAGCTTCAAGTTCAACTAATCACAGCAGTTCAGCCAACTTACATAACAAGACGACACACGGAAAAAGATTACTTACTTAGACACTACAGTAAGGTAAAACAAAAAGGTTTCATGTCCTCTAGTCAAGGCTAACCAAAATTTAATAATAAGCTAGACATTAAGCGATCTTACCAGCAAGGCAGACCACTTCACCCTTTCACAATCAGAACCATTCGCCTTTAGCTGTTAGTAGGCTACAACCACCACCAATACACTTTATTTCCTCATAGACACTAATTTCATTCTTAAAAATCCAAACCTACAGTGTGAATTTAGGTACCTCCACACTTTTATTTGGAAATGAATGGTCAAAAAAGCAGGCACTGGTCTTTTCATAATTAATGCATTTTCTAGCAGGGGAATTAAGTATATCTATCTATGTATTCACATTTTTAGACTTTTTTTTCTAATTTGTGGGGTAAAACCCCAAGCTATGTACATGCATCCATTCTAACAACTCCAATTATAAGAAGCACTCAAGTTAATTTCCTTCACCACAAGACTGAGTTGTCTGCTGTGAATCTAAAAAGATATCAGACAATATGATTTCATCAAATATTTCTCATTCTCTTCTTTAACGCTTTTGTAGTCCTTGTAGTTATTTTACATCTACAAAAGTAGCCCACAGAAATGCACTGGGATTTTTCGAGCTTTGCTTATTTTTCTTGCAACTCAGTAGTTTACCTTTGCTACTTTTTATGACCCATAGATTCTTGACTTTCAGTTGAAAGTGCAAGTTAAGCACCTCCTGTAGCCTAAAAATTCCCCTTATGAGAACAACGTTTTAGTGAAGCATATAAAACCTAGGATGCAAACATAAAGCAGGTGCATCATACAAAATTACTCCAGCACGAAGCTGTTCCCACAGTTTCAAAAATATAAACTAATAAACAAAAAGTCACCATATAGCCAGGCTATCTCTTTTTTTTTGTTCGTTTTTCCTATTTTGACCGGTCTACAGCACTTGGGTTTCTTTGGTTCTGCACAAATAAACGCATCTTATGCGGTACCGGAGGATTCAAGCCGGCGGTTCAGGCCTTAAGGGGTGGGAACCGGCCAAGCCTTTCGCGACTCCGTTCCCCGCAGACACCTGAGCGGGCCGGCGGCCGCGCGGGGCGGGTGCGCAGGGGGAGCGCGGCACCCAGCGCGGCGGGGCCAGCGCAGCCACCGCGCGGAGCCGTCACCTCAGATGCCTCCCAATCTAGGTCAGCCGGCTGCGCCTCCTGACCTAGACCGCTCCCTCCTTCTACCACCCCGACCCTCAGCGCTCCGACACTCCCTTCTTTTTTT